>CM071933.1:76096684-76576341 GCA_016081115.2 Rehmannia glutinosa | reverse complement strand
ACTAACATCCTTCCTAGCGAGGCAATATTACAAACTAAATAGTAGTAAATATTACAAATAAAAGACAACGAAGCCGAGGTCACATTCGATACCACTTGTCAGTATCGAGAGTATATAATACACAACAAATAATATTGAATAAAGCAAACTCCCGGGAAAGGCCGGAGGGTCACAATGGTCCCACTTAAAATACGGTCTCCTTAGACAGAACTTACTTAAACAAGATCTTATAAGCGGGACTAAATACCCCACTACAACAAACAATATTGAATACTAACTACAACGATAATAGTTACTACAAAAATAACTACTACAAGAACATCTACAAGAATACCGGAAAATAATTGCGAAAACTAAAAACATAAAGGAAAGAACACACAAGATTGATAACGGAGTTCGCCATTTTGCCTCGTCTCCAGGCACATAACCGCAATGACCACTTTACTAATCTCCCGAACAAATTACAAGCATGAGCAAAATTACCCACAAATTAGGATTTCCCAAATATATTACTTAAATCAATATAGAGATAGAAGCGAAGATTTGGTACATCTTAAAACCAAAGACCAAGCCATTTTATAGGCTAAATTTGGAATTTGCCTTTGATCCATAATCTATGTGGGATTACAAAGGGTCAAATAGTAACATTCCCTTCACTAGTTTTTATTTCCTTTTAGTATTTACTCATTATATTTTTTGGACTCATAATAACAATATTTTTATTTGCAATTCTAAGTAATGGTAAATTTTTGATATATCAAATTCTGAATTATGAGTCTATGACAAATTTTTGGTCCTAGGAATTTTGACGAGATTTTGGATAACCGTATTAGTCGATCCCAAAATTACTCCACTCCTCCAGATTCATGCTCCGACTAAACTCGTTGTTGACCTGCACAAAAGGAGGCTGGAGGATTGCTCCGGCGTACCCTCTCCGACGCTTAAGTCAGAATTCTATCGTAGAAAATTAATTCATGTAAAGAAGTAATGAAAAAGAAAGGAGAATATAATATTCCCTTTATATTTTTATTTTAGGATTCTACCAAGTAAAGCTCTAATAGAATCCATATTCGTATTTCAGACCATTTTTAATATTGAAGCCCAAATAATATTGATCCAATTTAATATGACAAATCTTGGTTGTATCACATATGTACTGGGCTCGTGCTAAAATTTATTTTTGTGATTTTTTTTAAAAGATAATCTATTTTGCTACTTCAAGCAAAATCATGTAATTAAAATAGGCATTAATTGACAAAAACACCACCAAGGTTTGGGCTAATTTCAAAAAAATAAATAAATAAAAGCCCTCTCGGTTTGTTTTGTCTTAAATTAAGGGGTCAATTGTAATATCTCTACAAATATCATGGTGGTTTTTTGAAATAGTTTTTGCTTATGAAGGGGGCAAGATGTAAGCAAAATCAAATTTTAAGAGATTTTTTGCAATTTTCAAAAATCTCTGGATTTTTTATAATTAGCCCAACCTTCAGGGTTTTTTATGTAATTATCACTTAAAAATAAAAAATACTACAGAGCGCAGACATATTTTGAAGTTGGATTAGCATTTACGTGATTTATTTCAAGGTAAAAACTTGTGTAAGACGATTGCAGTATGCAAATGATACACTGCCCACTTTACTCCGTATAGTTTCATATATAGCATAAAATGCAGCAGCATGCACTGAAATGCCTCAAATATAACTTGGTTTATAGAGAAAACAACCCAAATTTGGCCAAAGACATCAAACACATGGTACAGAGTACAAAGAATCACACATTGTTTTTAATAAAAAAGAAATCAAAAAAGAAAAAAACTCCATATGAATGTCAATAGTCGGCCTTGGCTACAATCCATTGCCTGACAGCCACACTATTCACTCGCCCTCACATTTCATATCAACACGCATACCAATCAATATTTCACTGTTTATATCTCACATCAATTATAATCAATACATTTTCATCTTATATCTAACTACACTCTTTAAGGTTCATATTTTTTTTATCACCATTCTCTAACGTTAGAAAATAAAATGAAAGAATAAGCAATCACACCGTAAATTCTTACTTCCATTCACCAATATGTCTCATTCATTGAAGCCCTTTACCCAGATCTTACCACATGCCTACAATAAGGCTGTAAACTACTAAACAAAATATTCACACAAGTCGAGTAATATAGGAACAAGGAGTCTCAGGCCGTAGTCCCGGGCGGATTAAGCAAAACGATAAAATTAGTCAGAAAGGGTCATAGTATAAAAGCCCTATTACTAGATATGAGAAAAGAACCAAATGAAGCTCCAACGGACAGCCAAAACAACCATTTGAGTCTTTCAAAAAGGAAATAGCACCACCATCCAGCTCCCTATACCTACAAAGAAAATGAGGAAATGTTATTAACTATTATCTAATCTCAAGCAATTGAATCAAATATGATAAAATTAGAAAGAGTTACCGAACACAGTGAATCGTCTCACAAAGAGTTACCGAATTGAAGCGTCTCACAAAGAGTTACCAAATCATCGGGAAATTCAAAGTCGTTGAAAGGGATAGTGTAGTCGTCATTATCTTCAAAACAGTAGTCATAATCATAAACATAACCGCCCCACTCATAATCAGCAGTTTTGTCATCATAAATATAGTCGTCCCACTCATAATCAGCAGTGGAGTCATCAGGGCGTCTCAGGTCTTTTATCTGCTGAGAACATCTTTTGCCTAGTTCCCATCGTAGATCAGCACTAAAGCACTGCCGAAGATCGAGTGATTCAAGGTGTGGACAACCATCAAGAATGGCTTGCACTCCTTCGTTGTTCAACCTATTCTCAAGGAGTCGAAGGTGGCGTAAATTAGGCATGTTTCCTGCAACTGCCACTGCATACCCATTGTCTACTTTCACAAGAGGAAACTTATACCCGCGATTATTAAATGTAAATGACTTCAACATAGGGCAAGAAATGCTAATAGTTTCGATATCTCCAGGACGGATCGATGGCATAAAAAAGAGGTGCAACTCTTCCAACTGTGGGAAATTTTTAACTGCTCCAGTCAAACCTTCGCCTGATATACCATCGCAACATGCGAGTCTAAGACGTTTCAGATGAATTGATCTGTTGAAACAGTGCAACATGGGGACAGATAAGTGATTCATGGAAATTAGAATGTCTTAGAATGTTATATTCAACAGCACATATGAAACTTCTGAAGAGCAAGAACAACTTGATTGGTTTAGCCAGAGAATATACTAAAGGCAACAACAGAGATAAACCATATGAAAACAAACAGCCTTCAAAGAAATAGTACAAGAATGTAAATTTGTGTGTGCTATCGCCTGCTAATACAATTATCTAACACAAAACGAAAGGACTCTTGTGAATGATAAAGTATAAATCTTTTGAGGAATATATTATCCATCCCCAACTAAAGCCGAACCCAACTGTTTATTCTGAACACCACCAAAGTGTCCAAAACAAACAAGACTCGTTACATTATGATATACAATTATTAAATGAGATGACACTATGCACAATTCAGCTTCTCTGCATGTCTTTGTAGTTTACTATTTTTTTGAAAAATAGGCAGAGTAGAAGTTCCCAAATGCAGTTCATCTCAGGGTTTACTAATAATGTGCTTGACACTGGCACTCAAAAAGTTTAGAAATGAAAACCTATCACTGCTTGATTCAGCTTGTTCGGACATTCAATTAGTAGAGTGCTCAAAAACAGATTGTGTCTTCTAACAACAATTGCTTTAACGATGGTGTTAAAGACTGAACGACGAACATTCACATAGTTAGAGTGGTCCTTTTTTTTTTAGTTCAAGAAGGGTAAATTTCAATCATAAGAAGATTCCCCGGGAAATTCTTAGCAGCAATATCTTTAGCAAACCAGTAAAAAGATAAAGAGAATTACAGGTCATCATTCATTTCCACTGCAATTTGCAGAACCTTCTGGTGGCTGAATTGGTTTCACATTTGCTTTGTCCACACAAATCCCAAATGATCAGAGGAATTACCAAATGGTAGGTCTTGGCCAAACACAATCTCATAAATCATCCTTCCAAAACCAATGTACTAAAACTATTAATGTTTTAACTCCATTTTCCAGAATTTTTTCCAACCCCACACTGAATCAACTCAAGAACAACTAAGTTGTCGATTTTCAGACTTCCATAAACAAATACACAATGAACTTTTTTTGTTTAATCCCACACAGTAGCACATATTATCGCGCACACAAATCACCTCAAACAGAGCTAGGGTTATAAAGAAAACGCCCAAAATGATTATAAGGTATAAAACTAAAGCTATAGCTACACGTACCGATTGGAAATGTAGTGCAGCAATTCATCGGTGCCGAACTTCTCAATATTAATATCGATTAACTGTCCCTGGCTCCGATCCACTGCACGACGGCACATGATATCGAGGTCGTAGAATATTTCGTCGCCGTCATCGGGATTTTCATGTCAATAGCACGCCACAAGGAGGGTTCCTGGCACACTCTCCGCCAGGTAGCACACACTTTCTGCGCATTTTGCAGTATATCCACCGCGCCCAACCGATGCAGGATATTCGCCGTCAAATCTCTGGGAAGTTCGATCCACGGTGGGCCGGAGGATGAACACCCTCCGCCGGAGTATTCTTTTTGCCTTTTGGCCTTCTGTATTGGAACTTCTTTCTTCCCCTCCTTCCTCAGTTCCCCCCATTTTTCTCTTAGGTTTTTGAGAATTTTCAATCAGCACATCTATTTATAAAGTTTAAAAAATAACCGGATTTCCCTAATCCCTTCACTAATATCTAATATGGTAAAGTAAAGTACGATCAGTAGCAATAACATCACGAAGGAAGTTTGGAGCGACATCCCACCAAGTGTTACCCACCACATAAGCTTGCTTAGCAAGGGCATCGGCAGTCAGGCGATTAGCCTCACGGAAAACGTGAGATGCCCTAAAATGAATTGACGGAGAGCGACGATATAAAGAGTAAAAGTCGCCCTTTTAAGGACCCAAGGAACATCCACCTGAAAGGAAGAAAGATCGAAATGATATATGAGGAATCGCTTCCAAAATAAATTGCCATCCCTTATCAAGAGCAATTTCACAAGCGTGATGGCCCCCCGTCAGAACTCGCGGCGAACCCAATGACTGGTGCAAAGTAAAACAACCAATGAACGGCCATGACAATTCACGGAAAACACCTCCACACGCCTAGAATCCCCGGAGACCCCATGGCACTCCCATCCGTGTTAATTTTAATCCAACCAGGCGGAGGAGATTCCAACGGACTAATCTGAGTTTAGCGTCGATGACAACCCTAATACCCACATCCTCAAAATGCGGGTTTCCTAATAAAAGAAAGCACCGAGCACGAATAGCAACATTTGAGAACTTGGACTCCTCAAACACCGCCTTGTTGCGACAAGACCAAATCACCCAAAGAAAGGTAATCAACGTTAACTTCCACAAAAAGAATTTGAGAGCTTAAGCACTCACATCCAAACTCAAAGAATAACCCCCAAATGCCGTGGAAAAATCCAATTGTACATTGAATAGACGGTGAAATACTCCCATTAGAGCGAATAATGGGCGATCCCCAAAGCGTGATCGAGATCCGAGAATCGCCGAAAGCAAAGTGACAAACCGCAGTCCGAAATCCCGCTACGCAAATGACCCCCAAAGGAAGCTTATTATGAATCAAGCGCCAAGCTAACATAGATCGACGTGTTGGAATACTAGGATTCCAGAGCCACTTACCCCAACGAACCACCGGAAATCTCGGGTGAAGATGCCAATAAGCAATACGAGAAGAAAGCAAACGAGCCGTGAACCGATCTAGACCATGCAGAGAATCATCTTCACCCACAACAGAGGCATAGTCAAGATGTCCATAACAATATCCTCACAATTCGGAATGAATAGGAAGTGAAGTGCCAAACACCATCAACTAAATAATCGAAAATAAATGCGAGATAATCTCTTCTGGCGGGAACCGAGAGAACGCCCATCTTATCTCGCAATACTATATCCAAGCCAATTATCCCACCAAAAGATATAGAGGTGCCGTCCCCGATAATCCAGTGAGTCTTCCTTAAGGGGAGATGTAGGGCGAAACCCGACCAAAGTGAAGAACCGGAGAGGCCTTGTGCTCAAGAGACCGATCCAAAAATCACTCCGAAGAAACAAGCCGCTAATGAACCCGAAGCCAAAATATCCCAAGCCATGCGCATCGAGAAAGGATGCATTCATAGATGAGATCGAACGCAAGCCCAAACCACCTTCCCGGTAGGAGCACACATCGTGCCCGAACAATGACCAACCCCTTTTGTGATGTCTCGGTCGAAATAAAATTAAGGCGGCTCGGTCCAAACGACGAGTCGGGGTGGCCACCTATAGACCATCATTGAGTGGACAATGAATCAAGATCACAGAAATTGACCAAGCGCATACCGACCCGCCATAGAAAGAGAATGCCCGGCTTCGATTCTTGAAATTTGCAAATAATACGATCCACAATAGGTTCCAATGCATCCGCTGAGCTCCCGAAAAGCGGAACCCCAGGGTAAATAAAAGCGGTTTCCCTCCCGCATTCTAATAGCCAAGAATAGCCCGCTTATGCGCACAAATTTACCAAAATAAATGGTAGACTTGTCCCGATTAGCATATTGTCCTGAAAGTGCTCATAATGTCTGAAATAATGCGCGAAATAATGCCAAAGATTGGCTTTAGATGCCTGGCGTAAAATAATCACATCGTCGCATATAACAAGTGAGATGGGAAGGAGATGTCGCGGCGGCCGAATACCCGTGAGAGCCGAGATTGAGCTTGGCGACTAATAAGATTACTCGAGAACCTCTTCGGCAATGCAAAAGAGAAGCGGAGGCAGAGGATCCCCCGAGCGGACCCCTTGAGAACAACCAAAATACCCAATGGCGAGCCATTCAAAAGAACCGAAAGTCTAGCGGTGAAGAATGCTAGTAATCCAACCACAAAAAGTATTTGAAAAACCAAAAGCTTTCATGACGTGCAACAAGAAATCCCAAGAAAGTGTGTCAAAAGCCTTGCGAATGTCCATCCCTAATCCCTTCACTATTTTTCATTTTCGTTAAATATTTCCTTAACAAAATTTCTGACTGAGCTTATATTTTGACGAGATTTTGTATTAGCATTTACGTGATTTATGTCAATAATGGGAACAAGAAAAGATGAGATAATTTGGACGAAAATTTGATAAATAAAAAATATGCTTGGTGACGGCTTAGCTTGAAATCCTATTATCTCCCGCCCACGAATTGATGCCCACTAGAGTTGCAAAAGAACTAAGCCGCACGTGAGCTATTCGGAGCTGAATTCGATAAAAGCTCGTTCGTTTAATGAAGCTCGTTAAAATAAATTAACCAAACTCACATTTAGAGATATTCGGTTCATTTGACTTTAATACAGATTAAACTAATAATTTGACTTTAATTTTAATTTTTAATATTTTTACTTTTGATAATATAAAATATTTCAATAAACTTATTTTTTTGAATAAAATTATAATTAGTAAATATATTATGCATTTTAGATATATAATTTTATTTTTGTAATAAATTGAAGAATAATTTAATTTATAATTAATATTTACTAAACTAGTTTAGACTCGATTAAGCTCAAAAAAGTTCGCGAGCCATCAACATATTCGATAAATTCAGGCTCGAGTTTGATTCGATAATAAACGAGTCAAACTCAAACACTCAAAAACTCAGCTCTGTTCGCAGCCCTAATGCCCACCATTCTCTCTCCTTCCAAGATACGTACATGACTAGGGATGCAAAATAAGCGAATATTTTTTATTCGATTCGGCATTCGAAATCGCATATTGACATTCGAATTCGAAAAATTAGAATACAAATCCAAATAATAATATTTATTTAAATGCAAATACAAATATGAATATTATTATTCACTGCTCACTTTACTCTATAGTTTCATATATAGCATAAAATGCAGCAGCATGCACTGAAATGCCTCAAATATAACTAGGTTCATCAAGAAAACAACCCAAATTTGGCCAAAGACATCAAACACCTGGTACAGAGTACAAATAATCATCAGTGTTGTAAAAATCGGCCTAGCCGCCCCTAGGCCGATCCGATTTTGCTAAAATTGCCCAAGAAAATTGTTAGGGCCAAAAATCGGGCTAGGCGGCAAGAAATCAAGCCTAGGCACCTACCTAGGCGGCCAACAAATCGAGCCTAGGCGGAAAAAATCAGCCAAAAATAGTAAAAAAAAAAAAGAGAAAAACAATACTATTTCTAGGCACCCTAGGGCTGGGCCACCGCCTAGCTAGCGCCTAGCGATTTCTACAACCTTATAATCACCCATTGTTTTTAATAAAAAAGAAATCAAAAAGGGAAAAAAAAAACTTAACCGCTCGCATACGTAGAGTAGCATTTCATCATCCACGGAAAAACACCATATGAATGTCGATCAATCGACCTTGGGTACGATCCACTGCATGACACAGCCACACTATTCACTCGCCATCATATATCATATCAACACGCATACCAATCACTATTTCACAGTTTATATATCACATCAATTATAATCAATACATTTTTATCTTATATCTAACTACACTCTTCAGGTTCATTTTTTTTATCACCATTCTCTAATGTTAAGAAAATAAAATGAAAGAATAAGCAATCACACCGTAAATTTTTACTACCATTCACCAATATGTCTCATTCATTGAAGCCCTTTACCCAGATCTTACCACATGCCTACAATAAGGCTGTAAACTACTAAACAAATATTCACACAAGTCGAGTAATATAGGGACGAGGAGTCTCACAATGTAGCCCGGGGCAGATTAAGCAAAACGATAAAATTAGTCCGAAAGGGTCATAGTATAAAAGCCCTATTACTAGATATGAGAAAAGAACCAAATGAAGCTCCAACGGACACCCAAAACGACCATTTGAATCTTTCAAAAAGGAACTACCACCACCATCCAGCTACCTATTACCTACAAAGAAAATGAGAAAATGTTATTAACTATTAGGGATAATTACAAAAAGTACCCCTGAGGTTTGATGTAATTACAAAAAAGCCCAGCTCACTCCTAAAATTACAAAAAGGACCCGTGAGGTTTGATTCAGTGTTAAAATTAAGGGGTAAACTGTAACATTTTTATAAATATGAAGGGGGATTTTGAAATATTTTTTGCTTATGAAGGGGGTAAATGTTAGACAAAATAAAACCTCAGGTTTTTTTTTGTAATTTTGAAAATTAGCGAGATTTTTTTATAATTAGGTTAAACCTCAAGGGTATTTTTTGTAATTAACCCTAACTATTATCTAATTTCAAGAAATTGAATCAAATTGGACGAAAATTAGAAAGAGTTACCGAACACAGTGAATCATCTCACAAATCGTCAAGGTCGTCACGGTCCAAGTACCACACTAAATTATCCGGAAAGTCCAAGTCGTTGAAAGGGTTAGTGTAGTCGTCATAATCATCGTAAGAATCGTAGTTATCATAGAATGATGATTCATCATCTTCGTCATCATAAATATAGTCGTCCCACTCATAATCAGCAGTGGAGTCATCAGGGCGTCTCAGGTCTTTTATCTGCTGAGAACATCTTTTGCCTAGTTCCCATCGTAGATCAGCACTAAAGCACTGCCGAAGATCGAGTGACTCAAGGTGTGGACAACCATCAAGAATGGCTTGCACTCCTTCGTTGTTCAACCTATTCCCAAAGAGTCGAAGGTGGCGTAAATTAGGCATGTTCCCTGCAACTGCCACTGCATACCCATTGTCTACTTCCACAAGAGGAAACTTATATCCGCGAGTATTAAATGTAAATGACTTCAACAAAGGGCAAGAAATGCTAATAGTTTCGATATCTCCAGGACGGATCGATGGCATATAAAAGAGGTGCAACTCTTCCAACTGTGGGAAATTTTTAACTGCTTCTGTCAAACCTTCGCCTGATATACCATCGCAATATGCGAGTCTAAGACGTTTCAGATGACTTGATCTGTTGAAACAGTGCAACATGGGGACAGATAAGTGATTCATGGAAATTAGAATGTCTTAGAATGTTATATTCAACAGCACATATGAAACTTCTGAAGAGCAAGAACAACTTGATTGGTTTAGCCAGAGAATATACTAGAGGCAACAACAGAGATAAACCATATGAAAATAAACAGCCATCAAAGGAATAGTGCAAGAATGTAAATTTGTGTGTCTAAATTAAATCGCCTACTAACACATTTATCTAACAGACTAACACAAAATGAAAGGAACTCTTTTTTTTTTTTTTGAGTACAATGGGGGGAACTTGGGGAGGGAGCACACACACTCGTATAAGATCGAACCCGGGTCATTCACCCTTACAACATGTCTCAATCACTAGATCACAATGTTGATCCCATGAAAGGAACTCTTGAATAATAAGATTTTCAATATAGTATAAATCTTCTTATTTTGAGGAATATATTATCCATCCTCAAATAAAGCCCAACCCAACTGTTTATTTTGTACACCACCAAAGTGTCCAAAACAAACAAGACGCAGTACATTATTGATATACAACTATCAAATGAGATGACACTATGCACAATTCAGCTTCTCTGCATGTCTTTTTAGATTATTATTTATTTGAAAAAAATAAATAAATAGGCAGAGTAGAAGTTCCCAAATGCATTTCATCTCGGGGTTTATTAATAATGTGCTCGACACTGGCACTCAAAAAGTTTAGAAATGAAAACATATCACTGCTTGATTCAGCATGTTCGGACATTCAATTAGTAGAGTGCTCAAAAACAGATTGTGTCTTCTTACAACAATTGCTTTAACGATGGTGTTAAAGACTGAACGCCGAAAATTCACATAGTTAGAGGCGTCTTTTATTTTTGTTGTTCAAGAAGGGTAAATTTCAATCATAAGAAGATTCCCCGGGAAATTCTTATCAGCAATATCATTAGCAAACCAATAAAAAAATAAAGAGCATTATAGGTCATCATTCATTTCTTTGTCATTACCAAATAAAATACTACTACCGTATTTCTTAATCCAGGAATGTTTATAAACCTTTCCTGCAGCACTGGTTGGGGCAATTAAAGCCAACAACTTCCACTGCAATTTGCAGAACCTTCTGGTGGCTAAACAAGATTAATTTTGCTCTGTCTAAACACAAAATTCCACATTTTCAGAGAAACAAACAAATGGTAGGTCTTGGCCAAACACAGTCTCATAAATCATCCTTCCGAACCAATGTACTACAACTATTAATGTTTTAACTCAATTTTCCAGAATTCTTCCAACCCCACACTGAATCAACTCAAGAACAACTAAGTTATCGATTTTCAGACTTCCATAAACAAATACACAATTAACTTTTTTTGTTTAATCCCACACAGTAGCACATATTATCGCGCACACAAATCACCTCAAACAGAGCTAGGGTTATAAAGAAAACGCCCAAAATGATTCCAAGGCATAAAACTACCGCTATAGCTACACGTACCGATAGGAAATGTACTGCAGCAATTCATCGGTGCCGAAATACTCGATATTAATGTCGATTAACTGTCCCCGGCTACGATCCACTGCGTGACGGCACATGATATCGAGGTCGTAGAATATTTCGTCGCCGTCATCGGAGCATTTCATGTCAATAACTCGCCACAAGGAGGGTTCCTGGCACACTCTCCGCCAGGTAGTACACACTTTCTGCGCATTTTGCAGTATATCCACCGCGCCCAACCGATGCAGGATATTCGCCGTCACATCTCTGGGAAGTTCGATCCACGGCGGGGCGGAGGATGAACTACCCGCCGTCGGAGTATTCTTTTTCCCTTTTGCCCTTCTGTTCTTTCTTGCCCTCCTTCCCACCATTTTTATCTTAGGTTTTTGAGAATTTCCAATCAGCACGTCTATTTATAAAGTTTAAATAGCCGGATTTCCCTTCACTATTTTTTATTTTCTTTTTGTATTTCCTTATTATATTTTTGGATAATAACAATATCTTTATTTGCAATTCTCAATTATGGTAAATTTTTGATATACCGAATTCTAAATTACTAGAATAACACCCGTGTGTTACAGGAATTTATCCAAAAAAGAATTAGTGTCAAACTCTTTGATTTTTATTTTCTTCTTGCTTGTTTTCTGCATTTAATTTATTTGCGTATAATATATATATATAATAATAATTAAAAAGATAACTATTTTTATACATTAACATAATGTAGACAACATCCTTGATTTTTTGTTTATTTGTTATCTTTAAAATTTAAAAGTATATATTTTGAATTAATAGAAATTTCATATATGTTCAAATTGTATGTTAATATATTATAAATTCATGATTGTTTTGTATATAATAATTTAAAAGATAATAAATTTAAAAGATAATGTAGATAGAATATTTGATTTAGATTATTCTATCTACATTATCTTTTAAATTTGTTATCATTTAAATTTTTAGATAGAGTTGCCACGTAAATAAATGTGAAGCATGACAAATCTTTGGTCCTAGGTTATATTTTGACGAGATTTTGGATAGTCGTATGTATTGGGCTCGTGCTAAAATTCATTTTTGTGATTTATTGTTTTTTTTTTTTTTAAAGATGATCTCTTTTGCTACTTCAAGCAAAACCATGTAAATTAAAAAATAAAAAATACTACAGAGTGCAGACACATTTTGAAGTTGGATTAGCATTTAAGTGATTTATTTGGGAACAAGAATAGATAAGATAATTTGGACGAAAATTTGATAAACCAAAAATATGTTTGCTGACGGCCTCACTATTAAATTAGGGCTGACAATAAGTGACACGACAAGATAACACGACACGATTATAAATACGATTACAGAAACAAAAGGCACGATAAAGCACAATACGATAACACCACGAACAAAAAATTGAAAATTAATTTAAAATTACAACTACTGTTAAATTTAAGTTCACAAAAACTAGATAACACGAAAACACGATAGTATGACATGAACACGACACGGTAACACAATTTGCCACCCCTACTATATATCCTAATATCTCCCCAGCCCGGAATCGAGTACCAGTTCAATCGTTAAGACTTTCATGTCCGGACCACAGGTTAGGAATTCGATTTCCCACCATCTCTCCTCTTCCAAGATATGTACATGTGCATCCACGCGCCAAAGAAAACAATAAAAATATAGAGCAAAAAAAAAAAAAGGAACATAATTTAGAAATTCATTTCAAGCCGATATTTGAGAAATGAAAGGGAACATAATAGGAACAAGATAAGAAGGCTAATATAGTATGGACGGAAATATAGAAACAAAAACTGCCTGGTAAGGGCTAATATCATGCTTTCCAAAATTAATGGAAAAAAAGATATACAAAATCTAAAAAAAAGGGTAAAAACAAAAACATAAGTTAGAAGATTCATTTGAAGCTGATAGCCTTGGTGCACATAATTCAACCCAGTCATTCTAATTCACAAAACACCAAGAGGAAAGAACACTTTCCCACAAGCCAAAACACATACGTACCTTTAACATGAAGTCTTTTCGCATAATCATACTAACATACCTACCAGAAGCTGTACATGGCTGGGAAATATTCACACAAGAGTCGTGATTCGTGAAATAGGAACCCGAAGGAGCCTCAGAGTGTATATAGCCAGACAAAATTAACAAAACCAAAAAAGGGTCACTGCTAGAAAAGCCCTACATGCTACATCGGCCATCGCATATCAGTAAACACGAGAAGGAATGTGGCCAACTTCCCAAATGAAGCTCCAAAATGCTGTCAAAACTTGTTAGTTAACAAACTAGCACCACATCCAGCAACCCAAAACCTACAAATAAATAAGAGATAATTATGAAAACCATCCCTGAGGTTTGGGTTAATTACAAAAAGGAACCGGAGATGTTTGGAAGTTACCAGAAAAACCCTTGAGGTTTGTTTCTATATTACATGTAAGGGGGTAATTGTAATATTATTATTTTTTTGAATAAATTCGAATATATAAAAATAAATAAGAGTAAAATCATTTTACAAAGCCAAACAAATAGCAATAACGAGAAACAAGAGAAAATCGGACAAAAAAGATGAAATCAAGTCACATGCCGACACAGTAGCCAAAGTGGGGCCTCATTAAAACCTACCAAGGTAAAACCCACCATTGTGGGAAAAACCCTCGTAGGAAAAAAAAAAAGTACCCCGAGGAAAGAAGAAAAGGCAAAACAAATCGCAAAAAACAATGCTGAATGAATAGCCCAAAGCGATCGAAACATCAAACAAAAGGAACCCTCCCCACTAATGTCCGAGGTGATAAAGTAAAGTGCGATCCGCACAATAACCTCCTCAAGAAAATCGCGCCGTATCCCACCAAGTATTACCAACCGCATACGCCCGCTTAGAAAGGGTGTCGTCGGCCGATTAGCCTCCCGATAAACATGAGACGCCCTAAATGAACGAGACGAAGACGGCGAAATAAGAGAATAAGCACTTGACGATGACCCAAGGAACCCGCATAGAAAATGTAGAGAATATTGAAACCACATAAGAAGAGTCGACTTCAACCAAATAAAATCACATCCTTTATCCAACGCGATTTATGCGGTGATAGCCCGCTTGTAACTCGCGAAAAAGCGAAACCCGACCAAGCCAGGCAGTGAAGCGACCCAATCACAAAGCCATGGCAATTCCGAAAGACACCACCACAAGCGAGTCTCCTGGCGACCCCATTGCACTCCCATCCGTATTAACTTTAATCCAACCAAACGGAGGAGACTCAACGCACGAGAATAGGGTAATTATTACTTCTACAATGGCCAGGATGGCTAGTTTGCTCAAAATAGAAAGATCCAAATGAATCATTATTCATGTAGGCCGATAGTAGGTGCGACGAGATTCTCTAATGAACGACAAAAACTTGAGCGAATGTACGGCCATAATCGAAATCTTGTGATCCTCAAAAATCGCTTTATTGCGACAAGTCCAGATGACCCGGATGAGAGTAATCAAAGTAAGTTTCCACAAAAAGAGGATTTGAGAGCTCCCCAGCCTCCAAGCTCCGAATGATAACACCCCAAATGCCGGAGAGAAATCGAAATGAACATTGAAGAGACCGAGAAAGAAATCCCGCCAGGTCGCACCATCGGGCAATCCAAAAACAATGATCCAAATCCTCAGAATGATGGAAACAAAAGTGACAAACCAGGCCCATAGTCCTCCGCTCTCGTAATTGACCCCACAACGGAAGCTTATTATGAATAAGGCGCCAAGCAAGTAAGAAACGACGAGACGGGATACACGTGTGCCAAATCCATTTACCCCAACGAACAATGGGAAAATTCGTATGAATATGCGATGAATTTATCTATACGAGATGAAACAACACCGTGAACCGATTTAGACCAAATCAGAATCTTTCCCACCAACAACATATGTCCAACATATCCATGACAATATCTTCACAATTCAAGATGAACAATGAAGTGAAATGCGAGTGCCATCAAAAAGATAGCCGAGACCTTTTGAGACAAAATCTGCGCGAAATCGACGAGGATGCCCAATTTATCCGCAATACTATACCCAAGCCAATTATCCCACGAGCGAAATAGTGGAGCCATCTCCGATAATCCATCTAGAGTCCTGTCTTGAGAGAAGAAAATAAAAGGGCGAAAACCCGTCCACAAAGAGGAACTAACCGGAGTGACCTTAGGCTCAAGATCGCCATCCAAGAACCGGCTGAAAGGAATCTAGCAATAGAGAATCTGTGAGAAAAATGTCCCAAGTAAAACGCATCGAAAAGACGCATTCATAGATGAAATAGACGCAAACCCAAACCACCCTCCTCCGTAGCGCGCACATACGACTCCAAGAGACCGTAACAAGGCCTTTTTTCGTGATGTCCCCATCCAGATAAAATTGCAGCGGCCGGTCCAAACGAGCGGATGAGCGTGGCCGCCATTTGTAGACCATCATAGAATGAACAGTGAATCAAGATAATCGAATTTACCAAGCAAACCCGACCGGCCATGGCAGAGAAATGACCTTCCAGATTCTAAATTTGCTAATGATACGATCAATAATTGGCTCCAAATGAATCCGTCTTGCACCCCGCGAAAAAAGCGGAACACCCAAATAAGTAAAAGCGGAGACTTCCTCCCTCATCTCAGACGCACGAAGTATAGACCTCTTATGACGAACAAATTTGCCAAAATAGATGGTGGATTTATCACGATTAGCATATTGACACGAAAGTTGCTCATAATCCGAGAGAATACGAGAGATAGTCGCAAAGATTATCAATGGAAGCTTGACAAAAATGATCACATCATCGGCCTACAATAAATCGTAGGATAAGAGATACCATGACCCGGCCAATACTCTAGAGATAGCCCGAGATTGAGCGTGTTGACTTATGAGGTTACTTAAAACCTCCTCCGCAATGCGAGAAAAAAAGCGGTGACAACGGATCCCCTTTGGACCCTTTGCGAACACCCAAAATAGCCAACCGGGAGCCGTTGAAAAAAATTGAAAGCTTAGCGGTGAAGAATGCTAGAAATCCAACCACAAAATTTGTTCGAAAAACCAAAGGCTCTCATAACGCCCAACAAAAAATCCCAAGAGATGGTATCAAAAGCTTTGCGAATATCCACCTTGATGGCCATGTTTGCCACCGTATGCCCGACGATCTAAACAATTAATGCATTCGAAGCGAGAGAAACACAATCATGAATACGACGACTGCAATAAACCCAAATCAACCGGCGAGATGATGAGGTCGCCACCGGAGCCAACTCTGGAAAGGATTTTAGTAATAATCTTGAACAAAATTACTAAGAACAATGGGTCGGAATCGATCGACTTTAATGACTCTCGCTACCTTCGGAATGAGCACCACAAAACTAGAGTTAATGCCGGGGGGGACAACGCCCGTATCAAAGAAATTCGAACGGAACCACATCCTCGACGAAACCAACTCCCAAGCAAACCGATAAAACTTACCAGGGGGAAGCCATCGGGTCCAGGAGCACTCGCAGGATCCATCTCAAAAAACCGCTTGTTTAATCTCCTCGATGGAAGGGCGATTAATGAGACTCATGTTTTGGTGAGGCGTGACCGATGGGTGAATGATAGAGGAAATACGGGTCAACGACGTAGAAGTAGGAGAAAAAGGAAGCGTGAACAAATTCTCATAAAATTGAACCACATGCTCGCAATAGCAACAGGGTTCCTACAATTCTCCCCATCATAACTAGTAAAGAAATAGAATTTACGACTTACGAATTTTAGTTTGCCGCATTTGAAAAACGTAGTATTTACGTCTCCATCCTTAAGCGAGTGTTCCTTTCCCTGCAGTGCAACATATCATATTCCTTATGCATTAGCTCCGATAACGAGCATTAGATTCCACCTCTTGCAAAAATTCTCATCCGAATAACCATCTATGGCGATCGACTCTGAATGGCGAAGAATATCCGATAAAATGGACTCCTTTTCTTTGAAAAATATTACCAAAGATCAGTAGAGTTCGATCTTTAAGACAATAACTTTGAGACGCTTAAGCTTACCAAGATGTCACGACCCGGAAATTAAGGCAAAATAGGCGTAATCCACGACTCCTGATCACATCATAAAGTCTCATGTCATCTAGAAGCCACATATGTTGAAACCGAAAAGAGCGCGGACGAGAAGGAGATGAATCCTCACAAGTGATGGAAATGGGATGATGGTCGGACGTAGTGCGGGCAAAACATAGAACGAACAAACTCCCATAAGTTCAAGAAACCTCGACATAAGACCCTATCAATTTTAGATTC
Organism: Rehmannia glutinosa; assembly: GCA_016081115.2. Taxonomy (NCBI): domain Eukaryota; kingdom Viridiplantae; phylum Streptophyta; class Magnoliopsida; order Lamiales; family Orobanchaceae; genus Rehmannia; species Rehmannia glutinosa. The sequence goes on along the minus strand of CM071933.1, from coordinate 76,558,523 downwards.
CACGTGATTCCCGTATGCGTGCGTCCTTTCCAAGATACTTATGGCCAGGCGGGGGATGTCTATCAACCGACAATCTTCGATAAAACGCGTAAATTCATGACACGAAGTCATATTCGAACGTCGAGCTACGCCGTTCATGAGCACCTAACACAAATTAAAATCCCCGACCACTAGAAAATTAGAAACCCTAAGCTAAAAGATCACGCCAAAGTTCCCGACGGCGCCCATACGAGGCGTGACCATGGACAAATCCACTTAAGTTACCCATCGGAGAGCGACTCAACCAAAATAAATTGGTCGATCATGCAACACACGAGGTGAAGTGAAACGAGAGAAACCAAAATCCAAATGTTAGCAAGCATGCCCGACCTATGGTTGACCGTTAGAACGGATAAACCCATACCGCCCAATCAATAAGAGGAGTGAATCGAAGAGATATCCGTTTTAGGTTCCACCGCACAAAGCCAATCTGGTTTGGTAATCAAGCAATGATGTCGTAGAATAGCGACTTTAGAGAGATCGTTAGAGATCCTCTAATGTTCCAGTGAAGGATATTCATTGTTTACGAGAGAGCTCCTCAATCGGAGCCATTTTAGTATCTTAGGGATTCCTCCTCAACTTCATCACCCCGAAGACTTAGAAGAACCATATCCATAATATTATGATTCTCGATTTCCCTACGAGCACTCAAGAGCGTGCCTAGAAGGGCCTTTTTTCGAACCACGATAGCTTTTTGACGAATTTCTTGTAACTTTTTGTCCGCTAATGAATCGACAAGTGCATCCTCGGATCTCAAGGTGTAAGAAATAATCGAGGTGTCCGGACTAATAGGGGATCCGTCGTCCACCTTCAACTAAAGCAACTTCCGTTGAAGGCGGATTAATAACCATAATAAAGATCATTGTTCTTGCCACACGCATCCTCTTTTGAAATCGAATCCATCATTCCCTACCGAACTTCTATCGCTAAAATAGGCTATCCGGAAGGACTATCATCTCCCGAGGCATGACATTTTCAATTTCCGTATCCAAATTATCTCCATCCCGACTTCCAAGAAGCGGCAAAAGTATTACTAGTATTCATGAGTGGAGGAATATCGTGAGAAGGAGATTTTGATCTTCCCTGGGCGGCAATATCAAGATCCTCGGCCAAAAGTTGCTCAACGCAGGCGAAACCTTAGAATTAGAGCTTCACGACTTGCCATGTGGCTTAGGATTACGAGAAGCGGCTCAGAGCTCTAAAAGGAGTTGCTCGTTATTTATTTGACAAGATACGGTACGTGGAGTGACCAATAAATTGACAATGACGGCGAGAATTCCAAGACGCGTTCATACGAAAGAAAATAAATCCGATGTGCCTGTCGATCAATTTTCATCTTCTCCTAAGACTCATTCTTAAATCCACATCCACAAGAACACGTGCGAAATGACCCAGAGACCCTAAATATTGTTCTCATCAATTTTAATAGGTGAACCAATAGCTCTAAGAATTCCCATAAAGCCCTGGGTGCCAATATTCCCAACTAAGACCAAAAATACGAACCCATACTTGAGCAATGGATGTGGTTGTGTTGTCGGGATCGAAATCCGGTGTCCATGGCCGCAAACGAAATGTGCCTGGTGACAGAATAAAAACGTTTTTTCCACACAACATCCCTATCATTGAGATTAGAAAAATGTATGTTATAAAACCCTTTACCCAACGAAATAATACGGAAAGAATTAATACGCCATAAAGACGCAATTTGTCGTAAAGATTTGAAATTGTCGGGGCTTGCTACCCTTAGCATATAAGTCCTACCAATCAAAGATTTTTCGCATAATTGACGCCTCTGATTCATATATCTCATCCTAATTTCTAAAGAAAAGATATTACCGATTTTCTTGGGAATGAGCGGAGATGAAACCTTAACATTTGGCATGGGAATCGAGAAGCGAAGATTGTTTCAATATACCACCGTAAAAGTAGTCGATCGAGCACCGAGAGATTTTGTTTGTCGTGGGAAGGAATCAACAAGAGGAGAATCTGGCCGCAACCATGTCCAAAGTATTACGATCAAGTGACGTTGAGGGGCATGCGATCGGGCAACCTGAGTAAATCAGGATTTCCGGACTCCATAGTCGAACCTGAGATGGAGGCCTAAGAGGCATCGTTTTTTCCGATCAATCAACCCATTACCTCTTTTATTCCCCAAATTCACCCCGGGAATTTTATCAAACAAAGTTGTGAGCACAAATGATAAATGAAGCCAACCCCTCAATGTGTAAGAGGTTTGAAGGAGGCGACAAGTATTCCATTAGTTTGATAAGTTGAAAATCTGTTTTCTAAATTTCTTAGAAACCAAATCTCCATTGTCTATCCGATTATGCGAGCTTATGAGAATCCGGACCATTCACTGCGAGGTCGTGGTTTTCCCTCGCTTGATGCGTGCTTGTCTTATGGGTATGAGTCGCACTCAACCGATGAAGAAGGAAGATCGCGCGTGTGAGAGAGGCGGATGAAGAGGGACGATCCGCCGCCGGAGTCGGGCCAGGCATCTTGGCGTCTTGGCCGTGCTCGAGGGAGAGAGACGAGAGTCGAGATGGAGAAGCGAGTTGTTTGCGGAATCACTTTTTGGGAGTCGAGAGCTACTCTTCTTTTGCCTCTCTCTCTTTTTTTGTCGTAACCCTCACCAATCCCGATCGAACGATCCCAAAGACGATCGAAGATGTGCGTATCTTCCACGCACCACCATTCTTTAAGCTCAACAATTGATGATGTAAATTGGTTTTCTTTGTTTTGTTTTTTCCTCGTATCGTGTGTAGTTCTAATTGTAATATTATTATAAATGTAAAGGAGGTGTTTGAATTGTTTTTGCTTGTGAGGGGACTAAAGTGTAATCCTAGATCAAACCTCAAGGGTCTTTTTGTAATTTTCAAAAATCCATGTTTTTTTTTTAATTAACCCAAATTTCGGGGTGGTATTTTAGGATAATTACAAAAAGTACCTTGAGGTTTGACCTAATCACAGAAAAACTCAATTAACTTTCAAAATTACAAAAAGTACCCCTGAGGTTTACTTTAGTGTTAAATTTTAGGGGTTAACTATAATATTTTTATAAATGTGAGGGGGTATTTTGAAATATGTTTTGCTAATGAAGGGTTAAATTAGACACAATAAAACCTCAGGGGCACTTTTTGTAATTTTGAAAGTTAACTAGGGTTTTTTGTAATTAGGTCAAACCTCAATGGTACTTTTTGTAATTAACCCTTTTTGTAATTATCCCAATCAATAATGAGAGAAAGTTATAATCAATATCTTAGGCAAGTAATCAATCAGACAATCAATAACGAAGTACTACAGAATTACCATGAATCTCTTCACACTGAACCTGTTCCAAGCTTAGAAGTACTTATGATCAAAGAACCATAAGTCATCATCAGAAGAGGAGTTGTCAAAATCTCTAAAGCAGAAAATATCAGAATAGTGTAGTTTACCAGCATCCCACCTATAATCATCAACGGAGTCAAAAGGGAGTCTAAGGTTTTTTATCTGCTGAAAACATCTTTTGCCTAAATCCCCACTTAGATCAACAAGAAAGCATTGCCGGATATCAAGTGATTCAAGGCGTGGACAACAATCAAGAAGGGCTTGCAGTCCATCATTTTTCATATAATTTGCAAAAAGTTGAAGACGGCACAAATTAGGCATGCTTTTTGCAATTGCCAGTGCCAACTTGCTATAGACGGGTTCTTCCATAAAGTACTCGTCTTCTGATCCCTCCCAGAGCACATCTGCCCTAAGGTCATCGTCTATTGTTCCCATCAGATGCGGATGCCTATGCCCCATTAGATTAAATGTAAACGACTTCAACATAGGGCAAGACTTGCCAATAGTTTTAAGATGTCGAGAACGGACTCCGAACATGATAATGAGGTGCAACTCTTCCAACTGTGGAAGTTTTTTAACTGCTTCAGTCAAAGCTTTGCCTGATATGTCATCGCAACATGCAAGTGAAAGACGTCGGAGATTTCTTGATCTGTTGAAACAGGGCAACATTAGATCATAAAAGTGATTCTTGGAAAAGAAGCATGTATCATAATGTCCAGTAAACAGCACAGCGGAAACTTCTGAAGGTAGGAACAACTTCATTCGTATAGCTAGAGAATGCTTAACTCTTAAGGTGTGCCAGAGGCAAAACCGCGGATAAACAACATAAAAATAAAATAAAAAAAAAGAGAACAAAACACAAAAACTAAACGCGGTAAGATTCCTCAGCAGATAGGAAATTAACATCGTGAATTGGAACATGCATCAAAATGATAAATATATGACATTATGTATCTGCAATGATCATACTGTCATCATACAAAATAGGAAGCAAGACATAGAGGCCAGAATGAAACTTATGACAAAACAAAATCAAGAGAATATACCCCGAAAATTGCTGAAATTGCTGTCTATGTATGCCACTATATACGAATAACCATGAGAAACCGAGAACTGACAAATTCAGGACATATAGTGAGCAAGGAGAAAGCAGAAGCAAGAAACAGAAAACACGAACAAACAAAAAAAAAAATCACTTTTCTGCTTCAAAAGCTTTCATAGAAGACATCTTGATTATTAAACCAAAAAAAAAAATGTGACTCGCCAAGTTAAATCATCTGCTAATACATTGATATCAAAAACAAAATAACAAGTGAAGTATTTTGAATAAGAAGATGCAAATCAAGTATAGAGCTTCGCCTTTTAAAAACAATTAACCATCCCCAAAATAAACCCAACTGTTTATTCCATGCCCTACCAAAACAGCCTGAAACTTTCATTACCTAAAGAAATAAATAAGAATAATGAGATAACACCATACAATCAGCTCCTCAGCAAGTAGCTCTAGCTCTTTTTGGTTATGCACTTATGCTAGATGCAATACAAGAGATTCCAAATGCAATTCATCTCCACTTTTCTTAGAAAGTGTTTGACACTAACATTTAAACTTAAAAACGAAACACTCAACTCTTACTGGTGATCGCTCAAAACATTTTTGTCCCACTACACATTACATCGAACAGATTTCTGATAACAATTGTTTTTAGGATGATTTTAGACTGAACATTGAAAATTTCACAAATTTTGAGGAAGTTCGTTCTGTTCAAAGTGTAAGCTAACCAGGAACGGAAGACCGACAAAATTTTGAGAAAAAGGATTCCAAACGTAATTTTAAATCAGAAACTGATTCCCCGTAAACACTTGACTGCAATTTCATTAGAAAATGGGTAAACAAAATACATTTTAGACAAAACTCATAATGTTAGTTTTCTTTGCAAACTTCTGGCTAAACCCCTACTACTATTTGCAAATGCATTTGGGCTGTCCAACATCAACACAAAACTCTGCATTTTAAGAGAAACTGACAAATGATAGGTTTGATCGAACGAGCCTCACAGAATCATCAGTCCAAAATCAAGCTACTAGAATTATTATTGTGAAATTAACCATCCAAGAGCTTTGTTAAATCAATTGCGAGTCCTGCATTGTGCATCATGAAGCACATTTCTTTTAATTAAACCGAAATTAAAAAAATAAACAAAAAAAAAAAAAACAAGTTTACCGCTTGCAAACGTAGAGTAGGGTTTCACTGTCCCCGAAATTCTCCATATGTAAGTCGATCAACTGGCCCTGGCTAAGATCCACTGCGTGACGGCACATCATACTGCAGTCCCTCACCTCGCCATTGTATCTTATGTCAATGGCTCGCCACATGGCGGGATCCTTGCACACTGTCCGCCATGTAGTACACACTTTCTGTGCATTTTCCAGTATGTCTACCGCGCCCAGCCTGCCCAGGATATTCGCCGTCAAATCTCTTGGAAGTTCGGTCCACGGCGGAGCTGAGGATGAACAAACCGCCATCGGAGATGTCCTTTTCCTTTTCGGCATTTTGGAGTTTTGAATTTCGCTTCTGCACTGTTTTGGGAGTTCTATTTTATTTTGATGATTTCTAAAAATAATTTACTTGATAAGTCCGGTTTCTACAGAAAACGTCAAAGACGTGATTGATTGTGATTTACGTCGTTCTTTTTTTTTCCTTTTTTTAAGATTGAGTTGTTTTTAAAAGTGAAAGAGAAATAGTTATTGTGTTGACGAGATGGATTTTTTTGAAAAACATAAAATTTTATTAATAATTCAAATCATGCTATAGATAGATCAAAATAAAAAGGGGTAGATAACTCATACATGACTTATCAAAAGAAAAACCTCGTTTCTTTAAGACATAAACAACACTATCAACCATTTATACGAACAAAAGCTTCAGAAAAACAAGTTCACTTTGAAATTAAATCGACATTCTTTCAAGATGATGTCATATTCAAATCCCAAACTCCGAACTAGCTAATCCGTCCACCACATATTTTCGCATCCGTCTCGACAATTAACTATTGGAAATCCAAGTTCTTTGTCCACGATAATGCTTCTCTAATCCCAATTGCCTCAACTTCACGCACTGTCGTATAACCCCGAAACACAATCAGTGCGACAAAAAAATTCCCCTGTCATCTCTAACCACCATTGCGATCTTGGGGAGTTTTTATTTGTAGACAATGAAGCATCCACATTGCACTTAAATATGAGAATCCATAAGCTCCACAGTATCATGATTGATTTAGCAACAATCCACTCATCCTGGTGTCTCAGAGCATTCTCCACAAAATCTTTCATTGTACTACACATTAATACTCCAAGTAGCAAACTTTTAGAGACCACGATTGTTTGTAAAATTTTTTGTTTGTGGAAATAATAACATAACATAAAATATGAAACACTAAAAATAGATGATATGAATTTTATTTTATACCTTTAGTTATCACGATTAAAAGAAAAATACTAAAAATAAAATTAATAATAAATTAAAGAAATTACCGAATAATTATTTGAATATTATAAAGCTAGATAAATAGAAAAAATGTAGAATTGTGAAAGAGAGAGAAGAATGAGTTAATTCTTTTAATAATATTTTACTGTAGTGCCTTCTAATTATTAAATTTCAGACATTTAAGCTTCATATTTATCTATATGACAATTATATATATAAAAAATTAAAAGAGAACAAATTTAATTAAAATTCTAAAAGATAAAATACAATCCCAAAAATAAATATTTACTCACAATTAGTTTGGAAAAGACAATATTGATCAAACCTATCCAAATATTATATATTATTATTTCAAAATATTTATTTTTGGATTTAAATGATAATAAATTTAATAGATAACGAATAATCTAAAACAAGGATTCTATCTACATTATCATTTAGATTCGTTATCTTTTAAATTTGTGACACTAAAATATTCTTTATGGACAAATCATGTGTAACACACCAGAGATATTCTAGTGATTAAAAAAAAAAAACAAAAGGAGAGGAAAAAAATAAAAATAAGTAAGAAGATTCATTTGAAGCTGGTAGCCTAATAACATAATTCAACAGAGTCTTTCTAATTTACAAAATGAAGCTCCGACACGCTGCCAAAACCGTTTGATTTAAACTACTGATAAATAAGTGAGAGAAAGTTATTAGGGGCTAGGCGATAAGCTACCCAGATGGTGGGTTCTATACTATTCGATCAACACATACATACACATCCACATGGGTGTGTATTGATCCAAGGTATAAAACCCACTTGGGTAGCTACACAAGTGGGTAGCATCGACATTCAAGTAATCAAGTCAGACAATCAATAACAAAGTAATACAGAATACCATGAATCTCTTCACTCTGAACCTGTTCCAAGCTTTACAACCAACACTAATCACCAGAACAATCTCTCATAAGGGAGTAAAAATCACGGGTGGTGGACCAGCATCCCACCTATAATCATCAACGAGTCAAGCGGAGTCTCAGATTTTTTATCCGCTGAAAACATCTTTCGCCTAAATCCCCACTTAGATCGAATTATAGCATTGCCGGATATCAAGTGATTCAAGGTGTGGACAACCATCAAGAAGGGCTTGCAGTCCATCATTTTTCATATAATTTGCAAAAAGTTGAAGATGGCACAAATTAGGCATGCTTTTTGCAATTGCCAGTGCGTACTTGCTATAGGTGGGTTCTTCCCCAAAGTCATACTCGTTCAAAAAACGGATAATAATACCTACACCCAGGTAGATTAAACGTAAATGACTTCAACATAGGGCAAGACTTGCCAATAGTTTTAACATGTCTAGCGAGGATGTCGTGTGTAATAATGAGGTGCAACTCTTCCAACTATTCCATCAACGCGGAAGTTTTTTAACTGCTTTGGTCAAAGCTTTGCCTGATATGTCATCACAATATGCAAGTGGGAGACGTCGGAGATTTCTTGATCTGTTGAAAGAGGGGAGCATTAGAGCATACAAGTGATTCTTGAAAAAGAAGAATGTATTGTAATGTCAAGTAAACAGCACAGAAACGTAGGAACAACTTCATTCATTAGCTAGAGAATGCTTAAGGTGTGCCAAAGGGAAAACCAACGATACTAAGCAACATGAAAAAATAAAATAAAATAAAATAACCAAAATATACCCAAAAATTGATAAAATTGCTTTTGCCCAAGTCTAGAGAATGCTTAAGGCGAGCCAAAGGGAAAACCAACGATAATAAATCATCATCATCATCAATTGCACCCCATCCCACTATGTGGGGTCGGTGGTGTGAAGTTTATAGTGTCAATTAATTGTTTAAAATTAGTTAACACTACAAATTCACAAAAAAAAAGTGATAAAGTTTTTTGAAGCGCCGAATGCCCTTCCCGACCAACCTTCGCATGAAGGAGAAATGAGATGAAATTTCAAAATCATCACCATCATAAGTGTTTCCACTTGCACGGAAAATATGATGAGACGACAATGAGTTGAGATAGTTGCTCTAGTCATTTCCCATTACATGATTGATATAGAAAAATCAACATGTACATCACGGAAAAGTGACCCCCAACGATAATAAACAACATGAAAAATAAAATAACCAAAATAAACCTAAAAATTGATAAAATTGCTTTTGCCCAAGTCTATGTATGCCACTATACACGAATAACCAAGCGAAACCAAAAACTGAACTTCAGGACAGATAGTGAGCAAGGAGGAAGCAGAAGCAAGAAACAGCAAACACGGACAAAAACAAAACACTTTTTGGCTTCAGAAGCTTCATAAAACTGAGTATTAAGCCAATAAAATCTGTGACTCGCCAAAATAAATCATCTGCTAACACATTGATATAAAAAACACAAGAATAAGAGATGTTCAATCAAGTATAGAGCTTCTCCTTTTAAAAACCAATTAACATCCACAAAATAAGCCCAACTGTCAATATGTGTCCTAACAAGAGAGCCCAAAACTAACAAGACTCATTACCTTAAGAAACGAATAAGAATAATGCGATACACCAAATAATCTCAGTTCCTCAGCATGTGGCATCTAGCTCTTTTTAGTTATGTTAGATGCAATGCAAGAGATTCAAAATGCATATTCAACTCAATTTTTCTTAGAAAGTGTTTGACACTGGCTTTTAAAACCTCAACAATGAAAACACCCAACTCTTACTAGTGATCACTCAAAACACTTCGGTCTCACAAAATTTTGAAAATTTCACAAATTTGAGGAAGTTCATTCAATCTTTCTGTTCAAAGGATTTCAAACATAATTTCAAATCAGAAACTGATTCCCAGTAAACACTTGACCGCAATTTCTTCAGAGGAATGGGTAAAATACAAAGACCATTACAGATTATCACTCCTTTCATTGTGCATTGTGCATCATGGAGCAAATTGTTTTAATAAAATCGAAATCACAAAGAAAAGAAGTTTACCGCTTGCAAACGTAGAGTAGCGTTTCACTGTCCCCGAAACTCTCCATATGTAAGTCGACCAATTGGCCCTGGCTACGATCCACTGCGTGACGGCACAACATATTGCAGTCCATCAACTCGCCATCGTTTCTTATGTCAATGACACGCCACATGGCGGGATCCTTGCACACTGTCCGCCAGGTAGTACACACTTTCTGCGCATTTTCCAGCATGTCTACCACTCCCAGCCTGCCCAGGATATTCGCCGTCAAATCTCTGGGCAGTTCGATCCACAGTGGAGCTGAGGATGAACGAACCGCCATCGGAGATGTCCTTTTCCTTTTCGGCATTTTGAATTTTGAATTTCGCTTCTGCACCTGTTTTAGGGTTTTGTTCTATTTTGACGAGTTGTAATATAATTTTATTGATAAGTCCGGTTTCTACAGAAAAAATCAACGCTGTTCACTTTCTTTTTAGTGAACAATGATAAAATTGTTTTTAAAACTGCAAATCGAATGTTTAATGATTGTTTGTAAAAAACTTTGTAAAATAATAGTTAAAAATATAATGCAAGAAAAAATTAAATAAAAAAATTAAAAAACTAAAAAAATATATAATATGTATTTCATTTTATATTTTTGTTATCACGATTAATAAAATTGTTTTTTTGAAATTAAAAAATAATTTACTTGATAAGTCTCTTTATGTGAATATAATAAAGATAGATAAATAAATAGTTTTCTTCCGATGAGATATAAGAAATTTTTGTGAAAATTATACAAAAATATAATATAAAAAAATTAAACTAAAAATAGATTTGGATTTTGATATTTTTTTGTTATCAAACATTAAGAAAAAAATAATAAAATAATTTTTTCAAAATAAAAAAGATGAGAAATAAAAATACAAGGAAAAAAAATTAGATTTTTTGTCAAAAGAAGATTTCATTTCATTGTTTCCACAAACAATATCATAATTTTTTCAAAAATTAAAATTATAGAAATGGAAATACAAGCAAGCGCGGGCAGGCTAGGTGTAATGACTTTTGTTTTGGGCTATATAAACTCTGCCTTGTAATAATAATAATTTATTATAATCATAAATTACTTAATATGTTAATAATATTTTAGTGTAGTCCCTTCTAATTATTAAAATTCAGACCTTTGAGTTTTAAAATTTCAGATAAATTACAAATGTTGCAGTCTTTCACAACACCAATTTTTTTTTTTTTAAAAAAATCGCACACTAAAGGATAAGAAAAAATTATAATAATAAGTAAGAAGATTCATTTGAAGCTGGTAGCCTGGTAATATAAATACATAATTCAACAGAGTTTTTCTAATTTACAAAATTGGTGCAGTCCATGCACAGAACACAGTCACTAAAACAGCATCCCACACTGAAGCACCACAAGAGGAACATCACTCCCCACACAATATTCATAAAGAGACATGAAATAGGAACCCCTATAAGCCTCAGAGTAAATAATTGAAAAATTTAACAAAACCAAAATAGATAGTCGAGACTCGAAAGGATCACTTCCGAAACGCCCTGCATGCTCCCAACACATCACTAAACACGAGAAGAAATGAGGTCAACTCCCAAATGAAGCTCCGACACACTGCCAAAACCATTCGATTAACCTACGATAAATAAAAAAAAAAAAGTAATCAAATCAAGCCTAGGGATGGCCATAAGTTGGACACTTTGGCTGACACAAATATTCATAAAGAGACATGAGATAGGGACCCGCCCGTAAGGGGCCTCAAGACTAAATATAGATAGAAAATAATTTAACAAAACCAAAATAGATTTAGTCTTTCACAAAAAACCACTTTCAAAATACCCCTATAGCATATTATAAAACATATAAAAATAAAAATTTCGACAAAAAAATAAAAAAATACAACTCCCAAATTAATTTTAAGCTCAAAAACAAAACGTTTGAATTAACCTACAGATAAAAAATGAGAGAGTTACTATCGGGCGGGTCCGGGTATCTTAGGCAAGTAATCAAGTCAGACAATCAATAACAAAATACTACAGAATACCATGAATCTCTTCACTCTGAACCAGTTCCAAGCTTAGCACCACAAGTCATCAGAAGAAGAGGATTCGTAAAATCTCTAAAGGAGTGAATATCATAGGGTGGTGGACCAGTATCCCACCTATAATCATCAACAGAGTCAAGAGGGAGTCTCAGATTTTTTATCTGCTGAGAACACCTTTTGCCTAAATCCCCACTTAAATCAACACGATGGCATTGCCGGATATCAAGTGATTCAAGGTGTGGACAACCATCAAGAAGGGCTTGCAATCCATCATTTTTCATAAAATTTGCAAAAAGTTGAAGATGGCACAAGTTGGGCATGCTTTTGCAATTGCCAGTGCATACTTGCTATAGATGGGTTTTTCCCTAAAGAAATCATCTTCTGATCCCTCCCAGAGCAGGTCTAACACAAGGTCACTCTCAAGGTCATCATCTTCTGACTCGTTCAAAAAAGGATTGCGCCTACACCCAGGTAGATTAAGTGTAAATGACTTCAACATAGGACAAGACTTGCCAATAGTTTTAACATGTCTAGCGAGGACGTCGAGCATAATAATGAGGTGCAACTCTTCCAATTGCGGAAGCTTTTTAACTGCTTTGGTCAAAGCTTTGCCTGATATGTCATCACAACATGCAAGTGAAAGACGTCTGAGATTTCTTGATCTGTTCAAAAAGTGCAACATTGGATCATGTAAGTGATTCTTGGAAAAGAAGAATGCATTATAATGTCCAGTAAACAGCACAGAGGATTCTGAAAGACAGGAACAAAATCTAAAGGCACAAAGACTCTTCAGCATATAGAAAATTAACATAGTGAATTGGAACATGCATCAAAACGATAAATATACAAAGTCACTTATCTGCAATGAGCATACTGTCATCATACAAAAAAGGAAACAAGACAGAGAGGCCAGAATGCGACTTGTTACTATACAAAATCAGGAGAATACACCCTAAAAATTGCTAAAATTGCTTTTGCCCAAGTCTATGTATGCCACTATATACGAATAACCAAGAGAAACCAAAAACTGACAACTTCAGGACAGATGGTGAGCAAAAGGAAGGAGAAGCAAGAAACAGCAAACAAGAACACACGAATTTTGAGGAAGTTCATTCTGTTCAAATTGTAATCTAACCAGGAACGGAATACCAGGAAAATTATGAGAAAAGAATTTCACACGATTTTTAAATCAGAAACTGATTCCCTGTAAACATTTGACCACAATTTCATTAGAAAATGGGTAAAACAAACATTTTAGATTATCATTCCTTTGGTTGTCATTGCAAATTGAATACTGCCAAATCTCATAATCCAAGTATTCTTAGCAAAGTTCTCCTTAAAACCCCTACTACAATTTTGAGGAAGTTCATTCAATCTTTCTGTTCAAAGGATTTCAAACATAATTTCAAATCAGAAACTGATTTCCTGTGAACACTTGACCACAATTTCTTCAGAAAAATGGGTAAAATACAAAGACCATTACAGATTATCATTCCTTTCATTGTGCATCATGGAGCAAAATGTTTCAAATAAAATCGAAATCACAAAGAAAAAAAATTACCGCTTGCAAACGTAGAGTAGGGTTTCCCTGTCCCCGAAATTCTCCATATGTAAGTCGACCAATTGGCCTTGGCTACGATCCACTGCGTGACGGCACAACATATTGCAGTCCATCACCTCGCCGTCGTGTCTTATGTCAATGACTCGCCACATGGCGGGATCCTTGCACACTGTCCGCCATGTAGTGCACACTTTCTGTGCATTTTCCAGTATGTCTACCGCGCCCAGCCTGTGCAGGATATTCGCCGTTAAATCTCTGGGCAGTTCGGTCCACGGCGGAGCTGAGGAAGAACGGCGGGATTTCTTTTTCCGCTTCGGCATTTTGAGTTTGAATTTCGTTTCTTCACCTGGTTTAGGGTTTTATTCTGATATAAGTTGATTCTAATATCATTCAAAAAAAAAGTTGATTCTAATAATAATTTACTTTGGTGGGTGCGCTTTCTGCAAAGTTATAATACTTTGCTAGGTGTCATGCTTTTGCCTAAAAGCGTTGATAATAATAATAATTATTTATCATGAATTATTGAAAAAACGTACATTTGATTTAGGGATAATTTCAGGACCCCAAGTTTACCTACTTTTTGCTTTTGGAACCTATATTTCCAACTCATCAAAAATGGTCATCAACGTTACACTTTTTAATCATTGTTGCTACCGACCGTTAGTTGACCTTCAACTTTGACCAGATAACCTGCTACAACAGGTAAAAATGAATAAAAAAAAATTGGTAAATACATTTTTTTCGTTATTTTAACTTGTTCTTTAACTTCTAGAACCTTAAATCCTCAATTAACTCTTGAAAAAAAGTAAAAATATTAATTGTGTTATGAAAGAGAATATTTATTAATTCGTAACTAATATATTATATTTGGTAACACTTAATTAATAGTTTTAATTAATATAATTAAATAACAAATTAAAGGACCTGATGATGACGACGTGGATAAAATAATCAACTACAAAATCAATTTGTTAATCAATTAACTAATTAACTATTCTTTGAGAAGTAGAAATACCAAGAATAATTAATCGTAACATTTAACATTATTGTTTTACAAACTAAATTAAAATAATATAAAATATATATTTTTTTAAATTAGTATGTGTTACTTAAAACTTAATTAAAACAGTTTGATTTCAAATAAATTTTAAATATTTTTCTTTAGATAAATTTTTTAATTATTTAACTTATAACTAATAATTAGAGAGTTAAAATTTTTATTAATTTCATTGAGAAAATAACTTTTTTTTTATCATACATTTAGAAAATAACTAAGGAAACAAAATAAATTTATGACAAAGCAATGCCATTTATTTCCTTTTATCATTCTTTAGCTCTTTCCACCTTCTTCTTCATTCTACCATTGTACCAGACCCCGCTTGCGTGTTCGAATAGAAAGAACCCAGAAAAGGATAGAAATGGTGAGGGAAAGTTCCAGACCCTCAATTATAAATAAAAGACAGATTCTGTAAACAGATCAGAAGAAATTGAGGAAAATCACCTACAAATGTTTAAGCCACCGGTCAATTAGGATTTCCCCCTCTCAACCCACAATTGCAGGTTAAATCGCTGGTCTTTAACGGTCAACTAACGGCGAGTACCTAAAGTGATTAAAAAGTATAACGTTGATGATCATTTTTGATGAGTTGGAAACATGGAGTACCAAAATAAAAAATAGTTAAACTTGGGGTACCATTTCTGAAATTATCCCTTTGATTTAGCTTTGTTTTGTATTTTGTTAACTTTATTGTTCTTCCTATAAAATCTTTATATATTATTTATGAAGATATTAACTGATTCTATATTTCCCTTTAAGTGAGTTTACAGATTTTGTTTTCAGTAAAGTTCTTTTATGGCTGAATACAGTAAAAAAAGAAATATATCTTCTGTTGCATACATGTTTGGTTAACACGTTGGGGCGAAACGTAGTTTCACATTATATAACTCAAGTATGTCGGGTCTAAAGGAATCACTGAGCAGTCTAGTGGTAAGACGTTTATAAAATATAATATGTGTTTGAGTTCAATTCCCACCTAACTCCCCCCCATAATAACTTAACCATGTCGGGGACAATATGTTGTGATGTATTATGACCTAACTATGTTGGGACCAATATATTGTGTCGTATTATAACTTAACCATGTTAGAGCCAATATGTTGTGTCGATAACTTAACCGTGTTGGAGCCAATATGTTGTGCATGTCGAGGCCATAGACGAACCGGACTTGGTGCCGATTACAATAACCCGTCCCGAATTCAAGTCGTCTGCAAAAGCCCACTGCCCGATTAGAATTGTACTTCAAACCGGCCCATGAAACTTGTCCGCCGTGAGGACTTGGCCAACAACATGGGCCCAAGGGCCCTAACAACCACTTTTATTTCTCAAAAAAATAACAACCACTTTTCTTTCTATAAAACAAAAGGCTCATGTAAGTTTTCCTAAAAAAAAAAGGCTCATGTAAGCTTGATTGCGTTTTGTTGGGACATAGGGAGAACTTATTTTTCTTATAATTGATCTTCGGCAAGCATTAGCTGCACAAACAATTCTCTTCCCTTCATCCCAGTTTTCAAAACTCGAAACAAATTTCTTGTTCCGCTTCATATTCCACTTTATCAACACACATATATGTGTGTATATATATATAGTAAAAAATCAATAGCACATGTTTATCTGGACAGAGAGGGAGAAGAAGAAGGAAATTTTCATTATTCCTTCGCATAATCATACCACATGCCTACCATAAGCTGTACTTAGCTAACAAATATTCATACGAGTCATGAAATAAGAACCTGAAAGGAGCCTTAGAGTGTATGCATATATAACCAGGCAAATTTAACAAAACCAAAACAAATAGTCGAAAGGGTCACTGTAGAAAAACCGGTTGAATCAACAAACTAGCACCACCATCCAGCCACCTAAAACCTACAAATAAATAAATGAGAGAGAGTAATTATCGATATCTTAGGCAAGTAATCAAGTCAGAAAATCAATAACAGTACTACAAAATACCATGAATTTCTTCACTCTGAACCTGTTCCAAGCTTAGAAGATGAACTTACGGTCAAAAGAACCCGAAATCATCAGAATAGCATCCGTCGTCATATTCACTAAAAGGGTCAATATCAGAATAGTGCTCATTAGGCGATAAACCGGTATCCCACCTATAATCATCAGCGTAATCAAAAGGGAGTCTCAGTTTTTTCATCTGCTGAAAACATCTTTTGCCTAAATCCCCACTTAGATCAACAAGAAAGCATTGCCGGATATCAAGTGATTCAAGGTGTGGACAGCCATCAAGAAGCGCTTGCAGGCCATCATTTTTCATATAATTTGCAAAAAGTTGAAGATGGCACAAATTAGGCATGCTTTTTCCAATTGCCAGTGCATACTTGCTATAAGTGGGTTCTTCCATAAGCTCGTCATCAGAAGTTCCCATCATATGCGGATACCTATGCCCACGTAGATTAAACGTAAATGACTTCAACAAAGGGCAAGAACCGCCAATAGTTTCAACATGTCGAGGACGGACTCTGGACATAATAATGAGGCACAACTCTTCCAACTGCGGAAGTTTTGCAACTGCTTTTGTCAAAGCTTTGCCTGATATGTCATCGCAACATGCAAGTGAAAGACGTTTGAGACTACTTGATCTGTTGAAATAGTGCCAAATGAGATCATGTAAGTGATTCTGTATGAAATGTCCAGTAAACAGCACAAAAACTGAGATCATTGTAAGCTAGAGAATGATTCTTTAATCATCACCATCATCATCAATATTATTCCACTGATAAGTGTCAATTAATTGTCTAAAAGGAATTAACACTACAAATTCACTCAAAAAGCAAAGGAACAGCTTTATTGATGCCCTTCCCGACGCAAGCAGAGAATGTGAAATTATGAAACATCATCATAGGTTTTCCACTTCCATGGAAAATACGATGAGACGGCGATGAGTTGAGATAGTTGCTTTAGTCACATCCAAATATTGTAAAATCAACATGTTGAACATGGAACATGACCAAAACCACGGATAAACAAAAAAATTAAAAAAAAAGGAAGAAGGAAGAGAACAAAGCATAAAATCTAAAGGCACAAAGACTCCTCAGCATATAGAAAATTAACATTGTGAATTGGAACATGCATCAAAATGATAAATATATGATGCTACTTATGTGCAATGAGCATACTGTCATCTTACAAAAAGGGAAGCAAGACATAGAGGCCAGAATGAGACTTATCACAATAAAAAATCAAGAGAATACACCACAAAAGTCGCTAAAACTGCTTTTTTGCCCACATCTATGTATGCCACTATACATGAATAACCAGGAGAAACCGAGAACTCACAACTTCAGGACAGATAGTGAGCAAGGAGGAAGCAGAAGCAAAAAACAGAAAACACGAACAAAAACAAAGCACTTTTGGCTTCAAAAGCTTCATAAAATTCGAGTATTAAGCCAATAAAACTCATGACTCGACAAATTAAATCATCTGCTAACATATTGATGTCAAAAACACGATAAGAAATGATGTCTTACGAATAAGAGATGTTCAATCAAGTATATAGCTTCTCCTTTCAAAAATCAATTAACATCCCCAAAATAAGCCCAACCACTTGAAGATGTATTTGGTCTGTCCAACATCAAACACAAAACTCAGCATTTTAAGAGAAACTACCAAATGGTAGCTGTTTTATGAAACGCACTCTAACATAATCATCCGTCTAACGTCAATTTACTAGACGTATTATTGTAAAATTACCCAAAAGCTTTGTTAAACCACTATAAACGCATACACTGCCAACCTTACTCTGTATGGTCTCATATTAGTACAAAATGAAGCACCATGCACTGAAATGCCTCAAATACAACACAAATTTGGCAAAAAAAACATCAAACACCTGGCACGGAGTACATAGAATCATGCATTGGGAATCACGAAACACATGTTTTTAATAAAACCGAAAAAAAACAAAAAAAGAAGGTTACCGCCTGCAAACGTAGAGTAGCGTTTCACTATCCGCGAAACCTTCCATATGTATGTCGATCAATTGGCCCTGGCTACGATCCACTGCGCGACGACACATTATATCGAGGTCCATCCTGTGGGGGTAATCATCGTGTCTTATGTCAATGACTCGCCACATGGCGGGATCCTTGCACACTGTCCGCCAAGTAGTACACACTTTCTGTGCATTTTCCAGTATGTCTACCACGCCCAGCCTGCGCAGGATGTTCGCCGTCAAATCTCCGGGCAATTCGGTCCACGGCGGTGCTGAAACCGCCATCGGGGTTTTCGTTTTGCTTTTCGGCATTTTGAATTTGAATTTCGTTTCCACTACACCCGTTTTAGCCTTTTTTAGGGTTTTATTTATTTTGAATTCTGATAAGTTTTGAAAATAATTTTACTTGATGGGCGCGCTTTTTTGATAAATTAGAATACTTTTTATTTGCTTTCTACTAAAAAAAGTGGGATCGTGTGATAATATAATTTATCATAATTTTCAATTATTAAAAAACAACATCTCAAACCTTTTTTTTGCTTTGTTTTGTTAAATTATTATTCTTCATATTATTATCATATATATATATATTTTAACTATTTAGGAGGATATTAACTGAAAATTTACATTTTTAAATTTTAACTATCTTTTTAATCTAAAAAAATCATTTCAAATCAAAATATTGGGCCAAAAATAGTTTTTAAAAAAATAAACCAAAACACAAAAGAAAACAAGTATTAAACCACATATGGATTTGCCATTTAAACGTCAATCTCCAGTTTTATTGGAATGGATAATGACAATATTGAAAAGGGACATTTTTAATTTTTGCCTATCAAATTAAGAGGAAATTAAAAGCTCATGTCAGTTTGATTGTGTTTTGGGACATACGGAGAATGAATTTTCTATGAACCAAGTTATGCAAAAAAAAAAATCATTTCAAATGAAGGGCCAAAAATAGTTAAAAAAACACATAAACAAGAAACAAGAAACACAAAAGAAAACAAGTATTAAACCACATATGGATTTGCCATTTACGTCAATCTCCAATTTTATTGGAATGGATAATGACAATGTTGAAGATGGAACATTTTTGCCTATCAAATTAAGAGGGAAAAATAACTAAAAAGAAAAATGCATGGTATTGGCTGTGATTATTTATCCCATGCATGGGGCCATGCAGGGACGGAGCCAGGGGTTGTCGGCGGCGGCCGCCCCCCTCACCTTCAATTTTTCTTTATGGTTATATTATAAAGTTTTATAATTTTGACCCTTCAAAAAATGAAAAATGTATTTTTCTGTGATTAAATTTATCTTCATTTTCATGGGGCCATGGGATAGGAATAGAAAAGGGTAGTTGTGTGGAATGCATAGAGAAGGATTAGTGGGTATGAGCAGTTGAGTTGGGCACATGGAGCCAACTATTTGTCCTATCAAAGTCAAATTAATTGCTAACTAAAGCCAACCAAAATTGCCTTAAATTTCCCAATAATTGCGCAAATATTAACTGAGAAACAGAGGGTTGTTCTGCAAACCAACCTCTCTTCTTTAAATCTCTCAACTATATATACCAATATATACTTTTTATCTCCTCACCTTCATGCCTTCATGGCCTATTCTTGATTTCTTGATAGTATTCATATTGATAAGTCTTTATTCTTTGGCTCTTTTGAGAAATTCCCAAGTGTTTCTTGGAATTGCATTTTTCGAGGAAACTATGAGCTGGGTTGGTGCAAAACAACAGTACGATGATTCAGCATTAGAAGGTAAACCATCTTTCTCTTTATTTCTTTCTCTCATGTTGAGAACAATAAGATCACTTTCATATAATTGGATGGAGGCCCTAACTCCACCACAAAAGCTAGTTCATGAATGGAGGTTTGACCCCAACTTTAAGTACCAATCCACAATTGTTTGTAGATCCGATGTGGGATCATATCATTTAATGTCACTTTATCACTATACATCCTGACACTTATTAGTTATTAGTAAAGCTGACAAAATTGGTCCAACCCATTAATAGTGTTGGTTTGGGCTTCATTTTTATACGCCAAAATAGTACTGGGTCTATTTTAGTCCGGCCTAACAGCCCAAAGCCCGACACATTCAAAGAGCCCGACGAAAATCATATGTAAATATTGCTAATGGGTTGAGTTGGGCGGCACAAAATGGCGATCCGACAAAATCTCGGCCCAGCCCATTGTCAACTCTACTTATTAGTATCTACATTGCAATTGATCAGGATTAACTTTTTGTGGTTCAGGGGTGGCAGCACATATAAAGTTACTACTGAAAATAATCCAAGATCACAAAGATGCCTGTAAAAACAAGAAAAATGACTGCCGGAGAATGCTGAGGGTGGCCACAATTATAACCATATTGGATACTATCAGAACCATAATTCAGAAATGCCAATCTTTTGGCAACAAAAGATCACAAGCTGAGATGGTAGTGAATGAGAAAGAGATGCTGAGAAGACATCTAAGCGCGAGCTTGGCTGCACGAAAAAGCCTCGAGATTATGTGCTCTAGTTTGGGCAAAGAGAAGGAGATAATGTCCCTAGAACTTTCAAGAAAGGTACAAGAATTGAGTGGGATGGAGGAATTCATAAATGATATCAAGGCACAAAATGAGACATTAGTAGAAAGGTTACAAGAATGTGCTTTGAAGCACAAGGACATGAAATGTGTTAGTAGTTTAGCCCTTCAAGAGCGAAACGATGTTCTATTGGAGCGGGTTTTGAGGTTGCTTGATGGGTATCTATTGATGAAGAGGAAGCTGAAAGAAGCACAAGAAGATAATGTGATGATGTGTGGTAATGTGGATGAAATGGGGGCGAAAGTTGTGACGTGTCTTGAGAAGGTTCGGAGATTTAAGGAACGTATGTTGTTGTCTTCGGAGAGTGATCGTGTGGTTGATGTTCAAGAGGAGATCTTGAGTTTGGAGAAAGTGCTTTGAAATGCTGGTTGTGAAAAATGATTAGAAGCAAGGAGAGTGTTACACTAAAGAGTGAGATTAATGATTGTAAGCCTTCTGCCATAGCATGAGAAGAAAAGGTAATTTATGACCAGAATAAGTTATTTATTGTAACATGATTAGAAGTAGTTGAAAATTAGAGGTTGTTAGTGTTTGCAAATAAAATCAAAAGTTGAGTATTCGGTAAAAAAATTGTAAAAATGCTTATACATTAGTAAAAGTCAAACCAGAAGCAAATAAAAAATCTAAAGTACACATTTCCAAATTTTTAGACTGATTAAATAAGCAAAACCCGAAGCAAAAATTGTCATTTCCTTTTTTTATAATCAAACTGAAAAGCACTTTTTTAGTGATTACGAACACTCCCTTTGAGTAGTTGCATTCATAAGTACAGTCTCATGGCTGAAAATCTATGTAAATCAACGTGATTATGCACTGGGCAAGGAACTGAGACCATACTGGTGCATAAATAGCAACCCCTTGAAAAGTTCGATAAAATATCAAAAAGTGATTTTTACATTTAAGATTCCTGAAGATTTAATCTACTTGGATTTAAATTATTGTAACATCTGACTTCAACACATACCTATAGTTGTGAGAAAACACATAGATTAAACACAGATCATTCTCCAACTTTTTGCATTCTATAACCTGCTATGGAGTTCATAATCCATGTATTGCTTGCTACCACGGCTCCAGATGATCTTGCTAAAGCCTCTGCATTTTCACGTCTTTGGTTCAAGATCGAACTTCCATTGGATGGCCTGGATTGATCAGGAAGCTCAAGGCTGTAAATGATGAAGGTTTTTGCATGGCATCTGTTCGATGAAATTGCCTGGCCTCCTGCAACAGGCTTTCTGTTGAGAACTTTTCCTCCAGCAGCAATTACAAGATCATGAAGATATCCTTTGTATGAAGGCGCAAAATCGCCCATGAAAAAGAAAGTGCATCCTTCGAAAAGCTTTGGTTGCTGCAAGCCACGGGAAAATGTAATAAGTTAAAGCTCCCAGAAGTATTGTAGTCTCTGGGATGTAAATAGGTAACCCAAGTGATGAAGAAGGTAAGATGAAATTTCCAAACGTGGAAAATCAGCTATAGATGCTAAAGTTAGTATATTCACTATTCAGAGGTCAAAGAAGTAAAACCAAACAAGTGAGAAATTTCCTTGGAATGAAAAAGCTGTTAAAGAAATGAGATTTAGTATCTAAGTTCGAGGAGAAGCTTGTAAAATTAAGGGATAATTACAAAAACACCCCTGAGGTTTGGATTAATTACACATACACCCAAACATGTTTCAAAATTACAAAAAAAACCCTTCAGGTTTCGTTTTGTCTTAAATTTAAGGGGGTAATTGTAATATTTTTGTAAATGCAATGTTTTTTTTGAAATGTTTTCGAAAATCACCGGGAAAATATAAGACAGATTTCCTCAAGGGGGTTTTTGTAATTTTCAAAGAACTCTGAGTTTTTTTTGTAATTAACCCAAACCTTAGGGGTGTTTTTGTAATTATCCCTAAAATTAATGGCTTATCAAAGTTATCCTCTGGCAGTTGGGCAATCTTATTGTCTACATCTCGACTGAAAAGCTTGTAATTCTATTCCTAAAGACGTGCTACAAATAAGACAATTTTACATCCCTCCGCATTACTCCATTGCAATTTTACAGGAAAGTTTCTGATCTGTTTAATGCAATTGAGCATCTTGATTTCATTAAGAATTTACATCATCAAAAGCAAAAAAGAATACGAAAAAAACCTTGTTTAGTAGTCTTAATCTTCCAAGCCTGGGTCCATCCCTGATTCCATGAATGTCGATTGAAATCTCATAGTGCTGCTCATCAACTAATTCTCCAGCTCCCATGCAAGCTTTAATCCCTGCATTAACACAAACACGTGATAGATATTAAACTAAATAGTCAATTAAAGAAAGGGATAATTACACAAACACCCTTGAGGTTTGGGCTAATTACCAAAAAAATCCAAAGATGTTTCAAAATTACAAAAAACTCCCTCATGTTTGATGTTGTCTTAAATTTAAGGGAATAACTGTAATATTTTCATAAATTTCAAGGGTGGTTTTGAAATGTTTTTTCTTATGATGGGGGAAAATGAAAGGCGGATCAAACCTCAAGGGAGTTTTTGCAAGTTTCGAAGATATTTGGGTTTTTTTTGTAATTAGCCAGAACCTCGGGGGGTTATTGTAATTATCCCTTAAAGAAAAGCTGCATCATCAAATTATGAGTCTTGTCTCCTTAAAACATTTATTCAAAAATATTTATTTAAAACTCGTTTAAAGCTAGACAAATTACTCACACTGAACACTCAAAACCCATTTTCCCTCCAAGACACCCATTAAATACTTGAGTGTCCGTCTGCAAGCCCCATTCTCATCTGTAGATGCAATTACATGGGTGACAGTTGGGTCCCAGTTCTTCAGTATTGTTACTCCGGACAAGTTTTCAAATTCGGTGACAATTTCCTAATTGCACCATAAGAATTTTTAAAAAAAAAGGATAATATTAGTTCTGAATACAAAGTAAAAAAAATATGGAATAAGTAAAAGTTACTGGTTATGTCTACCTTCTCTGTATTAGTGAGAGCTGAACAACAGAGAACCAAATTCTTGAACTTTTTCTGAGATTTCCACTGCAATGTTGAACCACTTTCACGTTCATCATTGGTTTTGGCTTGTTGGATACCAGATTTTCTGCTAAAAACAAGTATGGTATGCAATACATTAATATATAAATGGAATTAAATCTGTACAGCTCAAAAAGTCTCTAACAGCCATTGGTTGGAAAAGCAAACCTTTCCGGAGCAGATTTTCTTTTCCGCTTGGATTGAGATTGAGGCATCTCATTTGGCAGTTGACATGAAGCATGAATTGGACATAGCATGACGAAGTTTTCCTGTCATGTGTAGTAAACAACACAATATTTAGTTCATATGTGCTTTCTTCATATTTAAAAAAATTGGCTTTATTTGTTTATACGTACACAATCCCACCGACATTCTGGAGTCAACCTAGCACAAGTAACATGAAAGCTCTTTCGGCAACTTTTTTCGTAACACCCGAGAGCAGCCCCTTTGATGCCACAGCAACAGCATGTAATCCTTCGACTTCTTGACAATTCATTTTCAAGATTGATGACTTTATCATCATCAAAATACACGTTAGGAGCCCTGCAAGACGGTTTATTTCTATTACTCACTCATTGGCAAACCGATTGGTGCGTATTATAATTCGTTTATTTAAAAAGAAACTGCATGAAAAGCTCTCAAATTATTTCAGCAGTAAATATTGAGATTTGTAGTCTGCTATTCATTTTCTTTTAAATATGACCACTGATGATTAGATGAGCACAGATTTAAGGCGGTAAGCTGGTGAAGCAACCTAGATGTTTTCATAAGTTTACCAGAACTTAGTAACCTACAACATAACCCCACATAGAAAGATTGATTCGAATGTCATACCATTCTGTGCAATTTCTGTGCACATGTAAGGCACCTGTTGCATTCCGATGGTCTGTCACTAGCTTCCCATTGAGATAGTGAACCATGCTCCCTGAAGCCTAAAGTTTTGGTTTCCCAAAAGAAAAAGGGTCCACCTTTGTTAAGATAATTGATCAACATATTACATGAAGAAAAAGTGAGAGAAATAAAAGGCAATATTTCAAATAAGAGACAATACCTCGGACTCTTCAGAAGATTGACAGAAAGCACAACGAACTGTACTAGGAGTTGTATTGCATTTGAGCAAAACCCTGCCATTCAGAGAGGAAATTGCTTTATCCGTTTTGGCTGGGACTTTCACCCCTAATTGATCTGTAACACCCTGATTTTCTTGAAATGTCTGACATCTTATCGCATCCTCGCTATTTACACTTAAAGGCACACCATTACAATTGTCCTTGGACGTGCCTTCAATAGAGAATTTGACCTTCTTCAGAGATTTTGGCATTTTTCCGCTGGTTTCTTTATAGTTACTTGTAATGACCCTTTCTGAACTTCTTTGTCATTGGCCAATGGCAACAAATTAGTATGTGACTGAGAAATGAATTTTTCATTCAGTAGCTCTATATTCATGAAACCATTGCCAGTTCCAAACTTTTCATTCACTTTACTCCCAAATTTATCTGACTTAGAAAGTCTCTTTGTGGTGCTTTTGCTGTTTTTACCGCTTTTCTTTAGCTTGTTAATCCTTTCACAGCTTTTTTCGAGATTTTCTGAAGCAGAAGCATGAGTCAATGCAATATTATTGCTGTCTGGCTGGAGCTCTGTCTTATCAGATAGATTTAGAACTTTTGTCTTTTGAACGCTAGCATCAGAGCAGACCTTTTTGCTTTTTCTGCGTTTTCCCTTCAAAATCAATGGATTCTCTTTATTGTCCTCTTGGAAATCTTGATAAGTTACCTTGTCTGTTTCAATATGAACAGCAGTCACTTCACACACAGTTTTCTTGGCTCTCTTGCTTTTTCTGCTCTCAGTTGCATTGCTGACTTTCTTATTTGATGCTCTCATTCCATCTTTATTGTCGGAGGTTTTGTATGTCTTCCTTTTTTTACCCAGGCCTTTTTTCTTGTTGGGACAAATATTTGGTTCTGTAGTTGTTTCTGTCAAGGCAGCCTCAGCTTTCTCTAGAGCTCCATTCTGTTCAGCACTATCATCAATCTACATGGTATAATTTGCTGAAAACTTGGAGAAGAACAGGAAGAAGTGGAAAAGGATAATATTTTGTGTTTCACATTCAGTACCTTCATTGCCAGGGGGCTTGAACAAAGTTCAGGAGAGCAAGGCCTTTGCGTCCAATCAAACATCTCACTATCAATGAAATCTGCTCTGTTTGATAAGATACAAGTTCCTCTCTGTACAGAGCAAAAATGGAATATAAATATACTGTGTTGCGCAGAAGGCATAATCAAATCAGTTAGCCAATAGCAATGTTTTAACAAATTAAGATCATCTTTTGTATTATACCATTAACTTATATAAACAGCTGGTGTTGCATTTACCGGAAGTACTGATTAATATGAAAACGATATCTGTATCATAATCAATGAAATTAAAAACTTACTTCTGGGCTTTTTTTACATGGCACCTCATCATCTGAGTCCTTGATGTCACTGAAGCAAGGAGCATCTGGCGGAGTATACATGATTTGATTGTCGTCTGTCTGTTGAGTTGATTTCTCTAAATCATCTTCCTCTCTCAGCCAGAAAAATGGAGAAAATATTGGTTCCCCATTTTCACATTTAAAAGACATGTCTTTTTGTAAAACAGGACATTGCTTAGGTTCTTTTCCGTCAATTTCACCAATTATGTCTTCCAGGTTTTCATGCTCCATTTGGGCCTCTGAAGTTGGATACAGTGGTACCTGAACTCTCTTCTTGGCAGGAAATGAAGGTTTCACTAAGTTTGACCCAGAAGATCTCTGGGTACTCACTGGTGCACTTTTTGATACTTTTCTCTTATGTTGTTTCTGATCTGCAGAGTTCAAAGTTTCTACTTGGGTTTGGCCATTATCTTGCACCTCACATATATTAACACCAGTTTGATTATCTTCACCTACATATGAAGAAAACAATAAGTCATTGACAGGACAAACAAGTAGCAGGTTTATTCAATATGTTGTTTAAATTGAAAACTAGAAGACTTTCTTTTATTTCCTTTAAATTGAAAACTAGAAGATCCTTGTATCCTTGTAAAAATATTCAACTTTTATCTTAAAATGCCTTATCATGCACATATGCATTTCAAATTCTTTGAGTTACAGATGAATTTAAAGAACCAACTGAAGAAGTGGCACCCTAATAGTTGCCCAAACATGTCCAGAAAGAAAATCTACCAATGTTGTGCAGACTTGCATTAGTAACCAAAATCTTTAAGAGAACGCTTGTCCTAGTAAGTAAATCTTCTGACCACTTCACTTTGCATACGAGTTTGACTTATTTGTTTAAACAATAAAATTCTGACAGGAACTACTGATACGACTAGTGTTGCATTGAGTTTGACGGAGAATGAGAACCATTTGACAGAGAAATAATTCAGTTTCATGCTAACATTACTCAAGAGAAGTAGTAGAATAATTACCAGATAGTTTGGTAGGAGCTGCAGTTTGAGTGACAAAAATATTGACGCCTGATGCTACTTCCATACTCTTGTAAACGCTTACCAAGTTATCCATATGAGGAGCAGGCCTAATTTCTGCTAAAAGAAAACACTTAGTATAAACAGAACTATAATCTCCTCATGAGTTCCCCAAATCACCTTTGCCTATTTGACTACTGATATATTTAAGGAGGATAAGACCTCTTATATCCCACAATAACACATCCAACAAAAAATTGGTAATAAATCTTAAAATGTGTCAACATAACTTGGCATCGAAAATAAATCTTCACTACTTCCATTCATATGTCACAACATCCATACATTTCATTTAAAGTAAACTAAGATTTCTTGGTCACCTGCAAATCAACTGTTTTTTTTTTTCCTGAACTAGGCCATGTTGCCACATCCACAGATAGTAGGCATAATAACCAAAGTGATATCACTTTTGTTTGTTTCATGTTACAGTGATAACCATCAAGCATGAATACATATACGAGTTTAAAATTAATTAAACTCATCAATCCAGATATCGGGAATTCTATGGAACGTCTCTTCCAAAGACCATATAGGATCCCCAGCTATAAAAATTGAAATAAGTTGAGTTAACTTAAAGAGAACAAAGTTGGTTGTGATACATTTAATAAATTTAAATAAATATGATTGAATTTCCAGTCCCTCTAACACTCTGTTTATCATTTTGAGCAGCTTTAATATTTATCAGTTTCAAGAAAAATTCATTAAGCAATATTGAACTGGTGGATGCAATTTGGGATTTAGTTCCACATGATTTGGTCACCAAAACGAATTACCTGCTAAATTGAAATGAAAATATGTACAGATTTTGCATCCTGATGCACCAATTGAACGACATAGATTCAACATTAAAAGCCAAGTACCTCTTCGCCTATATGGAACTTTACAAACCGGACAACTGTATGCTGCTTTCATGGATTTCTCAATACATGTACTGCATCAAATTGAAAAAAAAAAATAGAACAAGTTAATTGGGCCCTAAAAACACGGAGTTAATACACAAACGAAAATAACAAAATGAGTAAGAGATAGCTTACCTGCAAAACACATGATTGCAGGTGAGTGAAACGGCAGAACTCAAGAGACTCAAACTGTTGACATAAAAATCACAAAGAAAAAAAAACTAAATTGATGATCTGAAACTTTAAGAACTCAATTGAAGATCAAATAAACCATATGATAAAAAAAAATCACCATATAGGGCACTTAAGCTCCCTTCCCATTCTTTCGAGATGCGATGCGTCTGCCATTTTTCCTTTCCACAGCTCTTCTGCTGCTGATCTTTCTCTCTCTGTGGTGCGTGAAACGTATGGGGTAAGTTAGCAGTGAATGTGTGTAAATGATACGGTGATAGTACAAAATCATGTTTGATTTTTGAAATTTTTGCTGAACCCCGGGAAAATATTTCGTATGATTCTAATTTCCCGCCGCGTTTCACCGCCTCGGTATCTCTCTGGGAATCTCATGGCGCGTTTCTTTCTATTCCGTCCAAATTTTCCAACTAAACTAAAATCGCTAAACTCCATTAATAACGTCGCCATTACCTATACTTTTACCTTTTTCCATTTTTCTGTATAAATGAAAAAATTAACATTGGGCCAGCCCAGAACATCATGTTTGTTGTTTTAGGAAAAATTATAGTCTGTGTTTTTATTGGATACTTTTACGTTTTTGTCTATTTTTTGGATATTTATATGTTTTCTTTAAGAAAAATATGTTTTCACCTATTTTTTGCTATTTTTGTTCATCGTTGTTTTTTTTTTGTTGTTGTTTATTATTTGTTTACATGTTGTGTATGTTGTTTCTGATTATTTTTATATTGTTTTTGTGTTGTTTCATATTTTAAGTTAACTTTTACTTATTTCAAGTTATTGTTGTTCAAATATTGTTTTCTAAATTGTTTATATTATTTTGAGGTTGATTTTATATTGTTTCTTGGTTTTTTACATGTTGATTTTGATGTTCCAGTTTAACTTTTATATATATTTTTTTCAATACAGTTTTTACCTATTTTTTATTATTGTATATATTATTTCTCTATTGTTTCTATACAATTTTCAATGTTGGTTGTTTTCATATTGTTTTTTATGGTTTCAACGTATTGGAACAAAAAAAAACATGTATTTTTGTTCATTAAAGTTGTCAAATTAGTTGGTGCAGTTGAGGCAGAGAGAAAATCCTAGTTGGGTCGAGTCAGAATTTTATCGGCTCGTATTTTTTAGGTCCAACATCGTCCAATAAAAAAATATTACATTTTTAATGCGTGTTATTTATGTATATGTCTCTTGGTTGCGTTTAGGATTATGAGTATAAATTTGATTATTTAATGGTGGAAAATATATATTTTACTGAAATTCTATCAGCTAAAATACGATTTAAATATTTTGAAACAACAACATCAAAAAATCAGAAAATACGCGCGCATAAAGTTAAAAAAAAATGGATTTTTCCTAATAATGTAGGACATTTGTGTCCTTATCCCAAATCATCTTATGGATCCCTTTTTTTTTAACTATAATCAAAGTACATATACTAATTGGGAGTTTGGACAGTTAGATGTTTTGGTTTGTGTAAAATATTAAGGTCAAGAAAATTTATGAGACACTTTGACATAGTTCACGAGACGGGTCATATATCTAACTAGAATTCCGACTCAAACCTAAACTCAAACTCATAGAAAAAATTCCATAAGTTTTGTGTATGTGTTTCAAAGGATTCATCTAATCAACTTAAGTAATGAGGTTGGTCTCATATACGACCACCTAAACAATTAATTATAAACTAAATTATTTAAGTTTTATTTATAATTACCGTCAAAGAATGTTCATTCCATTCCCAATCAATTCCTACATACCATGACACCAAATTATCAAGGGCGAAGCCAGTAATAAATTTGGGATAGATCGATACACGAAAATAGGATGGGGCGAATAAGAAAAATCATATAAATTATAATTATTTAAAAAAAATATCGTGTAACTTTGAAAAAATAAAATGAAAATGCGAGGGGGCTTGAGTGTCCCTCTCCCTCCGCCCTTGACACCAATCATGTTGTTAGATATAGGTGGCAGTTGCCATAAAACTTGGGAATTTTTTTTTTTTTCATGAAGAAATGGAAACACACATTTATTATGTTTGGCCTCAATAAATAATTGAAATTATTTATAAAAGGAATATAATATTTATATTTGTGTTAAATATACTATTTAAACTTGCCCCATCTCATAAACATTACTTCCTATTATTATCATTATCGTATAATATTGTTAGCTTGTGTTAGTTCTTCATGGAATAAAAGGATTGGACTGGGATGTATCAGTCATATTCCCAATTCAACAGACTTAAGAATTAGCCCAATTCCATTATTGGGCCATATTTCCAACCCGCGAACTCTGTCTGAAAACCCAATTTAAATCTCACCGACTCATTAGCACACCCCAAGCCCAGATTTCAACCTGCCAATATAGCCGTTATAGATAGATTGATCCAAATACAACTATACAAGCCCTAGGCCAGCAAAGCGCCTTCCGTCGAATCAGGCCAGCAAAGCGCCGTGCGGCGGAGATGGAGGCGTCTTTTCAACTCCGCCGCAGTCTCCTCCGTGCTCTTCTTTTATTGCATGCATTTATTGGTTGAAGCCTTCGTGTTTCATGGATATGCGGAATTACTAAGATTTAAGCGTATAGAAGCAGATACGGCGGAAAGACCACTCAGATTCACCAGGTCCCCTGTCGAGGTTCTCGTCTGTTGTATGAACTTGAATCTATCTACGTTTCATTAAATTGTGATCTATCTGCATGTTTTCCTTTCTAGAATGATTTCGTATTTTTTCAGTTCGTAGATATCGTTGTTTTGATGAAATCAAGTGTGGTGTGCTCGAGCAATGACAACGTCGGAAGCTTTTGTTTGAATTTTGATTTAAGTTTTATTGTTGTAGAACATTTGTTCTTTTCCTTTTCATTCAAACAATATAGTTTTTTGTTACGCTCTTGTACTGCAATTGCAAGTTAATAATGTTGAATAAAGGTGACCTGGATAGCTGGATTATGCTCGCGCAATTGTCCTGAATGTGTGAAGCAGCTCTAGTATATTTCAGGCTGCAAGTGTTAGTTAGAGAGCAAGACTTGATGTGTTGGGTTGGGTCTTTGTTCTCCTATTAAAATTGTGGACTGAATCACACTAATTTTGTTGGTATGTGATCCAGTGATGATGGCATCTTTAAATACTTTTCGGAAGAAGTGCCCGTTTTTGAGATGCTCTATTCCAGGTCATGGTTTTGTTTTCCGAACCAATACATATTTATACACCTTTGATAACATTTCCTATTTGCCAAAACATGATAATAGGCCACTTTAAGACAAACATTTGTTACAGCCTTTATCTATATACCTGCCAATCATGTGAAGGTATACATAATACATGCTTTCTCTCTGGTCTACTGATATCCGATTTTGGCAGTAATCGTATCTATCTTTTACATCCACAGGTCTATTGAAGCTAATGCAGAGGTGGTGGATCTTTTGTTAGGGCAGAAATAGGTGATTTGCTCCACCTCAGATGACATCGGCTAGTAGATGGTAATTGATTTACTTGTGACACAAACTCATTTCACTTGTTATGTTTCCTAATTATGTAACTTCATTTGTATATGCTTGTGCTATTTAAAAGTCCAAAATCAGTGTTGGGATTCCTTGGGCACTTATGCCCTTCGAACTTTCACCATCATAGATTTTTGTTTCTATTGTAGTCTTAACTTTTGTAATTTAAGCACGAGTTTGGCCCCACTTTACAGTTATTCCTTTTTTGAACAGGGTTTTCAATTATTTTCATTTGTTTTGGCCAAGCATTCTAGTTTCCTCGTGGGACTTCTAGTATACATGGTATGAGCTTTCACTTTTCCATATATTGCTGGCTCCATTAAATGTACAAGTGCCTTGTTTTCCACCTTAAGCTCAAAGAAATTTCATTTTCAAGGAATTGTCTTAAGTTCTTCACTGTGAGTTTGATGTTTGTATTAGGAATTTTTTTTGCCACCGAGCTATTGCCTTTTTTTTTTTTGGTTGACGCTAGCATTTTAATGTTCGTTGGTACTCATTTAATGGATTCTTATGTAACATTTTTAGCCTATTATGATGTACTTTTCCCTACTTGATTAAATTTCCTTTCCTGTCCAGCACATTTGGTTACATCCCTTTGAAATTTTGTCCATGCATTTAGATTACCACTCTTAATTCATCCCTAGATTACAACAGGATTGTTCCACTATATTATGGGAACTATTGTTTCACAAACATCATTGTCAACTAATAAATAATAATTGCTACACTTGAATGATTTTGTGTCTTTTTATCTTCTTCTTCAGCTACTACTTTTTTCATCTTTCTCATTTATTTGGAGGGGGTCCGCAGTGTAGTCCACAGACTTCCCGCCTTTTGTTGGTTTTGTGTTTTATTCACTGCCTATTGGAGCCTCACGTTGTTAAGTTTTCTCGCGAGGTTTAAACCAGTGATAAAGGAGTATTAGAGTCATAAAAGATGCTTCTGATCTTGAAATGGTCAGTTGATGAATGTCGTAAGCCGACACTGGCTCTGATATATTTGAAGGCTGCTTTCTTTCTCATTTATTGTAAGTTAGAGATTTGGTCTGTTTTCTTATCCACCCAAATTCGTATGCTGATCCCTGTTTCAATTTCTCATGATTTAGATCTGTTCATTTTGAGGTTTGCACATTGGTTGGTTCACTTAGATTTGTGCCTCAGTTTGTCAGGAAAAAAAGTAACTTAGTGCTCTGATTTTTGTGGACTATCTTTTGACTTTATCTTCAGAAACTTGCACACACAAGTAGACCTACACATGGATACAAATTAAAGATGAATAGTAATTATGTCCTTTAATTTATATCATTTACATCTAATTTTCAATTATTTGCCAGGTTTGATTGGGTTTTGAGTTGTGACATGATTCCATATGTAACATATTTCAGATGAGATAATTTTTCTAGGGAAAGAGATCTGAAGAATTTGGCCCATCAAACATTTCTTTTAGGATAAATTAGAAAAACTTGTCATGAGGTTTAGCTAGCGTGATTATAAAAAATCAATTATCTTTCAAAATTACAAATATTCCCTTGTATTACAAACACCCCTTGAGGTTTGTATTTGCTCAACAAATACCCTCTTTAATAGGTGCAATTTGTAAAATTGTAACACATATAAATGGGACATTTGTAAGTTGTGAATGATAACTGAGTGTTTTTGTAATTAAACTGAATCTCAAGGGTAGTGTTTGTAATTTAACCCTGTCTTTTGTTACCCTAATTTTTCTTACTTTTGTTGGTAATTGAAGGATGGGTTTATGAGATTAAAAATCTTTTTGTTTCAACTTTACGTAACTAAATTGGAAATATGTAAAGTGATGTATATATATGGTGGGATTATTTGAAATCACATTTGTGTAACATGACATAAGCATTTTTCATTAGTAATTTGGAATTGTACAAGTGGCTCATGATATTGAAGAAGGTGATAATGTACCTCAACTTGTATTCAACTTTACAATTGACATTCAGCATCACCTCATAGCAATGGGCCAGGTTTGGATTGGGTTTTTCTGGACGCGATACCCTATCCATTTACGATTTGTTAAGGACCTAGTCCCAAATCTGTTTATAGCCCGGACTCAATGGATAGCCTGGTAGACCCGCACCCATTTTGTAATACAAAAGTATACAAAAATGAGCAAGTCTTATGTAAGACCGTCTCACGAATTTAAGTACATGAGACGGATCCAACCCATTTACAAATCAAAGCAAGTTAGATCCAAATTTACATGGGTCAACTAATATGGGTCAGTTTAGGATTTGTCTCACGGATTGGATCCGTGAGACCGTCTCATATGAGTTTTTGCCTAAAAAAAGTTATACTTTTTAGACATAATTACTACTAAAATAATTTTGAAAATATATTTCACTTAAAATAATTTTGAAAATTAAATGGGTTGGTTCTAGGTCATATAAAATAGAAAATTCAGACACGGCCCAGATTGTTTACACTGTTAATAGCTCTTCCTGAGCATTTTGGTGATGAGACTAATTAATTGAGCTGTCAAATTTTCAGGCGGACTGGCCAGCTCAAGCCTGTCGGACCAATGTAGAAAATTGGGTCAAGTTGGGCCTGCCTGAAATTCAACCGAGCCGCTAATCTAGGACCAGCCCGCCGGACCCCATATTTATAACTAAATTGTATCGGGGCAGTCAAATCAAGTCGGGCTTCAGACCAGTTGGGTTGGCATAGGCCCACTCCATTTCAGGCTTGAATAAATGCAACCCATCTCGGTCGTGTCCTTGGGCCTGTCGGGCCATTCCGTGGGCTAGCTGGAAATTGTCTGCCCTACTAATTAGTAGCGTAGACCTAGTGTAAGATTTCACCTAAAATCACACAGAATGAGGTAATTACTGGTGAATTTGATTGTTTCTGTTTTAATTACTGCCTGAAAGATTTGATTGTTTCTGATTTTACTTAACCAATTGTACTTGATAGAGTATACCTAGAAATAAACGAAAATATGGCTTATGACCGTAAACGATTGTAAATAGAATTGGATAGTTTGTAAATGTTTATGGTTAACCTCAGATAATTATTGAAAATACTAGGTTTTAGTGACTAGAATTGAGTTATGTTCTCCAAAAGAATGAAAATTTTGTGATATTTGAATGTATTTCTCTAGCTGACTGGGTAAAGTTCTTGCTCTGAGCAGATGTTGCAAATGCTTACTTAAATCATCCCTTGTTTGAATCATCCCTAAGTGTGGCCTCTCCAACAAGAGGTTACTGCAATTGTAATCAGACGCTAATTTTCCCCTCAATTTGCAGGAGGGAGGTTTTTAGATGTGTGAACTGTGAAGCAACTCGTATTGTATATCATGTAAGGAATACATATTGTACTTCTTAGCACCATCATGCACGTGTTTAAGTGTGACATTCACTTATGTGAAATGATCATTGGCTGGTTTTGCCCAAAGTTCCTGGCCTCGTGATACTTTTTACTTAATCTCTACTTCCTATCAAAGAGCAACTGATGGCTGTTTTTTTAGTTGACGAACATTATGATGAGAAAAAAGCTTAAGAAGTGCATAGACATTGATGGAGAGGAAAGAGCCCACAAAAATTGCTGATATATTTTGCCGGACAAGGACATGGAAGAAAACAGAACTGAGACGTTCATGTGCTGATTTAGTCAGACAAGGTATTTGCAATGAAATCACCATTTTGCCACCTTATGGTTTGGTTATACATTGAAGGTTATTCTTGAATTTTTTTGCTTGGTTGTTGAGATTCAAAGCTAAATTGCTGCTGATTTAATTTGCTTACAATCGCTTTTGGCTTCCTATTATCATTAAAGCATGTGTGGTATTACACGTATTAAGAAGCCACCTAGCTATTCATCTGGTGTTCACTTATCATTGTCACTGTGAGCAGGAACCAAAACTTAAGACTGGCCTTAATTCTATTTATTTAAATTTGCAGCTTCATTTGGTGTTATATTTATTTTTCTTCCTCTTTTCTGACCTCGTTGAAGGTTTCATGTTGTCTGTTTTGTTTTGGTGAATGAATAGCAGCACTGTGCAAACTAGAAATTGAGTTAAGCTGTATGTGGGCCAAGTGCCAACCGCTTGTTAAAAGCAACTTAAGCACTCAACTTTCCTATGCTGTTTAAGGCTCAAGGCTCACCAAGTCACAATCTGGAGCCTGAAGTGCTAGGTACAATGCGAGCCGTGCACCTTTTGCATATGAGGCACAACAAATAAAATAAAATTTTAAAAATATATTTTAGAATACAAACAAGCAAATATAAGGTGAAATTATAAATACAATAAATATTATCAAGAAAATATGTTGAAGTTGTAAAAAATGAAAAAGAACAAACAAAAAAATATCACTAATAGACAATAATCAATATATAATACAAGAATTAAAATAGTAAACCTTAGTTTTATAGTAAAAATTTCAGCAAATTAAAAGAAATAACAAAAAGAATGTGAAAAAGTATCTGAGTAGCTCGAGAGGCGGTGGTTAGGCAACAAGATGAAGTTAGTTCAGAGGTTGTTCGCTAGGAGATGTGAAGTCTGCCATAATCTCTCAATTTATTTTTTGTTTGTTGTCTAATTTGGTTTCAATGGCGGTGCCAGCACGTGAAAGTGGGGTGCACGGGATAGAAAAAATAACCATAAAGACTAACTTACTTTTTTTGGTTTCTAAATGTTATAAAGTATCAGAAACAAAAATGGGGGGCGGGGAAGGTTTTAAAGAATCGAGCTACTAATTTATCTGGTCCTTTCAATGTCCCAATTCAAGGTTATCTTTGGAGTAGAAGGTTTATTTCTAGGTGACTTTTATATGTACAAAGTGGGAGATCTATCCTGGTTGCTCTTAGAGTGAAATAGTTATACATTATGTGAAAACTCTATATCTGCATTTGATATTGTTAAGTTCTTTGACCCAATGTTTAGTCCCGTAACTGCTCAAAATGCAATGTAACTAAACACTTTAAATCAAATCTTTGTACATATGCTTCTATGAGGATATTTGGTACTTACCGTAGTATGTGTTGTAAATTTTGCCAGAAATTATATCCATTGCCCTGTTACTTTAACTGCAAAGTAAGTTTCCTTTATCTTCATCTAAGACTCTATGATATCTCTATGGTGTGTGTTCTTCTATGAATGGGGCCACATTAACAAATCAACCATGCATTTTCAGAGTGGGGCCTCTCCTAACTAGTACGGTGTGGTTCGGGGACAAAATAAATGCAGACATTGGCTGGGAATTTTAATTGCTCATGATGTCTCTTATAATTTATGCAGTCTAGGACCATTCTACCAACACAACTTGTCAACTTCAGCGTTTATACTTGATTTGTCTTCTTTGCTTGTGCATGCAAATTGTGTGTTATTTGTGAAAGCTATGATATTTCCTGAGTGATGGACATGGACCACAATTATGTTGTAATCTCACATCAGATTATACTCGGTACAAGCTAATTAAAGTCATTCCGAATGTTAATGCCCTAAACCATCATGATTTCGATCTGTCCCGTGGATTGGGAACTATCCGGTATCCACATTGGAGATTTTGTTTCCATTTTCTTGGCCATATGAGATTCGGACTTTTACTTTGGTTGGTTGATTTTGAATTGTAGATAATGTGTTAATGGAGAAGGAAAACTACTGACATTAAGGAATTATGATTTTGGTTGATATGGCTCTAGATGACTTGTTTAATTCTTGCTGGTCAATTTTATTATCTTTTTTTGGTGGAACAATTTTATGCATAAATGTCATGATATCTATAGGAGCTAAAATAAAACAATTTTTTTCTGGAGTAGCTCGACTCTTATAGGTGCAAATTCTTCCAGCTTTATGGAGATTTTTGTATCATGATTGCTGTCTTTATGGTGAGCAAAGTCTTTATGGATTCAAGTAGCAAATGATTTTTATAGTTACGTAATATGCTGCCACAAATGAGCCTTTCACATGCTGACACAAGGGACAATAATATAACAAATCGAACTTGTGTTTGATTTTGGTTCGAGTCGTGATTGAACGAGCTTAGTTGAGCCAAGCACAAAGCCAAGCTTGAGTACATTGATATTTTTATATATTTATTAATGTTTTTACTAATCGAGTTAAGCTCGAGCCAAGTCTTTTGTTTTATTGAATGAAAATATATTTTCAAGCTTTGGTTTGTCATATTATCGAGCGAAGCGAGCTTGAGCTGATTAAATGAACTTTTACCAATGTTGTAAAAATTCAAGCTGGTCTTTGTTAGTCTTTAATTGCGGGTTTAGTGCCTAAGCGGAAGTTTGATGAGGTTAGGCGGGGTTTAATTGGAAGAAAAACGTAGGCTGACTATGAGAATCTAACGCCTGACGGGGACTAATTAGGGCTAGACGGGTTATTTTTACAATAGAGGCTTTTAATGATCGATCTTGCTTGGAGTAGTTTTGTTCGTTTTCAGCCCATTTTAGGTCCATATTTTTGTCGGAACATATGGGGTTGCAAGCAATTACCGACCAAAATGTAAAAACGAAAGGAGTTAGGTGGAAATGCAAGCACGTGTGTCCCCAGTCCCACATGACGGCGTCTGAAAGTCGTTGCAACTGTACAGATTTCTTATTTGTGGACGCACGTGCATTACATTACGTAGATGCATCTAACATTCAAAAACTTGACCATTAGGTGGAGAGTGTAGGAAAGACCCTATGGATGAAATATCACGTGCCACATGCTCATCCGTCATATCCTCATAAAACTTTTCATGCTATTTTTGTCTTTTTTTGGACTTTTGTGAAATTGGCCATAAATTTACTTGTTTACTAAATATTATCTAGTTTAAATTTTTGATTCATCTCGAAATTTCATTCAAAGGCTTATGAAGTAATTTTGAGGGTTTGTAATACTCGTTCCTATTCAAAATAAGTGTAAATTAAAATACTCAATATACTCTTAATTAATTGTAAAGGCTGCTCTGTAACAAACAAATTTAGACTTTGGAGTTAGTTAGAGAAAGATACATGTACGGGTAATTTTGGGGAAAAAATTGTTCAGCAGTCCTGAAAATCAAAAATTGTCATTCGTTTTGAAAAAAAATTATGTAAAAAGATGTCACTTATTTTGAGTATGAGTATATTATTTTTTAGCATGGAATAATAATATTTATTGTTTTATTTGTTAAATTTTCATGTAGTTGAAATTAAAATAATGAATCATATAAAATGTTTTTTTTTCTTTGTTATAGATAAGTTGAAGGAGGGGATATAATAAATCTCCAAGAAATTGAAAATGCTCAAGAGTTTCTAACCCGATAGATATGCTAAGTGCATGCTCTCGATTGTCTCTTATGAAATTATTATTTATAAAGGATACGATTTCTTTCTGAATCTGTCTTAAGTAAAGATTATTTGTTTATATCTTGTGCACACTAATTAGGGTTATTTTTTTTAAGTAATTATTACCATTTGCTCACAACCTTTTCATTATTGGTATTAGATTTTGATATAAAATTATCAAGTTGGGAATAACAGATCTTGACTTGTTTTCTTAACCGCGAATAGTCAATGAAGGTAGTCTTAGTCTAGTTATTTATTATATAGCACGAAGTTAAAATGAAACACGTTTTTGGGGTTGAAAATATGGGTCGTTTATATTACACATCAAAGCTTTTTCATGCTCTTTTCTTAATAGTTTATATATATTTTTCCGCTTTTGACTTTGTTCCGTCTATCCAAAGTGTTCTTTATATGAAAAATAAATAGATAGTGGAGAAGTGGAGAAATGATTTAGCAATGTGAAGCTAAATAATTTTTCTTATTTGAACTAATTATTGTTGATCTGAGAATTGGATATTAGTCCAGTGAAAGACTGTCATGTCCATACCAAAATATGGGTTCGATTCCCACTCGTCCCTTCCCCCGAAATTTGTACTTGAAAAACTAACTATTCTTGACCTAGCTAGCTGGTGTAAATAAATAAATTGGTAAATATTTGACTAAAATAAGTTTCATCCTCATACGTATATTTGATTCAATGGCACTTGATATACACGACACGAGTCTATAATAAAAAAAATTGATGTAATCTTATATATTAAATAAATTAAGGTGTTGCGGGATTATATGCTCCTTAATGAAAAGGCTTAAAATCTTATTATTTCAAATATTTAATAATTTATATTCAAAATGGCATTTAACATTTTTTTAATTTCGCCAATAGTAATAAACAATCATAATTTTATTTTTTTTAAAGATATTTTGCTAAATGTGCCCTATGATGTAATCATAGTTTCGGAAATTAAATGAAGCTATATAGTGGTAGGTGACATAATTCAAACTTGGGTGCTAATTAAATCTTCCCCTCCATGTGAAGGGGTCCCTTGGACTTAGCTTTGATATTTTTCTTTTAAATAATATCTGAATAATTTGCTCAACTATTGATTGACCATATAAATTATTTGGTAAGTGACCTTACAAATAAATATTATTTTAATTTTGTTCCTAATGTAAGATGACGTCGTGTCATCTAAATTGCCATAATTATTGTGGGAGTTTCTTAGAGCCGCCATGGTCTGGGTGCTTATATTACATCATTAATTAATTGTATATACATTTATTATCTAACAACTAGAACTAACAATTTCGGTCTGGCCCGGCCCAATATTTTAATGTAATGGGCTTCATTATCATCGGCTCGAAAACCACCGGGTCTCAAAAGCCACAAAGTTTAACCTATTTATAATAAAAATCTAGTTATAACTTATATGACAAACTTACAAATATTCTATTGACATTTGGTTTTTAAAGAGGGGTGTTTATCAGGTAAATACAATCTCAAGGGAATTTGTAGCACTTTATGGGGTAATTTACAATTTCAAAAAAATAGATGGAGTTTTTCGTAATTAGGTAAAACTTGAGCGGTGGTTTTTGTATTTATCTCTAATTCTTTTATCTTGTTTGTTTATCGGTAGATAGTCAAATCTTCTTTATGTAGTCAATTCTTTATGTCGGTAACAATATGATGTTTAGCTTTCTTAAATGACAAGTTTTGCTTTGATATTAATATATTTAGATTGCCCAAATGTACTTATCGTTTTGTCGCGTTGATTGTTTCGCCAAAGCTAGTCAAGTGTTCCTATTTTTTATTATAATTAATTTCGCAAATAATTTTTGTTGTTGCGGGATATTTTGTGTAGTTTACGTGTCAAACAACAAAAAAACGAGTCTTGTGGGTTAACAGTCTACGCAGAAAAAATAATCAAATGAATATAAAATTGAAATAGGAGAAAAAATCCTTTATTTTGTCGACCTTTTTTTTATATATATGTTTGGACAAACAAAATTCTCTCAAGTAATTGAGTTACAAATTTAGCGTGCAAACTACTAGATAGACTAGATTGACGACATCCGAAAATTAGCGTGTGACAGTGTGTCAGACGGTGAAGTGACTTGATTGGACGAGTCATATATATAGTCTAATATTCATTCATCTTCGATCTTATGTTCTGATCGACAATCCCCTTGATTTTGGTTGGAATCTTCAAGCAGGGCAACTACTTCTCCCATGTCGGGTCTCAAACTAGTTCGCCTTCATCCATTTTTGCCCGACATGTATCACTACTGCACAGACCAGGTTCTGACAAGTTAACTTGGTCAATTTTCACTAAATGGGCCTTTGGTTTGTTGTAGATCTATGCAGAGCGGAGCCACGTTGTAGGCTCGGGGGGGCCCCCCCCAACTTTTCCCTTTTTTCTTTTTAGTACCTATATTTTTAATATTTAGTATTTTGGCCCCCCATCATTTTGTTGGAAAAAAATTATTCCATGAATTTTAGTAAGTTAAATTAGAGATTTTGTGGGTCTTATTCTATCTTATTATCATCTTAAAATTATATTATTCATCAAAAGATAAAAGTTTCTCATTATTATTTGCTAATATATATTGAAAAGAAAATTATAAGAAAAATGATAAATTAAATTGTAGATAATTTTTGTGATATGCAAAAGAGACTCTAAACAAGTTAAGGATTTAATGATGTATTTTGTAAAAAACTACTAATGAATATTAATGTATTCTTTTGATACAAATGTAATATATATAAACTTTATTATCTTGTATATATACACAAATGTTATCTTTTGTTTTTTACTCTTGGCTCGACATGTATTTAACACGACACGATAACTCGATACCAACTTAACACTTAATTTAATATTTTTTTTGAATATTTAATGTATTTTTATTTGTAATTTTAATTTTTCTCCATTTTTTATTTATTTTTTCGTGTCAACTTTAAATTATATAGATTTTTTGTGTCGTGTCGGGTTATCCATGTTACAAGCGGGTCATGCTCGTGTCGTTTATCTTGACACAAATAATTGAACGGATCGTGTTCGGATTCGATCGACTAATATCTGTGGTCGAACACGCGCCCGAACACGAAACACGCATCTTACCGATTGTCCTGGCTCCGCCCCTGGATCTATGCAGATCTATACACGTCGGATCGAGTACAACAATACTATTTTTTTTTCTTTTTCCTTGTATCAGTTCAGTCACTTGGTATCCACAAACAGACAATGAAAAAGAAAAGGTCTATCTATATATCATGCTTAATTGTTTACTGGCATTGCATGAGTGGCTGGAAATTGACCAATACAGATTTCTCTAACCTCATGAAATCTGGTGGATTGGCTTCATATCTTTTGTGTCTTTTGTGGCAGCTGCATGCGTGTGTACTTAATTATCAATAATTTATCAAATTAAACTATAGTCATATTAATCATAATATAATCTTCCAATTATTTTTTTCTAATGCTAAATAATTTCTAGCCTGAGAAACATGCATGAGTGCTACAACAAGTTGTAGTTACGAATGCTGACAATTTAACTAAAACCACTCCTTTTTTGTGTCTTGAGGTATTTGGATTCTCGATTCAATTTATATATTCTCGTGAATTGGATAGTAATTCTATTTGATTACATGTGTATTCAGGAAAATGTATATATATTTAACATGTATTTGTAATAAAAAAAAATAGATTGAAATATATGGACAATTACAAGGATTATCCCTAAAGTTTAGCTTAATTGAAAAAAAAAAAGCTTAGTTATCTTTGAAAGTTACATATGCC
Source organism: Rehmannia glutinosa (assembly GCA_016081115.2). Classification (NCBI taxonomy): domain Eukaryota; kingdom Viridiplantae; phylum Streptophyta; class Magnoliopsida; order Lamiales; family Orobanchaceae; genus Rehmannia; species Rehmannia glutinosa. The sequence goes on along the minus strand of CM071933.1, from coordinate 76,515,310 downwards.
CCTCGACATTAATTTCTATTTTACAAATTGAATCCTCACTGATTGAATATACTTTTATTTTGGAAATTTTCTTTCTGTTAGAGAATAGTGTGAAAAATTTATTAGGAGGAATAATTTTTTTTTTTGAAATGTGAATGAATATGAAATGAAAATGTAATAATGAAAGATAATGTGATATAAAAATAATAAAATAATAATTGAATATGATTGATAGTTGAAAATATGTGAGTGAGTGATCAATAGTGAAATTAGTGAAAAAATCGGTAATGATGATTTGATTTGATTTTTATAAACGTGAGTAGACGTGATTTGTGTAGGAAAAGTGAGAAAAAGTAAGAGTGAGTGAATAATATGTTTTCAATCACATTTCGTATCCAAGCCCAACCTTAAGGAGTTATTCGTAATTTTAAAAGATAACTCTAGTTTTTATATAATTATGTTAAACCAAATAGATAAACATCTTATCTTTTGATCCGATGACTTTAATGAAAGTTATTATTCAGACTCTTTAATTGTTGCATAGGGTTGGCCGATTGGGGTTGCAGGTTTGCATCCAATGTATTCATCTACATAAATGAAATACTATTTTACCAAACATCAAATCACGTAATTAATGACAATATTAATATAAAGTAATTATATTTATTGTCACTATGTGTCACTAATTATTTATAAATGCAAATTCAAACGATTTATCCAGCCTAACCAATAATTCAATTTTACGATTTTTGAATGATAAAGGTACTGGATTTTTCTGTTTTTGTTAGGTTGGCCTATTAGTTAGATTACAATGCAACTCGAGGTTTAACTTAACGAGTAACGTGGATATCGTAGCTAATTCTCTATAATATTTTATTTGCATTGTGTATTCCTGGGGTAAAAAACTCATCATATTCATTTGTAAGTTGATCTGTCTCATAGCTCTCTGACGCATTTAATTCAATATTCAATTACTGCCTTAATTATTCTCTCAATCACCATGCTGACTTGAGCATCTAAAATCTCCGTCTAGGTTCGATTAGTTTTAGTATTGTCTTGCCTCCCTTATTTGCTACGTTATTCTTCTACTAGGCCCCATCTAATTTCGTCCCGCGCTCCACCCCATATTGTACCGCCCCGCCTCACGCCTAATGCATTTTAAAATATCGATCAAAATAAATGAAAATTTAAACTCAAAAAATGGCTTAAATATATGTGTTTAATAACATGGATAAAAGAAGATGTTGGTTTAGGACTGAAATTATTATTGTAATTTTTTATCACTAAATATCTACTTGAAAGCTTTACTTAGATACTACACGTGTATACATTTACATTTATAGACTCATTACATTTACCTTTGGCGAGCTATTTATAGAGCGGCAAGATTCGTCTATCATTTATCAAATATTAGTTGATAATTTGGACCATTCTTAAGAGAATGAGTTTGAACGCATTCATTGGTTGCACGACTTTTGAATGATTCCACGCTTTTGAATTAGTTGAGCCATTCCATCTCCACTTCAATAACATACGACTTAGAGGGTGTTTGGCGGAGAATTTTAATGTGGATGATCGATTTTAAAATAACTTATAAGATGTTTAAGAACTTATAATGATTCTTAAAATGTGTTTGGTAATTTTTTTTTTGAAAGAGCTTATAAGCTCTAAAAAAAAAGTTATCAGAGAAATCATAAGCTCCTAAAAAAAGACATTCACTTTTTTTAAAAGAGCTTATAAATGTGCTCTTTATTTTAAACATTCAAAAGACAAAAATATACTTAATAATTTTATAAGATATAAAAACAACTTATAAAAGTCAAATTAAACTATCTTATTTTATCCAAAACACTGACTGACCTTTTTTTAAAATAAGATCTAACATCTTATAAGCTCCTAAAACAGCTTATCAGATGTAGGAGCTTATAAGATGTTTTAAATAAGCTTAGCCAAACACCCTCTTAGACTTTTGAGTTTTTAAATTTATTGAATTTTAATGTGGATGATCAGATCTTATATTCCAAATTCGTGTTTCGTCTCATATTATGTCGCATGATGAATAACACGTGTATAATACTACTTATTATATTAAAATTCCATAATTTTTGTTTGAAAATTAACATGGTAAATATTATACACGTGAGAATCATAAATATGGTTGGAATAAGAGATGAAACACGGTCTTACCCGATTTTAAAGGGTTCAAAATGTGAACCAATGTAATATACCCCATGTCCCACTTTTTTGAAAATGCATTTGGTAAATAACGGGCACGACATCTTGTACTTTTTTTAATTTATTATTAAATATAAATATTAAGATGAAGATAAAAGTCAAATTAATTTAATGTAAATTTTATTTTATTTGACAATTGGTGGTGACTGGGGATTTTAGATGTACTTTTCTTTGGAATGTTTAGGTACGTACGTACTTAGTCTTTTTACGGGAATGATACGTTTAGTTTTAAAACTGTGATTCATCTCCTATTTCATCATATGAATGATTGTGATGGATATATGATATCGTGTTTATTGTTTTTTAGGATTTTAGAATATTTTATCTTTTAGGAAGTGATTTATATGTTTAAGATTCTATTTAGTTTATTTTTTAAGTTTCCTAGTCAAGTTAGGAGATTTATTGTGTTATGGTTTTGATATTATAAATAGTTGTTTTCTTATTGTTTTTTAGGAGATTGAATATTATTAAGTTTTGAGATTTATCTCTTGTTCATTGCAATTTACGTTTCTTTGCAAAGATTCATGTTGCTTTTGTTCGTTGTTCATTTATCTGTGGTTTCCGTTGAATCAGATTGCCACGTGTATAATACTTATCATATTAAATTTTAAGCATAAATTGTGGGGTTTCAATATAATAAAATGTATACACGTATCAAGTATCCGTGCAGTGAATTGAAACATCAATTAGTTTTATCAACAATAATACTATAGACATTTTGATTAGCAATATCGTGTGCACAAAGTAAGCAAGAAGAAAAATGAGTTAGGGAGAAAACTTGTAGTTTATTATATCTAATAATAATTAGTTTATGTTTGCTTGTTCTATCGAATAATCGTAATGCTGCCAAAAAAACAATCTTGGAGTCAAAGCACAATAACGATTCTAATGGGACCAAAAATACAAATTTCTGGTTTACGGTGAAATTTCTCATGTCATTAATTCTTTATGAATTTGGAGATATTTGCTGCTTAATTCAAAAATCTCATGAGATCATAAATTATAAGAATAATTTATAATTAAAATAATTTCTTAAAGTGTTAGAGATAAAATAAATTTATAATATTTTAATATTTTAAATTTTGTAATTCATAAGAGTTTAATGAATACTAGAAATCTATTTTTTTTTTTACTTTATAAGCCTTTAAAAAAAATTAAATTATAAACTTATAAACTCTCAAGTTCTTAAAACACCTCTTAAGAATTTTAAACGCATCTAAACATCCACTTAATCGACTCACTAGTTTGCGTATATCTTGCATTTGGTAATATATATATATATATATATATATGTAATTTTTTTAAATAATATATGTGATGTTGCTAAAATCGGGCAAATCACTCCAAGTAAATGATGCTCCAACTTTTTCTACGAGGTTGATAGAATTTTCAAATGGGAACTAATGCAACACGCAGAAGGGGGCCTTGGGGTCGCTCTGACGCTCAAATCAGCGACTATAGGAGAAAAATCTAGTGTGCGAGAATATAATTCACATTCATTAATTGAACTTTCAAACATATAGGACAAAGTGACATTTTCATACTCGAGTTGATTAGTCGCAGGATTAATTTAGGATAAAGTGAAGGCCAGTAGGCGGTATGAGCCGGAGAATTGTATATATGACCCAATATTTAATAATATTGGACAATTGACGAAATTAAATAAATATATTAAATAAATAATGACGATAATCATGAAAAAGGGATTTTATCCCGGACCAATATGAAAGAGACTAGCACAAATCAAAAATTAAGAGCATGATTGTAAATCCAATATGACTTGCTCCATAATGAGATGGAGATAAAACATGTTTATCCTCCCTTAATCATAATATACCTTTTAGGTATAATAATCATCCAAAAAGTCACCAAAACCTTAGGCACGAAATCACTACAAAACTTAAAGTTACGGGTCAATTTTTATGTTGTCAATACTCAAAAAACAATATAATTATTACATAACCATCAATTTCTGCCCAAGTTCCTTAGCTGGCGAATGGCCAGTAAGATATTTCCCTTAAGCAAAGTTGTCCTTTGCTAAGTTTTTTGTTGAATATTTTAAGGCCTTTTGATGTGGTCATCAATTATTCTAAAATATAATAATGTACCTACACCAAAATGTTAAAAAGCGGCTAAAAAAAAAAATCAAGGCGGGGGGGAAAATGGGGACTAGCGGAGCCTTAAATATATATACAATTTTATGAATAATTCCTATACTACATAATCAGAAAGTCTATAAATGATATTTAAATTGTTTTTGAACATATCTAATATTTAAACTTTAAAGTTTAAAGTAATTCAACACCAATAATCTAATAAAACTATAAATCATCTAAAATACAATACATTAACAAATATTGCATTGATTTATATAATATCAAATTATCAATGGAAAGATTTCCAGGAGGAAAATTTTGTTTCATTTTTTTATTAAGAAAATTATATATATTCAATTTCACTTAAACTTTTTTGGAGTTGTTGGTCTACTTTCACTAGTTGGAGTCGTTTTGCTAGCATTTAAAAAAAAACATATAGAGGCGCGCAGATTCGCTTTTTTAATAGCCCTTTAGGGGCGCTAGGCCGGCTGCTTAGCGCCTGGTTAGGCGCTGGCTGACCGCCAAAAGGGCACACCGCTGGTAAAAAATCCGGCGCGGTGGCCGCTAGCGCTTTAGCCCTAGGCCTTTGGCCGCCTAGGGGGATTTTTAGAACACTGACCTACACAATAAATAAAATTTAATAAAAAAAATCATTTTACCAATTTGTCAAAATGAACTATCTTAACTGTAAAATGGGTAGGTGGGCACAAGTCCTGAGAGAATGGCTGGTGGAGTGATGGCCTTTGAGATTTGAATATTACATTTATGGAGCATCCAATGGATTTTTGTCAATGGAAAAGAGTCAACATTCAAATACCCCCAAATAAAATAAAATAAATAAAACAAAGAAAAAAAAGGTGGTATTTTTGTAAACTAATGAAAGCAAATTTGTGGTTCAGTTGTTTTTGAATATCAACTACTCTCACATATCAAATATTTTTAATGAGTTGGGAGGAGTGGAGAGAATGTAATAAATCTCAAATAATTGAAAGTTTCATATTCGAACGCTAATTAACACCCTTATAAAGGATGAATAATACTATTTGAGTTTATGGTCGGAGCCAAGGGGGGCTTGCCGTGACGGCTACCCCACTCAACTTCGATTTTTCTAATGATTAATATGGATAATTACAAAATCTCCCCTGAGGTTCGAGCTAAATACAAAAAAAACTCTAATTTTTTTTTGAAAATTACAGAAAATTCCTTGAGGTTTGATTATGTATTGCATTTTTTCCTTCATAAGCAAAAATCATTTCAAAATCACTCTAATATTTTTAAAAAAAATATTATAGTTATCCCCTTAAATTCAAAACATAATTAAACATGAGGAGGCTTTTTGTAATTGAAACATCTCCGTGTTTTTTTTTTATATAATTAGTCCAAACCTCAATTTTGTTTCTTGTAATTATCCCTAATTAATATAATTTTTGTGAATAAAATTAATAATTTTTAAAATTTTATCCCCTCTAAAAAAATACCTTTATCTACTAGTTTCGAGAAAAAAAAATAAGTCATGCTCCCGTAAAATACATTTTCTGGCTCTATCCCTACTTGATACAAACCTCGTGATAACTACGCATATCAACTTTTGTTTTTAGGACTTATTAATGGGAAAATTAGACATTCACTACGTTGGTATGTGTGTCAAAATATCAGCAATGGTCGTATAAACCATTAATTCAAAGCCAATATGGAAATTGTTAAATTTTCCCATAGAAACATCTAGGGACTTTCCTTTTTGAAGTAGCTTACCCAGAAAAAAGAGTTAGATTCGCAATCATCCAAGTGGGCTCGATCTCATGGTATTTTGAGCCATATATGACAGTATCGAAATTGGTATAGCACCTAAATAGTACTGAAAATAATTTTCTAAATTATTAAAAAAAAAAAAAGAACAAAGTTAATTAAAGACTTATTCAAGCCATCTTCATAGGGTGGATACCTATAAGATGTTGCAGTTGGGGCACAACGATTCCACCTAACTCATATAATATAAAACGTATTATACTATTCTATTATAGTGGTTGTAATGGGCTTCATGTCACCTCTCAACTACGAAACAGATATGGAGACGAGACGTGGGTATCGTATGACACGTGCACTAAATACGTTATGTTTTTGAAAATTTAAGGATATAATTACCGCATATATATAATTATATATTATTATATTATTGAAATAGACGCACTAATTACAATTATAAAAATTGATTTTTCAATCATGAAAAACTACTTAAAAAATACTGTAAACTTAAATGTGATAACTCTCATCTTAAACCATAAATTTTTGTACCCCTCGCTACACATTTGTTCTCCTTAAATTCATTCATTTATAGATTTATAAGAATGAATGTGACTTTGTTTCTTTTACACTAGATGTTAATGCCCTTTTTTTTTTTTGTTTTTCAATTGGACACTTTAATGAATATTTTTTTTAATTGGACACTTTATGAATATGTATAACCGATACGTAACGAGTATATTATCCTCATCTAAGTATCGTGCTTCCTAGCATCTCAATTATATTGATATTCATTTACCTCATAAAATAGCAATCTTTCTTTAATACGGTTTTTAAAGACAATATATATATATATATATATATATATATATATATAATTTTGGTAATTAGAAAATAAGTAAATACATTTTTTAACAAATAGGAATTTCCATTTCTCCTCCCATGATCGGAACATGACATGAAAAAGTCATCTATACACTAACAACATACAAATCAAGAGAAAAAAAAAACATTACATTGAACACAATATTTGAATTATTAATAAATTCCCACAAACTAGTGAAAAATTGCACATTCCCCCCTCAAAAAATCCGAATTTCCAAATCACGAACTGGTTAGCAGAGCATTTGCATGTTCCTGCACAACCTTCCATGCTAAAATGACATGCCTGTTCTCTGTCAGGCTCGCCCCGACCGCGAATCGCATCACGTAGACCCCACCAACCACCGCGTGGGTCATGTAAATCTTACCCGATTCGTTTATCGTCTCCAACAGCTTCGCGTTGAGATTGTTCGCCGCGTCCTCCGACGAGACGATCTGGTGGTTTCCGGCGAACTCCGCCGGCGAGATCCGGAAGCACACGGTGGCGAAGTTTCTCGGCACCACCACCTCGAACCGCTTTTCCATCCCGATCAGTCCTTCGAAATTCCTCGCCATTTTTATGTGGCTCCGGAGAAATTTCCTCAGATTCGCGACGCCGTAGCTGCGGAGGACCATCCAGAGCTTCAGAGATCTGAATCGACGGCTGAGAGTGATTTGCCAGTCTTTGTAATCGACGACCTGTTTTGTTTCTGAAGCTTTGTTTCGTAAATATTCCGGATATGTCGATAGCGCTTTTACCAGAGCTCCAGGGTCCTTCACCCAAAGGCAACAACAGTCTAAAGTCGTCAAAAACCATTTATGCGCGTTAAAGCTGAACGAGTGCGCTTTCTCGACTCCGTCGAGAAAATGGCGGTACTCGGGGCAGATGCACGCGCTTCCGGCGTACGCCGCGTCGACGTGCACCCAGATCCCGTACTCCTCCGCCACGTCACACAGCGGGCCCAGCGGATCCACCGCAGTGGACGACGTCGTTCCAATAGTCGCGCAGAGGAACAGAGGCACGAGTCCGGATTTCAGATCTGATTCGACCGTGGCCCGAAATGCCTCGGCCCGAAGCCCGAATGCGTCCGCCTTCGTGGTCGCAACGGCCCGAAAATTACTAGGGTTTATCCCCGCGATTTGGGCCGCCTTTTGTAATGCGGAATGGGTCTGATCCGACCCGTATACGACCAACTTATTTATATTCTCCCTCCCAATTTTTTTCAACATCTGGTCCCTGGCGGCGACCACCGTACACAAAATCGCCTCGCAGGTGGTCCCCTGCAAAACGCCGCCGCCGCCGCCGGAGAATAGAAACTCCGACGGGAGCTTGAGCATTTTCCCGAGCCAATCCATGACGATGCTCTCGAGCTCCGTCGCGGCGGGGGACGACATCCAGTTAAATCCAACCACATTAAATCCAGTGCTCAACATTTCTCCCATAAATCCAGCTATACTCCCACTCGACGGGAAATAGGCGTAATAATTCGGGCTCTGCCAGTGTGTTATCCCCGGAACGATATCCTTCTGAACATCGCTCAGAATCTGCTCGATCGGTTCCGGGTCGTACGGAGCGGAATCGGGCATCCGTTTTGCCAGGTAACCCGGTTCAACCTGACTACGAACAGGATATTTTTCGACATTTTTGTAGTAATCGGCTAGAAAGTCGATTACCATATGGCCTTGCCTTCTGAACTCTTCTGGGTCGAGCGGTTTAATTGTGCCGGTTGAACCGTTTTCCAGTTTTTGATTCTGAAGGCTGCCCATTGTTTTTTATTTTTCTAATTTGCTACTTGTGAAAGAAAAACTTTCACTTGGTAGCTTGGAATAAAGTAGAAGGATTGGAAGTTGGAAGATGGATTATTATTTTTCGGGGAGTTTATGACTTGGGAGAGTAATGGGATAGACGAAATATATATATAGACAGGGACCAGCACAGAGAAGAGAAATTGAGGTGGTAGATGGTCAAGTTGGTTCTTTTTTTTTTTAGAATAGAGTGGGTTGTTGGTGAGCAATGAGCATTAGTCACGTTCTTCTTCTGATTATTCTCTTTTTTTTTTTATTTTTTTTTGAGCTGGGAAAATTGAATTGAATTGAATTATTCACATTTTCTTATTTTTTGGAGCTGGGAAAATTGAATTGAATTGATTGGTCTTCACACGGTTTTAAGGCAGCATACCATAGTCCCAATGGCGTAGCCAGGAAAATTTACGGGGTGGGCCGTCTGATACACTAATCGGGGTAGAGCTTTAAAAAAACTAATAGAAAATCCAAATAAATTTTAACTAAAAAATTTTTTAAAAAAAAATTTACCTTATAAATTTTTTTTTTAAAAAAAATGGGGGGGGCCAGGGCCCAGGTTGCCCCCCCCCTGCCTACGCCAGTGAATTAGTCCGAAAAATGCGACTTATTTAATAAGACTATAAGAGAGAAGAAAATATACGTGGAAGAGTAGACAGTAGAGTATTGAAGAACAATTTCCTGGAAGGAGATTATTGGGGTTTTGTAGATGTTACTCCTGGAAAAATATAGTAGGTGTAGTCCAATTATAGGGGCATGTGCTCCTATAGCATTTTTTCTTGGGATGATTATAGAAAAACCCCTCAGGTTTCGTCTAATTACAAAAATAAATTCAGAGATATTTCAAAATTACAAAAAAACCTCTCAGGTTTGATTATGTCTTAATTTAAGGGGGTAATTGCAATATTTTTATAAATATATTAGAGGAATTTTTAAAGTATTTTTTGCTCTTGAAGGGGGGAAATGTAAGATGGAACCTCTGGATTTTTCATAATTAGCCCAAACATTAGAGTTTTTTTTTTGTAACTATCCCCTTTTTTTATTTTTTTTTATTTATTATTTATGTGTTTTCACTATTTATGCAATGTACGATTATGTAAGGTAGAAAAAACAAAGTATGCCCTCATTACAAAATATTTCTAGATCCGTCCTTATTTATACATTTATAATAAATGTACGATTATTATGTTCCTGTAGTACTCCAGGTGTAACATGGAATAAACTGGGGGATTGAGAGTAATCACTGCGAATCTTTGGACCTTGAATCAAATGGTTATTTTTGTATGTATATATAAATAAATGAATATATATAAATATATGATGGACTAAGAAATGGTAAAATTATTATTAAAAAAACATTAAACTTCAATCGTGCAATTTCCCTAGAAAGAACCTTAAAGATATTGGAATTCACAAGTTTGTTGCGATTCAATGTGAAATTATTAATCATTATGTTGTGTATTAAAAAAAATTTATGTCTACCTCATGATGATAAAAAGATTATTGTTTCTTAAAATTTTCGTATCACAATATGATTTGTTCAATTTTCTAAATATTATTTTATTTATTATATTAAGTAGATAAGTTGACGAGAATCTTCATTGGAAGTTATAGAATATTTTTTATTTTATTTGCTATAGGTAATTATATATTCCCCAATTATTGTCCTTCATAATTATAAATCTTTCTCATTAACAAAGGTAGTCAAGTGTGATAAAAATTGTTAAAAATAAGTTTACACTGGACAAATTGTTGGAAGAATGGACATATTCAAATACAGTTTTTAATTGCGTTTCAATTTGGTCATTTTACAAAATCTTTATGTAGTAATGTAACAAAATTGTTAAACTTCATTTTTTTTTACTCAATAATTAAACAACCAAATTATATGAAAAATCTTGCCTCGAAGAGGGCCGTGTAAATTTAGTTTCAACTTCACATTAAAATAGAACTGAGTGTCACAAGTAACTCACTAATAATCATTATTTTAGACATATCATAAAGCACCGTTCTAAGAATCTCCGTTCAATCCCGATTATTCACCGCTAAGGTGTTAAGCCCCCTTGTCCGCCTATATTATTTTCTCGATTAGGCCCTGCCCAAGTCCTAGTCAGGCGCTAGACCCAGTCGGCCGTATAACTAGCGCGTAACGATTTTTAGAAACCCGTCATAAAGATGTGAAATTTATTCTCATGGGCCGTCGAGTTAGATCCATTGATTGGCACAAAACGGGCCTAAGGCTTCAGACTTGTCTGATTTTGACAAGAAGAGTCATAAATATACAAATTAATATTTGATCCATGTACATATTATTTTGTTTGTTTTATGTTCATTTCATCAATTCCAAATTTAATGCATCTCAAAAACCATATTTTCCTTCAAATTCTTACTATATTCAAGTCGCAGTACATGTATGAAGTAGTCAGATATATGCCAGTAAAAATAAACAATCGTACCTACAATCCAACCGATTGAGACATTATGATCAACATGTATATAGACTTTAATGGCAAAAATTGCAGTACGTGCTCTATTTTTGTACCATAGATAAATGGGGCTAATTTAACAAACTAATGTTAATTAAAAATTAATTTAACAAATTATCATAATTTTTTTTAAAAACAATTAGGTAAAAATAGCGTTTGGAACGCTGTTTTCTGAATTTCTGTAGAAATTCTGCAGAAAACCATCAATTTTTTTTTTAATTTATATGTTTTTTCAAACTGAAATCGAACCGCAATGCTAGAAAAATCGAAGCAAACCAAACCAAATTTTTTTTATATTATTATTGTAATTTTCTATAATATTTTATTATTAAATTGTTAATTAAATATAAAAAAAAATTTAGCAAAAAACGTAAAGACCCAAAATAAAGCCCAAACCGAACCAAACCAAACCGAAATAGTTCGGTTTGGTTCAGTTTGGTCTTTTTAGCATTGCGGTTCGATTTCTATTTGAAAAAACATATAAATTTTAAAAAAAAAATGATCATTTGAAAACAAAGCTCTAACTTTTTTATAAAAAAATTAATTTCAGAAAACAGCCTTTTATGTAGAATTTATGCAGATTTTCAGAAAACCTAATTTAAAAAAAATTACGGTAATTTGTTAAATTAGTTTTTAATTAATATTGGTTTATTAAATTAGCCATAAATGGGGGAGTAAAAATATAGGTGGTATGGCCACAATGTCTTTTTCTTGTGTTATTAAGTGTAGGTGTGATAGTGTATATAGGTGGTACGTCGCAGTGACTTTTTCAAGTGGTATAAGTATGCACAACACAGTAGCGGACGCAGGAATTGAGGATTAGGGAACGAATCTATTTTTGAATACAATTGCAAGATTTTTTTCAAAATTTTGGGGAGACAAATGTATTTTTTTCCATAATTTTTATTTAGACAAATATCAAATAGATTAAAGAAGAAAAAAATATAGTAAATTGTTGGGGGCAACAACCCTTCACTTGCCCCCAGATCCGCCAAGGAGTATATGTGCAAATGTATATAACTAATAGTCTCTCTTTTTTTCTTTTTTTTTTTTTTACATATGATCATGCAAATTAAATGTTATGCTTGTTTACAAATATTTGGTGCATATATCATTCAACTGTTATAATAAATGGGACACTTATTATTTATTTGTAAATCAAATGCCTATCATATATCTAATGTAACATAAAAATATATCCACGGCACTCGATTCTAGTCAAATTAATAGGAATAATGATGCACAACTTCACTAACAAACTGTTACTCCCTCCTATTCACAATAAGTGTCTTTTTAGGAGAAAAAAAACACACATATTAAGAAATGTATAAAATGTCCAATGTACCATTAATTAATCATAAATGTTGCTTTGAAAGAAAACAAAATATAGACATTTGTTAATAAGTACAAGGGTAATTTGGAAAAAAAAATTCTCATTAGTCTTGAAAATATCAAAAGGACATTCTTTGTGAATAACTTTTTATTTGTCAAAAAGACACTTATTGTGAATAGGAGTGAGTATTATTTATTTCGTTTTTACCTAGTGATGTGAAAACGTGACAGGGAATTGGATTAATAAAAAAACTCCCAATCCCCATTAATTTAATTTTTTGAATTGTTTTTTTTTTAGAAAATAATTTTTTTAATTGGTACTTCATGTGATGACACCATAATTGACTTAATTACTATCTATAAAATACGCAAATTGTCTTAAAAGTATAACCTGGATGGATTGGATAGTTTATTTCACTTTTAAAGGGGAAAAAAATATTTGGTATCAATTAGTCAAAAAATGACACCCAATTTTGATTTATTGAGCTACATTTCTTGGATTTAGTCAATAGTCAATACTATCTTTAGTGCTACGTTGTTTATGAAACTGGCATGAAATTGTCAGACAATTGACTTCCCAAGGGGCAAGGGTTGATTTCTGACAATATTATATACATATACTAGTAATCCCGCACGTGCGTTGCACGTGTGTTATTATTTTATTATTTTTAGTTTATACTGAAATTATCTATTCACATGAGTTGTTATTTATTACTTTATTTTAATACGCAAATATTTATATAAAGTAAATAAAAATAAATATTTATATATAAAATTTATATTTTTAATTATTGACTTAAATTTGAAATTCGATTCTAGAAAATATCAAATGGATCAATTAGAAAGGTTAATTAAATATAACACAATTTGATAATTTAATATAATAACATTAATCAAAACAATTTGTCTATACTTGATACCTTGACATTTTCTCAGTTGACGTTGTTTGTAGAAAACATCATCCAACAAATATAGTTGGTAGCATAAAGAGTTTGAGGCCAAACAATATAGTGAATAAATACCATTTGAAATATTACTGAAAGAGGTTCTTGAAAATTGATAGTTATAATGCATTAAAAAATTTCACTGTTTATAGGTTTTTTGGACTTTTCTGAGAGGTGATCTGTGGATATGGATCCTGATAATTCAAATTTTTCTGCACACATACAAAGTACCAAAACGTTACAAAATATGCAAAGACAAAGTTGAGTAATAAATTAAATGCATATTACTACTACTACTACTACTACTACTACTACTACTACTACTACTACTACTACTATTATTTCTTATTGTGATTTCAATACTTCAATTAATCGTGTGAAAACAAATCATTTAAGTGTGTTTATTCTCAATTAAATCAAATTTTTAAGAATCAATAATCAATTCATAAATTTATTTGTAAATATAATACAAAAAATACATAAAGATGGTCTTAACATTTTTCCCACCTACACAAAAACTTGCTACTTTCAATTCTATGGCATAATTTAGTGGGAAAAAAATAAATTAGAATTATTTTATATCATAGAATTAACGTGTGGATAATTCAAGATAATAGTCTGTTAATGGTGTAATTATATTTTTTTTCTAATTATAATGACTAATGAGAAAGAGAAAAGGCTGGAATGAAGTATAAATATGCTAGCTATAGAATATATATTTTTATGCTACTTACTATGAGCTTTTAAAATAAGAATGAATAAAGATTTTTATATCAATTGATAAAATTTAAATTGAGATATTATTCAAAATAATATGTCAGAAAATATAATGAAAAAAAAATTCTAGCAAATTATTAGTTTATTAGATATAAACTGTAGTTGTATATATCACCATAATATTTACAACAATATCATAATAATGCACTAAAAAAAATATTAATATAAACATGATATAACTGAAACAGATAATAGAAATTGTACCATTGTCCTTTTATTGTAGGGTAATACATTTCTAGATTGATGAATATATTATATTTATGTAAGATTTTATTATTTTTTTCCAAAATATATTTTCAATTATCTAACTGTATCGCATTGTCAAATTCAATTAAAAATATAAATAGACATTGCAAATTTTTTGAGTTGCACACGTGTTTGTTGTCTTCTATATTATTTTCCTTTTTTCAATTGTTATATTTAGTAAAATCAAACAAAAAATATTTTAGTGGATATATTAACTTATATTAAGTATTTTACTATATTTATAATAATGAATTCGAATAATATATCAAGATTCTTGTCAACATAATTTGGGAGTTAATTTTCACCGAAAATTCTTATTTTTCTCTTTGTTTATGTAAGAGGTGGGATGGTAAACATAAATAGAACTGGCGCCAAAGATTATAGAATAAAAAAATTTCGAGTACTAAATTATTTTCCCCAATTTTTTGTCCTTTAAGGTGACAAATTTTGCACATTTAAACAAATTCATAAATTATAAACTATATATTGCTAAAGCAAAAGTAGATTGTAAAAAGATTAGAAGAATAATCAATGTGCTCATTTTTTTAATTAAAGGAATAATTAGGAGAATTTTCTGACTGATTTCCAAATTTGTGTATCTTATTTTGTATCTTGTATTTTTTTTATTTCACTTTCAATTAAGTTATCTTAAATTATATCATATACTAAAATATTATTGTATGGTCAATATATATATATATACCTATATATAGGCATGGTCAATATATTGTTAGTAGGAAAAACTTAATACTAATTTACCACCATGATTACTTTGGTATTTGGATTTGTTTGAAACTAATTAGCTAATTGTTAATCGAAGAGAATAATTTAATCCATAAGCCAATTGGTTGAGTTGTAAAATCAAATTCAATAATCTCTTTTAGAAGAATAGTTGCTTATCGTGTCTATCGCACAATTGATGTTATCATACACTCTAGAGAGATTACATAATTTTATTATTCCGAAAGATATTATCAGTTATCATCTCAATCTAGATTTAAACATTGATTTTCAAAATAAGAATAATTCAAAATAAAAATACAACTTAAAAAATAAATACAACAAAAATAAAAGAAATAAACAAAAAGAAGCAAAATTTATTTATTACACTGACCAAAAAATGTTCATGTAGCTCCATAAGATCGATTATAAAAAAAAATTTGTTTAGTGCAGAATCGGGGTTCAATTCTGCTGACGTTGGCATGACATTTGAGGAAGAAGTTAATAAAGAAAAATGTGGAGATAAATCATATTTGCTGGTTATACTTCGAATTTAGGATCAACAATATTGAAGTGTATCTCTAAAACAATTGAAATAGTATAATATGAGAGGATTTTGTATAAAATATTCTTAAGTTAACATAAATAATAAGCTGCCAAAGTACCTTTGAATAAAACATTAGCTATAATTAATTATTTTGGTAAACGATGTATCTAAAATTTGACAACTTTTGATATAATATTAAGCTGGAATACAATTTATATTTTTCTTAATTTATGAAAAATAATCTTTGAACAAATATCATTGCATATTTATTTAATGAACAATATTTTCTATAAATAATTGTTATTGGTAATTTGTGTATCTAATCTTTGACTATATATATCTACATACCTATCTATATATATTTATATCAATATTAATGTTTAAGATTATTATTTAATATAGATTGCAAGATATACAGTTAGGATTTTACAGTAAAATAATTTCCAAATTTAGGAAGTAAAAATAGGCGGGAAAATTTTGGACCAAAATTCATATAACTATTATATATATATATATCATTTATAAAATTTTCCTAAATTTTATACATATAAAATAGGTATACCATTTACAATATTTTCCTAATTTACTTTTATACATATAAAGTAGGAATACTATTTACAAAATTTTCCTAATTTAAAATATTACCGAATATAAGAAGAAAAAAGAGCGGAAAAAGTTTCCTAATTTTTCTACATATAAAATAGGAATTTCATTTGTAATGATTTTCTAATTTATATACATATAAAGTAGGAATACCATTTACAGTATTTTCCTAAATTTTATATACATATAAAGTAGGAATATCATTTACAATCCTAATTTAAAATATTGCCAAATATAAGAAACAAAAAGAGCGAGAGTTTTTCCACCTAATTTTTATACATATAAAATAGGAATACCATTTTAATAATTTCCTAATTTATATACATATAAAGTAGGAATACCATTTACAATATTTTCCTAATTTATCCATATATATATATATATATATATATATAAAGTAGGAATACCATTTACAATATTTTCCTAATTTAAAATATTACCAAATATAAGAAGCAAAAAGAGCGGGAGAATTTTTGTTTCGAACTTCTGCTATTATATATATATATATATATATATATAGGTATAGGATCAAATGTGCCAGTAATTTTACCATGTGGCAGTATGGACCAATCTAAGCCATTAATCTGGCAAATCCTAAGGCCCAATTTTTTTCGATTTTTTTTTTGTTTTATATTTAATTTCGCCCAACTAAGGGCACAATGGTCTTTTGGAAACAAAAGAACTCGGCAGTTATGGTAACCCTCAATAATCGCCTTTTTTTTGGGATTTCAATTAATCAATTCTCATTTTCTCTCCAAACTCTGTTTCAGAAAAATCAAAATTCCATTATCTTGTTTCTCTCTCTTGTTCTTTCTCTCCAAACTCTGTTTCAGAAAAATCAAAACTCCATTATCTTGTTTCTCCCTCTTGTTCTTTCTCTCTGACAGCCAATTTCTCTATTTTTTTGTCAGTTTCGAAGGTTCTCCTATTGGTTTCAACAGTAACGTACTAGCCGCTCAAATAGTTGGTAAAGGTAAGTGCTTGGTATCATTATATTTCAGTTTTGGTTGGAGATTTTGGTAGTAAGAGTTTTAACCTTAAATGTTTTTCTTTTCATATTTTGTTAAACCATGCTGATGTCCATTTTTTATTTTTGAAGTAATTTGTAGTAAGAAGAGTAGGCATTTTTTTTTTGAAGTATCTAGAGTTTTTGATTTTCGATTTATACAAGCAATTTTATTATTTTTTTGTGTCTAGAGATATTTTTGTGTGAAATAGTACAGATTTGGTGGAGATTTTTGGTATAAAAGTTGATAAAAATGATGTATATTTAGTTAATAGATTGTGTAATTTTTATGTTATTGATATGTGATGGTGTAAGTTGAGCTATAGACTGGAAGTTACGAGTGTAATGTGCGTGTATGTGGTTTGTTTTACAAATTTGTTGATTCTTTATTTTTTATGAAACTGGGTTTTGGTGAAATGTGTTTGTATAACTTGCTCTTTTATGGTTTCTTTCTTTGTTTCTGGGAATATTTTTGTGCGAACCAGGGCATCTTTGTTGGAGGATTTTTTGTGTAAATTTTGAAAAAAACGATGTAATTTTAATTATTAGGTGGTGTAATATTTTATATTGGGGGAAAATTATTAGTGTCATGTGCGTGTATGTAGTTTGTTTGCAGAATGGTTGTTTTTCTTTTATGTTTTTGAAAACTGTTTTTGTGTAATGTGTTAGTATACCATGCTTTAATTTTGCGAGTCCTTCTTTGTTTTTTTTATGTACAGTTTACTAAAGAATGATACACTTTTAGTTATATTTTGATGTATATTTACTTTTAGTGTGGTGTTGTCTTAATATTGGTGCAAATTTAGTATTGATATTGTGTTATGAAGATATATTTTGGTGCATTGCTAGGTTTGGTCATGTGCATATATTATTTTTTTGATATTTTTGAAACCTGCTGTTCACTTGGTTTTATACCATTGATTTGGGCTTTCGATACTTTTTATTATTACCTGCTTTCGTGAAATGTGTTAGTATACCATGCTCTATTTTTGTGATTCCTTTTTTATTTTTTGGGTGTTCAGTTTACTTACAAATGATGCACTTTTAGTTATATATTAGTGTATAGTTACTTCTAATGTGGTGTTGTTTTAACTCCTTCATTGAAAAAATGAATGAGCCATGAATATGTATTGGTGCGTATTTAGTATTGTTATTGTGTAGTGAAAGATGTGTTTTGGTGCATTTACTAGGTTTGTTCATGTGCATATATAGTCCATGAAATGCATCAGCACACATGGTGTTTAAATAGTTTTATTCTAATATACACTGATTTGCCCTTATTACATATAAAATAATTACAAAATGGTGTATTTTTAGGCTTAATATGAACCTTTGATTAATTAGGATGGATGGATGAGATTTGTCCACATTCCCGCACGGTAAGAGACTGCCACATGAGATCTCACCCCCCCCACACACACGCATATATATATATATATATATATAATGATTTTCTTTCCTTTAAAAATGTTGTTTATTACATTACTTATCACATGAATATATGATAAGCAAAATTGCAAAATTGGTACTACAACTTAGGGGGAGTGTCAAAATTGGCCCTTTTGCTTTTTATTATATTAATTTGGTCCTGTAAATTTTAAAAAATTGCTCAATTTTAATCCTATTGTGGCTAGACTATTGTAAAACCATTGGAAATTGACACGTGATTGATCGGTACGTAATCCCCTAAAATTTGAGGTGTTTTGATTTCAGTCTATTTTTTAGTGGCACGACAGACATAAAACACATTTCTCCAAAAATTGATCATATGGATTTATGACACCTTAATTTGTATCGTATCCAGGGACGAAACTACCCTATGTCAGCCCCCCGCCCCCCAATTTTTTTCTTTTTACACTCATATGTATATACATATATGTGTGTGTGTGTGTATAAATATATGGTATCTATATGTATCAATATATGTATATGTAGTATTTTAGTGTTTTTGTTTCCAACCCAAATTATTGATCAATAAAATTTGTTGTAAAACACATAAGCCCATGAGTATTAACCTTTAAATTTGAAAACTATTATGTAGATCTTGATGTATATATATATGTATATATTATAATATATATTTAAAATTGTAGAGTATACATCTTGATTAGAATTTATTGATATATTTAGAAATATTTAATTTAACTACGAATATTGATACAATTTTTTGATGCAATGATAACGTATTTAAATATATTTATCATATATATGTATAGAGATTGGATCAAATGGGACACCCCCCTTATTTGAGAGGGTGGGAATTTATTATAGCCATTGGATTGATATTTTGTATGGCTCAGATTAATCCCTTTATTTTAGGCAAGTAGTTAATGCAAGAATTTTTAGGGGGGTCAAATAGGTAATTTATATTATTTTCGGATTTTTAATTAAGGGCAAATTTGTCTCTTTATTTGAGTGTAGAATGTAAGTTTTAATTTTTTTTTCGGTTCCCGAGTTTAAGGGGCTTCAAATCTTACCAAATCGAACGTAATAAACCCAAAAAAAAGAACGTCAGACTCCTTCAAACATTTTTTCTCACCTTCAAACACTCCATCTTCTCACTGCCGATGCGTATTACAACCTTCACGCACGGCCACCACCGTCCGTTGCGCCAAAATCGCCGGAGCCACCTCTATCATCCACTGCCGAGACCCACCATGAAGAAGACCATCACGACGTTGAAGAGGACGGTGACGAAGGCCTGGAAAAAATAGATCCGCCATCGTACCATCTTCTCCTTCATCGTTCGACTTCGCGACGGTCCGATATTGCCTTACTCAATTTTTTTTTTAATTTCTGGACCTTGGCAATTAAGACGATGGCGATGGTGTATCACCGGGCGGTGGGTTATCATGCGGGCAATTAAGTTTCACACATTTTGTTTAATTTCTTGGTATGTAACTTTAACCCAAATCTTGAAAATATTTTTAGAAGTAGTTTGTGTAGTTTCTAGAGTTTTTATCTTTTGATTGTTGGGGATTTATTGTTATATGGTTTAGTTATCTTCGATTTTTCTGGAGATTTTGATTTCTAATAATTTCATGGTTGGGTTTGTATTTTCGACTTTCGACTTCGACCTTTCTGGATATTATTCTACTGTATTCTTAGTTGAGTTTTAGTGGCTATTAAATACAATTTTGATGTTTTACTGCAGTATATTTTTGTGTATGTCTTCAACATAGTTTAACTTCAATTGTAGTTGTATAATACAGTTTTAATGTATTTGTCATCAAATGCTTATGTAGTGTTAGAATAATTTTACTGTATTATGATGATAATGTTTTCTTTGTCTTCTTAATTGCAGTTGCTAATTTGTGAAAATGGCTAGAGGACAACAAAAAAGACAGCTTAATATTGGTGGTACGAGTAGTGGGGCGGTGGAAGGAAATGCTCGGCCCAAAGAAAAGGAGAAGGGCAATGTGTTGTCAAGATTTTGTGAATGTTGTATAATTAGTGCAGTTTTACTGCGTATATAGTATTAGAATGTTGTATAATTAGTGCAGTTTTACTGCATGCATAGTATTCCAAATAATACTGTTTATTCACTTTAACATTACTGTGTGGTTAAGAGCGTTGTATTGTATAAATGTTACTATAATATTTATTTCACTTTGTATTAAAGTCCATTTATTCTATACAAAAAAATAAGAACGTGTTTAATCCTTCCAAATAATTTAGGATGATATACAGTAAACATACTAAGTCGATAAAAACATGTTTAATCCTTCCAAATAATACTGTTTATTCACTTTAATATTACTGTGCGGTTAGGGCATGTTCACTGTATAAAAATTGAAATTTCACTGTAATATATATTTATTTCATTGTGTATTGAATTGCATCCTACAATTTAGAAAACGTTGACTACATGGGTTCGAAATTTTTGGTATTATCTGCCCTTTTTTTGGGCTCTATTGGGTTTGATTTGGTAAGATTTTGTTGCCATTATTTTGTGTTTATCACTTCCTATAATTTAGGAACGTTTGACTTGGTGGTTGATTATTTTCTTAATTTGTCTATTATGCCCTTACTACTTATAATTAATAATTATTAATATAAATATTAGCCATTAAATCTGGACCCTTAATTGCAATATTTCAATGGCTTGGATAATTCCACACTGTCTCATATAAAGGGGGTGTTCCATTTGAACCTTCCCCTATATGTATATATATATACACATATATACATATGTTGGTAATTCGTTCTAACTGTTAGCGCTCAAGTATCTCTAGTCAAATCCTATGATATTAATACTACTTGTACTCATCTCAAACCATATTAAGAGATCATATATATTACTCCATCCGTCCCAATAAAATAAACAAGTATAGTATTTCACACAGATTAAGAAAAAATCCAATAAATATAATTGGGATCATAATCTTTTTCCATATTATTCCTACTTTGCCCTTGCATTAAATGGGACTATATCATTGTTGGTCTCAAACAGAGTGAATTAAATAGGGGTAGTTTAGTCTATTATTATGTAATTAATAATATCAATAAGGAAATAAGCTTATAAATTGGGACAAACGAAAAAGAAAATGTGGCCTATTTTTGGGACGAAGGAGTACTTGTATGATCTCAAACCTGGAAAAAGTTATTTGTATCATCTCATTATAATCCGAATATGTGTGATTACCCGCATATACTAATCCCTATCACTCCAAGTTGGCCCCTTCAGTCCTAAACCCTGGGTCCGCCCTTGGTACTTTTCTCCTCGAACGGCATACTAATTACTAGCACATATAGTTGGACTTGAATATTTTTATGAACACTGAGTGGCTCATGCAAGGAAATTGAGTGTAAAGGACAATAAATGAACCTTTACTTTCTCGTGATTATTTAGAGGGTTTGAATAACATGTGAAACAAATGATTGAAGAGCTGAATAAATTGGTATTGTATTAAGGGAGTGAGGAAGGTGCTTAGCAGGAGCGTCAATTTGTGATACGGTGCGATAATTCAATACGAATTTAGCAGGTACATATACAACCTTTAGTAGATTTGGGTCAAATTTGGGTCAAACACGGTTAACACGGGAAAAAATAGGTCAGGTCAGGTTAACCCGCGTGTAAACACGATTGACCTATTTAACCCATTTAATTATATAGTGACATATTCATATTTTGTAATATTGTAGTTGGTTATATGATGTTGGAAAATTATTGAACGCATTTTCTAATAATTTAATGAAATTTTAGTTTTTTTCTCTATTTTATTATTTCTTTTCGTGCCAACTTTAAATTATATAGGTATTTCGTGTCCAATGGCATTAGCCAGTAAATTTTACGGGGTGGTCCGATACACGAAATCGGGGTGGGTCAGATAAAAAATTAATAGAAAAAACATATAAACTTTAACTAAAAATAAATTCAAAAAAATTTACCTTATAATTTTTTTTAGGGCCCAGGTTGGCCCCCCTCCCTCCGCCATTGTTCGTGTCGGGTTACTAGTGTCATAAATAGGTTGTGTTTCGTATCGTCGATCTTGACACGAATAATTAAACGTATCGTGTTCGTGTCAAACATGTAATACATGTATCAGAACACTGCCCCCGAACATGTAACACGTCACGATTGAGTCATTGACAACCCTAGTGCTTAGGTTTCGAGTCCTTTTTTTCTTTTACTTTCATTTGTATTATAATATTTGAGTTTATGAGATGTAATTATAAGATAAAACACGTTCAAATAATTAATAGTATTTTATTTTTTTTTGATGAACATGTTGAAAGAATAAAAATAAAGTGGAACGAAAAAATCGAAACCGTTGAACCCGGAACCGTTGGGTTGGGTAACATATCATTCATAAAGGCAAGGGCCTTCCGAACAAATCATTGAAATGGTTTCAAAACTTAAAGACCAATTCCTAAAAAGGCCAGACATTAGCCCAAGAAAAAGTAATAATCCCTAAATGGGCTGTAATCAGTAGCTTAAATAAATTATCATAAGGCCCATAAATTAACCCATGGGCCGTGAACAGTTGACTTGGCCGCCTCGTCTTCCCATATTCGAAGACTATTGTCTCAACTTAAATTTTCATAATCATGGAAGTAATTGGAGAATGCAGTCATTCTCTGCAGTCATTTCACAAATAGCTCTTAGTCCGTGGTTTTAATTCTTAAAACCTCAACTTCCAAGTAGACCTGGCAATTAGGCCGAGCCCGACCAGCCCAGTACTGGTCCACTGGACCAGAGAGCAAAATCGAGCTAGGTCGGGCCTGGCCGAAATTCCTCCGTACCAATATTTTCATGGCACTCTACTCCATGTTGGTATAGTGTATTTTGCTTCAGGCTGATCGGGCCATTAGGCCCATTAGGCTGGCCCATTGAGTCGGACCCAAATTGCCAACTTTACTTCCAAGTATACCTTTTTTTCTTTTGAGAAAACATATTACAAATTGCATCATAAAATACAAACATCGAACAATCCAAATAAGACTCAAGCAGCATATTCTCAATAGAACTTATACCACACGTAAAGAGGAAAAAATCAACTTACATGCCATCAGTTTTCTAAAAAACGTTAGGCGTTAGGCAATCGACTTAATGAGGCCTAGTGCCTGGGAAACCTGGGCATGGTTAGGCGGGCATAATCGGTTAATCGAAAAAATAAAACATAAGTGGACGGAAAACCTAGTGCCAAGACTAATCGCACTTTTAATTTTTAGAATAATGAATGCCAATAGTGGGGCTCGAAGGGCCTCTACCTTACCTTACCACGGGGGCAAGGCCTCATCGGCTCCAAGTACCCAATTTGGAAAACAATTAAAATTGGAAGGGTATCACATTGTTTGTTCCTTGAGAAGAAGAATGAATTTGGAAATTCCTCATATATTTGGACCTCTAAATTATTACAAAGAATTTGAAGAATAATTCTCTCTCCAAAAGACATAAACTAAGATCCATCCTGTCCTATTAATAAAGTTTCCATGTACAAATTATGTTCTATTCAAACACCATACAAGGACCCAACCCCATACCTCTCCGGCATTTCATCAAACACCTTACCGGCGTGCGATTCCACCGTCGGCGAAGGTATATCTTCCGGGTCTCTTTTCGGCTTAACCCATCTCCCATGATGGTTTCGCTCCAATCCTTTGTTAGCCAATTGGTACCAATTATGAGGTATTCTCAATTCATCCACAAGCATATCACAGTCCTTATTCACCAACGCCACATCCCTTTTAGCATCCACCCGAAAACAAGAATCACTACTGCAAAAACCATCCACCAAATGAAGATACGTCTCAAGCATATGAAACCCCACCAAATTCAACCCTTTCTTCAGATACGGAGATGTTCTAACATCAAGCTTTAGCTCAACTCCTACATGTGTGTAAACCCATTCCAATGTACCCGTAAAATCATCGAATTTTTGTAAGCTCTCATTGAACACAATTCCAGGCATTCTTGGAACCACGTCTTGCTTGAGCGTCACGCGTAGAGTTTTCACACCCATTTGGTATAATTCATCTCGAAACGCGATGTTCCCCACGCGTGGGGCCGCGAAGGAGACGACGCTGATTGGAAGGTTAGGGAAATTCATGGCGGCCTCGTAGGCGTTTAGTAGTGCCAATGCACCACCTAGGCTGTGGCCGGTGATGGTGAGGCTAACTTGTTCGCCTCTGTTTTGGTAGTAATTTATCAATCTCTTCACTTCTAGCATGACTTGTTCGGAGGCGCTTGATTTGTTGTACCTCGTGGTATCACTTTTGGAAGTGTATATGCTGAGAAATCCGTGTTCGACTTTTGAGTCCCCTTGCCCAATCGGCTCCAATTTCCGTTGCATATTGTCGTACCATTCCGACGGCGCCACCGTGCCCCGCCACGCCACGGCGATGTCGCGGCGGCCTATTCTCTGCGATTCTTCATCGTCGCTCACCGCCACAAACCCCATCCAATTCGAATCCTTGCTCCACGTATCGGCGAAACGCGATTTCTCGATCCATTGGGGTAAATCTATGTGCGACATTGCGTATATGTACTTAGTCACCTTGTAGCCGCTCTCGGTAAGCCCTAATTTGGCGAAAAGCTTGTGCCGATTGTAACTGCAGCTGCCGCAGTATTCCGAGAACGCGTCGAAATCGAAAGCGTCGTAGGTCGCTTGCGCGAACTCGCCGTATTTCACGATCTCTCTGCGGAGCCAGGGGTGAATCGGATCGAGAAGATCTTCCCAATCGCGCGAACCGTGAATTTCGCGCCATTTTTCTGATATGTCTTCTTTGGGGGACTTGGCCGGAGTGTTGTGCTTTTCTTCTATGCTCAAAACGTTCAAATTTGTTGATCTGTTGAGGCTCCTTTGGATTGTGGTCTCGATGTGAAGATTCAACATGTTGGATAAGGATTCAGCCAGTTTGATTGCCTTGTTGGAAGGTTTTTGATGTGAGTTTTTGCCGATTGTGAAGTTTTGATGGACGGCGGTGGTGGCGGCCGGTGGCCGGTGTCTGTGGGCGGCGGGGAGGTTGTGATGGGGATGAATTGCATTTCTGGTGGCCATTTTGAGGGGGGGGTTTGAGATTTTCGAAGGGAAGGGAGATAGCACAGTGTGTATATATAGGTAGGGGTGGCAATCCCGAACATGATACGACTAGGGGTGTAAATGAATGAGTTGAAATGCGAATAACACAGATTGTATTGTTCTTATTCAATTTTAATCGGTCGAAAATCGTTTTTGAAATTGTTTGATTATTAATCAAATCGAGCTCGAACGAGCTTTGGTCGAGCCAAACACGAATCGAGCTCGACGAATAGCTTGATATTTTTTATACATCTTTTATTCTTTTTTACTAATCGAAGTGAGCTGAATGAGCTTTTTGCTGATTATCAAACGAAAAATGTGTTCAAGTCCGGTTCGTTATGTTAATCGAACCGAGCTCAAACGAGCTTTGAAGATCGATCTCGAATCGAAGATCGAGTAGCTTGGTTGTGTTTTTCAAGACTAGATACGATAATTCGATACGAACTCAACCCGAAGTTACTGAGAGAAATCCACCCGAACACAAAAAACCCAAACACAACTGACATGATAATACTAATTTGTCTAAAACGTAATTATTTTAGATTTTAATTAATTTCTAATTTATTTTAAACATAACACGAAATCAATCCGAAATCGATGTGATGACCTGAATTGCAAATTAAGTTATAGGTGAGATTATTATATATTGGTAAAACTTTGAAATATTGGTCATGATTTTGACTTTTTGAGGGTTGAATATATAAATACGAAAAAGTTTTACGAGGGTACAATTCAAAGTAGTATAATATTATACATTTGGGCTAAAGGTTTGACCAATGTTCACGC
Organism: Rehmannia glutinosa; assembly: GCA_016081115.2. NCBI lineage: Eukaryota > Viridiplantae > Streptophyta > Magnoliopsida > Lamiales > Orobanchaceae > Rehmannia > Rehmannia glutinosa. Next base: position 76,488,627 of record CM071933.1, on the reverse strand, counting down.
GTTGGGCTGGGCTTCGTGGGTTTGGGTGCACCAGCTATGAAGCTTCCAGTTGTATCGAAAATTGAAATTGAACTAAAGACGAAAATTTCTGGCCACGTTTTTAAAGAGCTAGAAATTTTTTACCTAAATTTCAAACATAAAAAGGGTAATTGACTAATTTCGTTATTTTAAAGAGAATAAAATTTAAAAATATAAAAAGTTAGATTTAGGGATAATTATAATAGTGTAATTACCTAGAAAGCACGAATACTTCTTTGAGGATGTCGTGCCTATACTGGATACGTATCCGATACAATACTTTATCCGATATTTCATGGATACATCTACACATCGATATAGATAGAATTCATTCTAATGTTAATTTTTTCAGCATTTTTTTTGTGTGTTTATGTGAGTGATCACATTTTATATTTGAATAAATATTGTACCCGTGTCCTTAAATTTTCAAAATATGTCGTATTTCCATACCCGTATTGTATCATATCCGTATCAGTGCTTCATAAGTAATTACTAAAAACTCCAATTATATTTCAAAATAACATACCCTTTAAGGTGTCACTCACACAAGATTATCTCCATCAGTTTGCATTATTTTAGATTTTTAGTGCAGATGTTATACTAAAACTGTAAAACACTATTTTAGAGCATAATATGCCCTCAATCTCACTAAATTATGCACTAAAATCAATATTCCATAATATTCTATTTTAGTTCATATTTTACTACACTAAAAGTCTAAAAAACAAACCAAAAAAGAAAAATGTTAGCGCAACAACTGTTCATGTTTTTTAAATGTAGCAGACTGGCTAGAGTAACTTTTAGCTCCAAATTGAATTTTTTTGTAATTAGACAAAACTCGTGATAGTTTTTGCAATTATCCCTAAGATTTATGCTTATGAGAAAATCCCACCAACTTAAAACAACTTTTCCACACGCAAGTATGATAAACATTTTCTCACTTTCCACAACACTTTTGACTTTGAAAAGCACAAACTGCACAACATATTTTGTCATCACTCTGCTATTCTGCCATAGCAAACAAAACCAGTGAAACAATAACTTACACTGCGACTGTAATAGTTTAGACAAAGGTGTGTTTGCCTTCTGTAAATTCTACAAAGACAAAAATCACAAATGCACACCAAATCTAGCAATTCTCCTCACACAACATTCTAACAGACTAGTGGAATAATCTATAAACAAAGGTTCTAACAGTAATAAGTTAACAACATTCACAAACTGTACATCATCAAGCCATGGAAGCTGTTCTCGAAACTTGAGACAAAGCATCTTCGAACTGATCCTCATCGGCCTTCTCGGCGCTCAAGCACGGTGGGATGTATGACCTGAAGATAGCTTCCATGTTTGGATTTTCTTTCAACTCGTGGGAAGCGACTTCGAGTGCTGTGGACTGGAAAAATCGATAAAATTTCTTCTTACAGATGAAGGTAAAGATGAGGGACAAAATAGGGAGTGGAATCAGAAGTGGAGCGTAGACGAATAACTTGGCGCTAAAGTAACCAATCATCGTAACTTGATACAGGATCAAGGATGCCATGATGCGGATGAACATGTGGGGCCACATTCTTCCGTACGTCTCGTATTTAGGAACATAAACTTTGAGTACCTATGATGGAAACAGAGGCGAAAAAACGCAGTTAAGTAAATTGTTCCAAAACAACATCTTTGAAGACGCTGGTAACAAAAAATTGTCCTATAAACCAGGCAAAGATTTCACATCTTTCCCATATCAGATCATATCATACATAGTGGAACGCAGTTAAGTAAATTGTTCCAAAACGACATCTTTGAAGACGCTGGTAACGAAAAAATTGTCGTATAAATCAGGCAAAGATTTCACATCTTCCCCATATCAGATCATATGGGGAAGTTACTTGCAAAAAATTAGTTTTACAGGAAGTGAAAGAAGTGATTTATTGCAGGAGAAGCCAAAACTAGATGAGAAGTAAAAGTTGATATTGTTTGCAAATATAAGCTAAAAGTTGAATAAGTTCAAAGAAAGTGTATGGTGAATAAGTTTTTAAGGGGAAAAGAAAAATCACTAAGGTAGGCTAATTACAAAAAATCCAGAAATATTTCAAATTTACAAAAAATACCCTCAGGTTTTTTTAATAAGTTGGGAGTACTTGTTGGAGGGAGGGGATAAATTTCAAAGAAACTGAAAGATATCGGGTTTGAACCCAGGTCAACACTTTTACAAAAAATTTAGCTACAAGCTCGTGGTAAAACAAAAAAGTAGCCTCAGTTTGAATGTCTTAAAGGGAGTAACTGTAATATTCAGGGAGTTTTGAATGTTTTTTTGTTTATGAACGAGGATAAATATAAGGCCAAAAATCTAAAAGTAACATGCCCCTGTTTTTAGATTCAGATTACAATATGCAGAATTAGAAGCATAAGTTGCCATTTGAAAATATTGGGGGAAAAGAAATCAAAAGCTGACAATCACTTCAATAAGTGTTTGCAAACACTCCCAAAATAGTATAAATGCGTAAATCTCAAAGGTTGAAAACTAATATATATTTGCATCGATGCAGACAGAAGCAAGATATATAACACAATGCACCATATATCCACATGACAAGAATTGACTAGATGCAATAATGTTGAGTATCACCTGATTCCGAAGAACAAGCCATCCCAACCCGAAGTACAACACACCAAACGGGAGGATTAGAGGCGCTATGACTGAATAACATAGAACAATTGTGACGATGAGCATGTCGCCAGGAATTTTAGTTGCATATCCAAGATCTCCAGGAGCCCAAGCTTCTTTTAACTCAGCTTCGTTCTTACATAGATACTTCTTCTTTATATGATATATTATTAAAGGAATAATTCGTGATAGCTCAAGCCCATAGCCGACAAAGAACCTGAAAGGCACAGATTCAGTGACACATTTCAGTCAATCTAAGATATCAAGATGACAAGACCATCTCGGCTTTGACGTTCGATTTACTTCAACTCAACAAATTTCAACATATTACTTGAAATACCATGTCAAATGTCGAACAAAGAAAGAAATGAAAAGAAAAAAGAAGTGCGACCCGAGCAAAACATGCACTTATATAAAAGGCAGACTTGTTCAAGCTCACTTATAATCAATAAAAAGCTTTGTTATAGTAGAAATTAATCCACAATTATAGTGTGACCAAGAAATATAGGTTTAGCTTGAGACATACCCAGTTAATTGAAAATGCAACACATTTGACAAATAAAGCAACCGAGTCCAAATTCAATGTAGCAGCGCAGACCCTTCTGTACTACAAGGGTATATTTAAATTTCTCAAAATTAGGTCCTGTCGTATATTTTGTGCCTTAAAAAGTCTGAAAGACAGAAAACGGACAAACAACATGATGATAGCAGTAAAATACGTCTCAAAATATATGGGGATTTTGATTATGAAGTACAATGATGGGTAAATAAATAGTAAATCCCAGCATCTAGGCTCTTTAATGAAGCACACATAATTAGTATCACAAAGTACACATCAGTCTCTTAACAACTTAAGTTTAATGACGATGAACTCCTCAGGGAAAAAGTAGACAGGTTCCAACAGATAAAAAGGGAGAAACAATCATAGAAGCATAATGTATAATCAACACCAGATAAAAGTTAACAAATGACGCATGGAAATGTGAAAAGAAATGATCCCACTCGATCGCCAAGAAACATGCCAAGCAACTGACAGGCATCAAATAAACGAAAGAAAGGAAAAAGGGGAACATTAATCTTACTTCAAAGCCACAAAAGTCAAGAAGAAAGTAGCACTTCCAGGAAGGCTGTTTGCTAGTAAAGTGACAATAGAGTCTGGATCATCCTTAATATCCTTCAATGTTGAGAAAAGCGTCGAACCTAATGTAACACCAATAAATACATTCAGGACCGAAAAATAAAAGTACTTTCCAGAGGCAGCCCTTTGCGCATGGCTCTCTGACGGTATACCCTCAGCCTTCGACAAGAACAATAAAAATTTTGGTAACATAGCCAAAAATATTATAAGCGCGAGCTGAGGCAAATAAGCTTGGAGCACCGTCTTAATCGCCGGTTGATCCACAACCGGTTTCAAAAATGGCAAGAGCTTCTTCAAGTTATCTAACGTAGTCAACGCGGAAACGAACCCGATCGGTATCATGTAAAAGAAAATGGTCAAAAAAACAATGAAATAGATGACGTATTGCGAATTTGCCTCTCGTAAAACTTTTTCGAAGGTTGGACCATAATAACTGTCGGGCTCAGGAGCATCCATGACCGTCCATGTGTCGACCATCGTATCGTGTAGACTTTGTGAAGCAGCTGCTGCGGTTACCCTGTTGTTAAAAAAGACGACAGCTGCACATTGCTGTCTGTCTTTCAGGGTGATTTTTTGCTCGGCTTCTAATTTGGGGATCAACTCCTTTATCTTTTCATCGTAGTACTCTATCGCGTCGACCTTTTTACCGAGAAGACCTAGAAAGCCGGTTTTAGTAGTCGGTCTTGTTCCTTCGGGGATAGCAGTTGTTTTAGACGTGGTGTATATGGCTTCTGCGCGTGCAAGCTTCTTTTTGTATCCTTCCAACTCTTCGTAAATTTTGTTGACCTGGTATATATAACCAATGGATGTGAATAACAACAAGTTTCAATTTAAAGTCCAGAAGAAAAAGAAAAACACACACGCCAGTACACACATGGGAAAATCGATGATGGATCAAATAATTGATGGCAAGACAAAAAAGAATAACAATTACAAAATTTACCTTCTTATTGTCTGTGACCACCATTGATCTATAAAAGGTATCTGGATAAATAGCCTTAAAATACGAGTCAACCTGTTCCTTTCTAGTTTGCCCCTGGGGAACGGGAGGAATGTCTCGAACAAGCACAGCAAACTGCTCGTTCTTAACCTCAGGTGACATAAGTGCTGCACTTCTCAGTTCCGACACATGTTTATACGCTTTCCACAAGAGGCAATACGCAAGAAACGAAACCCAATAGGTACCGATCAGAAATGCCCACAATCGGAGACTACTTTCCTGTTAACACAAGAAAAAAGAACAAGAATTGAGCAGATTGTAAATTCAAGTGTTAACACAAGAAAAAAGAACAAGAATTGAGCAGATTGTAAATTCAGCGGTAATTTCATAGTTTGGAAATGTAAAGGTAAATAATCCAATATCTAAATGCATTGGGAGTGTTAGCAAAAACTTTGCTTTTCAGAAGAAGTGATTTATTGTAGCAGAAATAAAAGTAATTGAGAATCAGAAATTGGTAATGTTGCAAATTGAATCAAAAGTTGAGAGTGTTTGTTGAAAAAGTTGTAAAAGTACTTATTTGTTTGTAAAAGTCAAACCAAAAGCGCACTCCCTGCTTTCAGATTCTGATTAAATGAAGCACAAGCAGAAATTGACATTTGCAAAGATTAACACTCCCATTATAGCACGATATCCATAATGAATGTAAATGCAAATCGATTGACGGAAATTAAAACATTCAGAACGAATGAAATGGTAGGACTGACTTCAATATGCCCCATAGATAGCTTGTCGAGGTCATCAAAAGTTCCTTGACTGGTGCTGTTATTGGCCTTTATCACGGCCTTAGCAGTAGCAGCAACCGGCAAAAGCACGGGCAGTAGGAGAATGCCAGCCAAAACCAATATTCCCAACACTGCATGAAAAAAAACAAGTTTGAATTAAAAAAAAAAAGTAGTCTTGACTGATTGGAAAATAAGACAAAACATGAATATTACAAAAAAACTAGTCCAGATTTATTTTATTTCACTGTGACAAAATGAAAAAAAAAATTCTGGCTTCTAAGTTGTAATTGTAGTGGTTTTCTGCAAGGTACATTGCCGACTCCCCGTCGTAAGCTTATCAAAGACAGATATTGATGAAATGTAGGCACACACAGAGGGGGGTATGCATATATTCAAAAAATGAAGGAATAAATACAAGAGCTCCCCCCAGGTTCGGGCTAGTTAAGAAAAAATCCAGAGGCTTTTGAAGACTGCAAAGAACCCTTGAGTTCGATATCATCTTACATTTCCCCCTTCACGAGCAAAAAAAAATATTTCAAAAAAACCCTCATATTTATAGAAATATTATAGTTACCCTTTAATTTTAAGATAGAACAGCAAAGAATACTTCTGATACTTCTATTGTCATCAGTGAAGCTATTTTCACAATGAACATACTGATTTATATAAGTAACGCTGTGTACCAAAGGTGAATGAACAATTTTCACTGCCCCTGTTTATCAAAATTAATCCGACAATTTTCACTGGCCCTGTTTATCAAAACTAATCCGACACGAAAAAGCTGGAAAGAAAAAACTGAATTTGTTCTTTCTTGTCTACATTCTACAAAATTCCAAATTCAAAAGCTCAGAAAAATCACAGTCATGGTAAAACTACCACACTCAAAGCTGCAGACTAACCATGGCGTCTCAAATTGAAAAAAAATTATCTAATTATAAAGACATCAACAAATTAAAATCTGCAAACCTGTAGTGAGGAAAACGAAGTAGACAGCTGAATCAACGCCGGACATTCTGATCACATCAGCCTCAGTAGAGACGACGGCTTCCCGGATCCAAGCGAACGGGTTCCGGGTCAGCCGCATACCCACATACGGATCCAAACCCCTGATGATCCGATTCGGGTAGTAAATCACGTGGTTACCGGGTCGCCGCGAGAGCCACGTGAAGAGAAACATCAGCACCAGGAAAATCACAAACGACGTCCCTAACGACGTCAAAAACGAGCTGAAATCCATGGCCGCTGCTTCTTCGTATTCTCCTCCTCCTCTTTACTCTGTGTATTGTTAATGGAGCTGAGTGTTGAAAAGAAGATGATAATATTGTTACACCCAATTGGGTGGGTGGGTGGAAACGAGGAGTAGCTAGCCGTTAAAGGGCATTAAAAGAGGAAGAAAGTAACCGTTGAGAGAAGGTGAAAGGAACAGGGAGATGAAAGAGGGAGGTGAGGTGGTGCATACTGATCTTATAGCAGAAGCAAGAAAATATCTGTGTGGTTTGATTGATTTATTTGATTATGAGAGTTGGTATTAATGGAATGTGGCCCCGGGCATTTTATATAAATAACTAAGAAAAGATATGAAAGAATATTGTCATTCACTCGAAAGATCCACGAACAGAAGGTTCAATTCTCTTAACTCGTTTATAAAAACAAGACTTAACTTGTTGAGGCACATTCTGTGATTCACCTCTTCCACAAAGTTCTATGGCAAAGACAGTGAGGGCCCTCGAAAATCGGATGAGATCTTCTATTCCAAAATCATGTGTCATCTCCTATTCCAACTGTGTGGGTGATTGACACGTGTATTACACTTACCATATTAGAACCCCACAATTTATGTTTGATTTATGCTTAAAATAAACATGGTAAATTTAATACATGTGTCAATCATCCACACGGTTTGAATAGGAGATGAAACACGATTTTGTAATAGAAGATCACATTCGCTCAAAAACGGGGTTCATCTATTTTGGTATTAATGGAATGTGGGGTACCTGAAAATTATGTTGGCATTTTTTCATAATTGTTTTGGGAAATTTAAAAGGAAAAAAATGTTTGTTTTTTCTTAAAACTTAATTTCCAATTTTACGTCTATCTATGTCTGAGGACAGCAGCTACACTCATTTATCATTGTCGTCAATATAAATCACCGGATATGTATGGACTGACTAGTATTTTTTGGTGGGCAGACGTATAGTCAGATCCTCCCAAATAAAAAGGACATATATATTCAACACTCAAATCAAAGTATATTATCCATCTAATCGAATTTATATATGTGCTATTCAGTATGAGTTTTTACCTATTTCTTCTTCGTGGAAAAGAAATGTTTCTTGATTTTGGATTTGAAATTTTGAATTATTTGGAGAAGTTTGTGTATGGATCACTGTTTTAAATACCGGACCGTACCGTCCGGTTCAACCGGTTATACCGGATACTGCGGTGGTCGGTCCGGTATAATAAGGCCCTAAAACCGTTTTGCGGTTAAACCGGCCAATACCGGTCAAATCGAAACATACCGCCAAAAACCGGGTTAAATACCTGCTTCAACCGGTTTTTGCAATTTTTTTATTTTTGTGTTTATACTTTTTTTATAAAAATAAAATTTAATAAACTTAATATTTAATATATTTATGTCATTATTTGAAATTTGAGCTAAATATATAGATATTTTCCTTTTAACTATACATATATACAACTTTTCCTTTTATATTTATGAATTACATCCATATTTTATATAATATAATACCAAATATAATTATTTTTTATTAAAACGGTAAAACCCAGAAAATTGACGGTTGAACCGAATCCTGGCCGATTGAGCCGAACCGCTTATCGGTGGGCCGACTGGGTTAATCACCGTCTTTATTTAAAACACTGGTATGGATAAGATAATGGATGTGTGTGTCTCTTTTGTCCTTTGCTTTAAATGTCGGCTTTCTCACTTCTTTTAATGCAGGAAAAGAAGGTGTGTATGATTCTTGAAGCAACGCGGATTAGGAGAGTATAATTTATAAAGCATTTTTTGTTTGTTTTTTATTTTTTTGTTCTCTAATTTATTTCTGTATTCTTTTAAATAAGTTCGATATATTATATTTTTTTGAATTCTCTCTATCTCAATATATAACATTTTTTAAGGCTATGTATAGAGCATATCTGGTGTGAATTTATCGGTTATTGCCCATGAAAATGAACATTTTTCATTCATCTATACACCAAATTTATCGTACGGCTGATGGTGTAACATGGATATACCATTTTTTACTACGTCTTCGCAAAACATAATTTTCCTAATACTTTTCCAAAATAGTTTCAAGAAAATTAACCTATGGTGCCTCTTCTTATTAAGTAGTTAATAGCCCTTATATTATTAGATAAATTACCAAAAATTTCAGGTCTAGAAATGTATCAATTCATGACTTATGCCAAAAGTATAGGGACATGGGCATTTTTATTATTTAAATGAAATCTATCAAATATTTTGATCAAGAATAATATTTATCGAATATCCAAATATAATATAACTCATGTCGGCTATATATGTTTGATAACATAAAATCAAGATTCCAAAAAGTGCTTTACTGGAAAAGAAAAAATAATTTGTTGGTCGTGCTAAACATTATCTAGTGAGGTCACCAAATTGTTAGGTGTGTTGACATTTATTTAATTACTTACCGATTTTAAATCTTTTAAGTTAGTTATTACGAGTTATATTAGTCAATAATGGAAGATCTTAAATATTTTCAGACTATATTTGGAAAAATGTCGACAAAGTTGAAAACTTGGGAGTATCTTAAATGATCTATGCACTTCTATTACAAATAATTAAGTTTGATTTTTGACATGTTGGTATGTTGTTTACCCGACAAAAAGTGGCAGTGTAAAATTACTTTATTTATTATTGTAATTAAATTGCAATTAGCTGACTTAACCCTTTTGAAATGGATGGAGCTGTCATCATCACTATATTAAATAATAATATATTTATTTATGTGATTTTTTTTCGTCTTTTGACTAAACTTTATTTGTTACTGTCGGCAGCAACTTGCAAAAGTATAAAGTATTTATTTGTCTTGAATTTACCATATATAAATGTTTGGCTGGCTAGCTCATTTTAAGTTCTTTGAATATATAAAAAAGCAATATCTTATTTTAAAACAGTATGAACTCATTAACTATCAGTAGTTTTAAAATTGAAGTATTACAATTAAATCATAGAAATATTACTTTTTATTTTGTTTTCCATCTTAGAGCATCCACACTCTTTGGTTCGAGTTCGAATCTTAAATTTGGTTGTTGCCATTGTGGAATATTTCATAGTTGAAAGTTCATGTTTTTGGTTCAGTATGTTGAATTTGATCAACATTACCACTCTTTCATTTTTCTTTTTTAATGTTTATTTACTTTTTTTAATATTATTTAAATTCTTTAATGGCAGCTTTCTAATTATTTTGAAATGTTGTTTTTTGATTATTTTTTTCACAGTTAATGGTTTGATTTTGACGCAAGGCCGTAGCCAGCTCGACTGGTTACCCCTAGCCCAAATATTTTTTCCCTCATTTCCCCCTAGCTCAATTATTTTTTCCCTTTAAAAAAAAATATAAATTTTCTTTTCATTTTTTTTCCACATAAAAAACGGGACAAAAAAAAAGTTGAGGTGTGCCGGGGGCCAGGGTGGCACCCCCTAGCTACGCCCCTGTTTTGACGGTTAATATTTTGGACGTTTGACATTTTCTTAACTTTCTATTTTCATCTATACAAATATCATTCACCCCCTTATTTTGTGGAGGTGATACCACAGACTCAAAAAAAAAAAAAAAGTTGATTTTGCAATCACCGTTACGGGTGCTCTTATCTGCCTTCCTTTGTACAGCGATAAAATGGGAAATGTCTATCAAGGCATGAGTACTTTAAAGTACCTATGAGTAGGGGTGTCAAGTTGTCAATTTCTGACCCGACCCGAACCTGACTTGAAGTTACTGAAAGAAACACGAACACGACCTAAACATGACTAACATGAATCTGACACGAAGTTATCGATTTTTCTAAAAAAAGTAGTTATTTTATCTTTTACTTAATATTTGATGTATTTTGAGCATAACCCGAAATCAACCCAAAAATTAAACACAAACTCGATCCAATGATCCAAATTGATACCCTACCATGGGGATTGATGCGTGGAATGTAATTCGCCACACACATGTTCAGTCATGTTTAAAGGCATTTTATCACAAATTGTCATTTGTTTAATCAAGAAAAATCTACTCTCAAAACTATACAAAGGATAAAATGGAATTGCCAACTGAGTTCATGTGGCCCACTTGATATTAAAGTTAGACTACTCTAAAATATAAATATATACGTAAAAAAAGACAAGCAAAAACCTAATTGGTCCACGTCTCTGAAAAAATAGGTGACGTGGATGTAAGAAAAGCTTTCCAGCTCTTTACACTTGCATTGCCGACACGGAAGGATTGGGTCGCTGGCGATATCGAAAGAGTCCGAAATTGGACCTTATTGGTATAATATCTGAGCAGTGTGGGCCTGTGGGGGCCCGAAAGCCCAATTGTCTGCAAATAATCCAGCCACGTAAACGGGTATTTGTCGGCAGTTATTATTTTAATATGACGTGGATGGATTTGTCCGGATCTGGACGGGTCACGTGAGCTCCGCCACCTATTAATTTTCGGACCATCCATGGATGTCGACTCTTTCGTGCAGACCTGTTATAAAGGTTACCTCTGAGACAGCCAGACGGGGACAACAATTTGGTTCTAGTATATTTTTTTTAAATCTCAAGGGAGTTTTATAATTTTGAAAATTTTCAGGATTTTTTTTGTAATTATCCTAAACCGTAGGGGTAATTTTGTAATTATTACAACAATTTCTAAGTAATCCTCTCAAGATCTCCTTCAGGGTGCAAAGGAAAGAGGTCGAGGGTCCTATCTTCCCCTTCTTCTCAGGTACATATTTTCATCGAATGTGGCGAATTATCAACCGAATGTGGCGAAAGTGATTAATATAAAAACGTGGGTACTAAAATTGCATCGAATTTGATATGATCTGAAAGTGGAGTACCAAAGGTGAAAACAATATAGTTTAAGTACTAAAAAGGAAATTGTCCCTTTTTGTTAACTATTGCTAAAGATATCACACAAGTGACAAGACACAAACAGAAATAAAATGTCAAAGGGTTAATTACAAAACGTACCCTTGAGGTTTAACCTAATTACAAAAATACCCCAGCTAAAGAGAGAACACAAGACACAAATAGAAATAAAATGTCAAATTCAAAAACACCTTGCGAATCTTGAAATTGAAATTCAAGAATGCAAGTAAAGTGGGAAAAAAGATGTTCAAAAGATTTTTCCAATACATCTCAAATGTGAAACTAGACCTAGTTCATATTCATAGTTTCAAGATCAAGTCCCACAAACAAAACTTGGAATGAGAAGAAACTGCTTCTCCATTTCACTACCTACCCGACACGGTACAATATCGCAACATTCCTATACAGTTTGTATATCCCTCGCCCTAATACGTGTTACTGGTACCTCGTCAAGCTTTCCCCATCGACAGAAAACTCGACAATCATGGATCTACAACTTCACACGTCCGGCTCAAACATTACAACAACGTGGGTGGCCCTTCATCAAATTGTCCCATAAACAGATCATCTGTCTCGGGGATTGGTAGTGTGCGGTGTGATAATCCTCCATGCAGCCATATTGACAATATTTCCAGTTATGAGAGTACTTGACGTTTTTGGTGCTGTTGAACTGCTCGACCCACATTCCCATGCTCACGTCCTCCATTTTGAATAGCTGCAAAGTTGGGGTAAAGGGGGTGTGTGCCTCAGTATGTGGTTGTAACCAGTGATATTTCCAGAATAATATAAAGGGATGATTACAAAAGACCCCCTGAGGTTTGGGCCAATTACAACAAAATCCAGAGATATTTCAAAATTACAAAAAGAAAAACTCAGGTATGATTATGTCTTAAATTTAAGGGGGTAACTATAATATTTCTAAAAATATTAGGGGGCTTTGCTTATGAATGTCGAGATGTAAGATGTAATCAAACTTTAAGGGTTTTTTTGCAATTTTCAAAAATCTCAAGAGTTTTTTTTGTAATTAGCCTGAAGTTCAGGGAGGTTTTTGTAATTATCCCTAATATAAAGGGTTAATTACTAAAACTACAGCTAGCTATTTTTCAAAATTATAAGCCTTGATATTTGTTTCTGTTTTACAAATTGCACCCTCTACAGTGCGCATTTGTCAAGTAAATACAAACCTAAGGAGTGTCTGAAGGGGTTGCATTTGGATTGAAGAATTTGGATTTGAGGGGAGGATTTGGGAGAACGAATGATGGATTTGAAATCCACTATAATGATAAAAAAATAGCTTAACATAGGAGCTCATGGATTTGAAATCCATTGATTTAAGAGATTACCAACACAAGCTCAATGGATTTGTTATCAAGGATTTGAAATCCTTACCTTTAAATCCATCAATCTAAATGAAGCCTTAAGGGGGAATTTGTAATTTTAAAAGATAAGTGGATATTTTTATAATTATGCTAAACCTCAGGGGTAATTTTGTAATTTAACCATAATATAAAAGCAACTGGTATTACATACCCGGAGGCTATGATTTGCATGTTGGGAAACAATAAACTTGGCAATGTCACTTGATATAATATATCCAGGGCCATTGGCGTAAGGCGGATAAATTTCCTCAGGCCACTCCTGCAAGCAAGATAACCATCTTTTGGGGTGAACAAGTTATACAGATTGGGTAAACTTAAATTGTTGTACATATAAATCAATTTTCATTCTTACACAAGGGAACCTATGTACCTCATATGAGACGGCCCATTTCCCAGACCTAAGAGGCCGGTGCAAGAGGTTTAGATTGCCCAAATACAAGGACCCTCCAGAAGACGCGCTTTCAATATCTTTTAAGATTGTGCCTACCCTAATAAAAGTGTCATCATCACATTTCATAATGTAAGCCGCTGTTACATTTCGAACCTACAATGAAAATGTAAAAAAGTAAGAGAAGGAAACAATCTGCCCACAACCAAACTATATTGATTCATTTTGAGAGACTGAACAAAGCATTAAGAAGAGTGAGAAATAAGCTGAACGTACCCCGTATTCACAAATGGCAACAGTTTTAAGAACTACTAGCTCATAACGATCCATAAAAGGTAAGATCTCTATATCACCAAAGTAAGCAGCCTCCTTCTTCAAAATTGCATTCACTTCACTCCTTGGATTCTACAAGTAAATCTCTTCAGATGGGTTAAACTGCAGCAACTCATACACATTTACTAGTAAAATACACTTACTAAAGGAACAGATGAATGAACGAGGCAATGTATGTTCATTCTTTTTTCTTGTTAAAAACTCATTTTCCACAGGCTCAGTCCAAACATGATGACTACTGGCAAAATGCATGTGCATCAATGCAATACATTGTGTTTTCTGCAAGCAAAACCCTAGCGTCTAAAGATGCATCATTACATAAATAGTGGTCCTCACACGTTTCTTATTATCCATGCTTTACCATCTAAAATTCGAGTATCCGAGTAGATGTTTAACTTCGAGATACCCTAGACATTCAAAGACAAAATGAAAATAACGAATAGAAATCTCAACGACTGAAACAAGTAAATTCAGACAAGAAATAGGAGCAAGATAATCATCAGATGAAGTTCCGGAACGATTAATACTCAACTGAACTTTGCACTCTCCAGAAACATACAACATCTAAATAACACTCTTTCTGCAACTTGGCCTTTTGCATTTCACCAAAAAAGTGCCTTCAAAGCCATAGGGACAGGGTTGGTTGGTGGAGCAGAGAGGGAGAAAACAGAAATATTGGAACAACAGAGTTAAAAATAGAAAGCCACATAGAGCAAACTTCAACCTTATTGAAATACTGTTTCCGAGCTGAGCATCCATAATATGCAAAATGTCTTAAGGATAACTTCTAATTCATGAAAAATTTCCAATATCGAAATTTCTAGAGTAGACATCAATATGAACTGCTTAAAAAATACAAAAAGAAAGCTCACTATCAAGTTTACGGTTTAATATCCTCTTCCCCGAGTAATTATCTATCAGTTCATCTGTCTATTGAAAGAGAATAACAAGATAACTTCTTGATGAAGAAAAAAGCTGGCATACCAGTGCAACAAAGAACCGAACAGCTACATTAGAGGTTTTGACAGGTAAAGATTGCATCCATGTCTTTCTTACTGCCATACGCTCTGCAAAGTGATTGGTTGCAGAAAGAACCCCAATGAAGAGTTGGACACGACCTTTGGGTGCGGGGTGCAATTTCCATTTCTCAGAGAAATCTAATACTCTTTGGGGTGAGAAACTTGGATGAGAGGTTGGCAGAGAGGTAGCATATACTGAATGAACATCCACATCGCCTTTGACTGCTAATCCTGTTGCATCTTCCAGCGTAAACCCCTACATAATAATGATAAAAATCAGGAAATAATACACTGTTCTAGTGATTTTGGAAAACCATGGAATCCATCATTATATTAGATTAGCATAGCTCTCAAACTGCTTTAAAGCATTTACGTCATCCAGATGGACATGCAGGAATAAACGATTATAACAGACACATCCGAGATCCTAATCGAGAAGCAATATAAGCTAAAGAAGAAAGGGGTCAACGACTTAAGAAAACATATTTTTGTGCAAAGATTATCAGATCTTTTGCATTTGACCACATAAATGAAGGTCAGACTTAAACCAATAGCAGAACCTCAATAAACTATCACATGACCGAATCCAAATGAGAGTACAGGTAATGTACCACTCGGTATGGAAATGATGTCACATGACGACCCCCAGCATTTATATGGAACCCATCAACTCCAGCACGTATAGTCAAAATAAACATTCGTCCTTCCCGGAAGGGAAATGGCCAGGTTACTTCTGGTTTTTTTGCACGTCCTATGAATCGGTCAAACCATGAAAGTACCTTGGACTCTTTTGTATCTATGATATCATTACGCACCCATTTTTCACATCGCATGTGTCCATCAACTGCAAGATAACATATCAGACATTTTATAAAAACAACGAAAAGAAAACAAAAACTTACAGAAGTCGATACAAGAGCATCATATCACTATAAATAATGAATACCACTTAACAAAAGGATCCATGACTCTTATGGGAGCTCACGATACTTCGGCATCATTTCAGGCAAGTCTAGCATATTACAACATAAGTTCAGGATATTAACAAACTATCACTACGTCTGATGAAACAAAGTAAAAATACAAAGCCAATACAACTGCTCATTTTATATGCACCTTTTTCTTTTCAGCGAATCATTAGATAAGATGGGCTTATGGTCTAGGTTACATACAAAGAAGATGAAGGCAAAACATTACTAGAGCTGAAACCAAATGTGAAAGACACTGTCTTAAAGCTCCAGACAATATACCAAAATCTAACACATAATTTGTTACAAAATCATAACAGACAAGTTTGAACATCAATCCATCAATTGATATAAGCTGCAGGTCAGAAAACATCCTGATACCTCAGTGCAGAAAATGTTAATAGATCGTGCAAGATTTTCCTCGGTTTCCTGATGTCAAGTGAAGAAGCCTCAGAAGCTTCACATATTTATGGGGGTGTTAACACAATAGGAGAAGGTGGGATTTCATATTTTAGCTGCCCTAGAACTAAAACACCATAGAGTTCTAAGTCCCACACTAGTGCAATTGTATTAGCGTGCATTCACACTTCCGACCACCATCTTGATGTCAGGTTATGTCATATCCTCTCTTACAATGAAAAGTAAGGGGAAGATATTCTGAAGATGAAATTCAGGACACCAAAAACATGAAGAGAGTCTTACCCAGCATATCATCGTCAGTTTTGGATGGTAAGCCATCACACCTCTGAGCTGTTCCCCACTGCATTCTATAACATGTATTGTGCTCAATTACTTGTTGATGGCTCCAGTCACCTCTTAATCGAGGATTCAAATGCAAAATCTTTGGTGGATCCTCCCCATTCACAGCCTTCAATCCTTGCAGTTCAACCATGAACTGTGACACCAAAACCAATGCATCATCAGCCCTCATTTTAGCAAGCTGCGGTACATACTCCTGGTGAGCATAGCGCGGAGTTCCAATTACTGTGATGGAAGAACCTGCGGCAAGACCACATGGAAGAAACATAAGATAATCTCTCTTTGCCAATTCTTCTCCATTAATCGAAACCCAAGAAGGACATGACTCGGGCTTCCCAACGAGTATGGTGCTCATGTCAATCTCCTTTTCGTCATACTTATTTACTTCATTCCAAGCCTTCAACCCCAAAGCCCAAGCCTCATCAGCCATTCTTTCCATCACAGACAAGTTATTGGTCCTATTCATTCGCCTCAATACTTCAGCAGTTATTCGACCATATTGCTGCTGTGACGGCTTTGCTGGTAAATGGTGATTTCTCTTCTCTTGTAAAGATCCTTCTTGAAGCTTTATAAGATCGTCTTGATTTTCATTGTTTTGTAATATTCTGTGAAACCCATCCGAATTTACATGTGATTCAGTTATATCTGCGCCCTCTTCATCCCCAAGTGAGAATCCATCAAAACCACCATTGCTATTACCACCACTTAAAACAGAAGCACTCTCCAAAAATTCGGGGAACTTGAAGAAAATAAGAATCAAATATAGCGCAGCTGCACCCAACAAAAGGTACGATAATTTGAACCTCCTAACACTTGGAGATTCACCTTTCCACCTCTTCATCCTTAAAAGTCCGATAAACAAACAGAACTCATCAAAGGCCAAATCTCACTCCAACGTATGCCTCACAGACACAATATAAATCCAACTACAAAACGCACACATCTCTCACAAATTCCAACTTCCAGACAAGAACCCAACTCCCAAAATACGAATCAACTCACCAAGAATATCTCGAGCATAATGCCAGTACCCACACCTTCATAAAAACCTACAATGCATTATTAACAAACAGGCGTTACACAAAATAAGATCAGTGGAACCCGATGCATAAAGTTAATTTTCATTGGAAAAAAACAGGCATCAATGCTTAAACGGAAACCCTTTTCCTCCGCCATTTAACTATTTTCAACGGCAGTTTCTCTAAATGCATGAATACCGATAATACATTAATACCCACTCTTTTTGCCCATAAACATATAAAATTAAACGTACCAACGGCGAAAATTGGCAGAAAATGCTAGGGAAAATCCAAAACGTCGCACCAGATCGATGTTGAGTGTGATCCGGAAAGAGTCAGAAAAAAACCCTAACTTTTTTTCTGCACAAAGTGGAAAGCGAAGTGCTGTGGAAAAATATTATACTACAATTTCTTCTTTTCTCCGTTGGCGTGATAGCTAAGAAGGTGTGGCAATCTGGAAATGGAAAGTGGATTAAGAAAAGAGATGAAAATGTAGCGCCAAAAAATGAAAACAATATAAAACAAAAAAAGAGATGTTCGAGGCATTTTCTGTGAAAAAATAAGATTAAAATAGAAATGAACCAATCAGACCGATCCAGAAGCCCCGTGAAAATGTGAAAATTACTTATTGCCCCGATACTTTTCCAGTTTTGGAGTTTCACCCCGGAATCCTCTCCAGGCTCCACATGTCAAAACCGTCAGTTGCACTTGCTACTTGCTAGTTGTTGAATGCTGAATTATTAATTACAAAAAGTACCCTTGAGGTTTAACCTAATTATAGAAAAACCCAATTAACTTTTAAATTTGCAAAAATTACCCATAAGGTTTGAATCAACGTTAAAATTAAGGAGTAAATTGTAATATTTTTATAAATATGAGGGTGGATTTTGAAATATTTTTGCTTAAAAAATGAATAAATGTTATACAAAATAAAACCTCAATGGTATTTTTTGTAATTCTCAAAGTTAGATGTGCTTTTTTTGTAATTAGGTCAACCTCGTGATACTTTTTATATTTAACCCTTATGAGGAACTAATTCAATATGATTTTAAGTTCTTAACATTTGCTTAAAAAAAAGTTCTTAACATAATATAAAGATAAATTATTTCATGATTTTTTTCATTGTTTTTTAGCTGGATCTTGCTTTAACATAAATCTTATATGCAATTTTCACAATATGATGATCATAGAATATAGGTTCAAAGAGTTGTCAAAGTGGTTAATGTATAGGAAAGTAATTTACTGTACAAGAAGAATGATTTTATTAATTCAAACTAACAATACATCGATAGAAAACATAAACAAATTTATTAAGAATCATGATGATGAAACTATAAAAAGATTCATAGTTGGTTCTTACTTCCATTTTTTTCCATAATAAAAAATTGGTAGGTGATAAATTACTTATTCAATCTGGCTGATATGTTTGTTTGGTGATTGGAGCTGATTGAGATAAATATATTTTTTTTTTGGGGGGAGGAAATGTTAGATGTGATGTATTGAGAAATGTGTGTATTAGTAGATAAACGCAATGGGAAGCGCAATGTACAAAGACGGGGCCACAACTCCTTCTATGGGGGCACGTGTCCCCATAGTATTTTTTTTTTATTTGTTATTTATATACATGCAAAGACGGAGCCACAAGTCTTTCTATGGGGGCACGTGCCCCCATATTATTTTTTTCTTTTTATTTGTTATTTATATTATAACATCATAAATTATATAACTCGGGTTAATAGTGTGCCTTGAATTTTAACACTAATAACATCATATTTTATAAAAGTTTTATAATTTATAAATTAATAGCGTGCAAAAATTATAATTTATAAAATACTAATAACATTATAACATTAAAAATTGAAAAAATTGTTCTGTAACATTATTTAAAAAAAAAGTGTTGACAATGTTGTATAACACATAAATCTACCAAAAAAAATGTCCCCATTAATTTTTTATATATATTTATGATTGTATTTATTTTGTGTTTCTATTGTGAAAATTTTATAGATCCATCCCTGACAATGTATGTTTGGATGGTGATTGGGATTTGGGGGAACGAGTTTTGAAGGAAATACAATTAAGAGGACTTAATCAAACGTACCCCTAACTTTTCCAAGATAAGGGGTATAGTGGGCATTTGATTTGAAAGTTGACAGTGTTAAAGAGTTTTAATGGTTGTGAGGTATATACAAATTTTTAAACAACATAAGGTGGTTTTAGATTATTTTTTCACAAATGATACTGGTGGATAAAGAGTCAAATAATCAATTTACTTTTATCACTCTAACTAGTTTCTCTCCCACTTCTCTCTACCTCACCAATAATAGTTACATTTTTCTATCTTCTTTAGTTTTAACTTTTATGTTTTTTTCCCTTTATAAATTATAAGAATAGTTTATCCCATGAAGTAGGCATTTTTTCCCCTCACAATTGGAAGTTTTTTCTCCCCTGTCTTTTGAATTTTTTTCTTTTCATCGGATCTTTATATTTTTAAATTATTTCCAAGGCTTTGTTGGGACGAATATATATTTTTCTCGTCATATTTGCAGGTTTGGTTGGAATTCGGATCCTTTGCTCGTGCTAGAAATATAGGATTCGAAAAAATTGTTTACAGGAAATTAAGCGACTAGGATTTGATAACAAACTCATTGATGTAAATAAGAGATACACATCACATGATTTGTTAGTTGTTGTGCATTGCTTACGAGTATGGACTATGGAGGCACTCGATCTACATCTTTCCACATAGTCCTAGGATTTGTGGGGGTTAAAATAAAGGAATACGGAGAAAGAAATAGCGTATAAGGTTGCAACTGAATACGTTTTAATGCTTGAAATTTCATAAAACCAATTAATAGCAATACTATTCATTTACACCAAAATTTTATAAACCAAAAATAGATACTAATATCAATTACTTGTAATATTTAAATTTGTAATAATTAATTAATGTAATATTAGTTAAATATAATTTTTTACTTAATTACATTAATAGTAATAAAATATACATAAATGAAATAATTGTATCAATAAACAATTTTTTTTACTATAAAATGAAAATGAAAGAATAAAATATTCATTTAGTGTAATGGTTTGGATATGGTTTTGACAAAATTACACCAAAATACAAAATTTGATATACTTTTTACACCAAGTTTAATGCAATGGGTTGGAGATGGTCTTAACAAATGTGGTGTTTGACTGAGCTGATTAATAAATCTTATAAGCTTGTACATCTTATAATATGTTTTAGAGCTTATACAATATTATCTTAATTCTGAAAATAAGTTGTTGAAGTGTTTGAATAAAGTTAGATGATAAAACGTTTAACTTGCTAATAACACTTTTGTAATTAAAAGTTAAAACAGTCAAAAATTAAATGAAGTTGTTAAAATAAGATCATATTTTGGAAAAAAATATAACTAGAATCTCATATTTAAAAAAAAAAAAACATGTTTCAAGCTCATAATATTTTATTTTGAGAGCTTATACGATATTTTTCTAAAAACTTTACGAAATATTTTTAGAGGGTTCTGAAATGCTTTGAAGAATTTAGCTCAAGATAACACCATCTCATTGAACGCCTCAGTTTTCATAAAATAATAAACATAAATAAGTTTGAATTTTAATCAAGTCATTTGTCTAAGTAAAAAACAAAACGGATTTTATTTGAGATATCCAAGACATTATCAGCATGGTTTTGTAAATGCCACACCAAGTATATATATAAATGACAAATGAGTTGAACCAGACCAGATAGTAAACTTGGGCCAGACTGGGCCGAATTTTATTCGGGCCACTATTTTTGGGACCCAACCACAATCATAACGCTACGCCAAATAGACCCATCATTTCCATGCCTAAAAAATTAGGGCCCAACCTGCCTAATTATCGGCCCACCCGGTCCGATCAATTGAGCCGCGCCCAAATTGTCAGCTCTAGATGTACATATAATTGGTGTAGATGACATATGGGTCGAACTAGACCAGCGAGTAAACTTGGGCCAGACTGGACCAATTTTTATTTGAACCGCTATTTTCAGGACCCTATCCCAATCATTAGGTTACGCCAAATAAACCCATCATTTCTATGCCTCAAAACTTAGGTCCCAATCCGCCTAATTATTGGCCCGTCCAATCCGATTTATTGAGCCGCATCCAAATTGTCAGCTCTAGATGTATTATATATATACACTTGGTGTAGATCTAATAAAAAAAAATGTCAAATACTCCAATTCTTATAAAATGAAACACTTGGAGTAAAATTCTTCCAAATCTAATGCAAATACATAATAGAACACATCAACGATAATTTATTGCACGAATGGCACAATAAGTTAATAATTCATTTCAGATTTAGGTTATCCACCTCTCTCCGTCTTCTTCGTTTTGGCAGTTTCACATTCACTCACTATCTTCACTCTCTTTCTCCTCTCTCTATCTCTTTATCGAATCAAATAAATTGAGTAGTACGTTGGGGTACAAACCCTACAACGTTTTTCTTCTTTTGGAACTTTCTCAGTCGTCCGGAGGAGAAAGAACGACGCAAAAATGGGTGCTAGCAGCGATCCGAACCAAGACGGGTCGGACGAGCAGCAGCGCCGCTCCGAGATCTACACCTACGAAGCCCCATGGCACATCTACGCCATGAATTGGAGTGTTCGCAAGGACAAAAAGTACCGACTCGCCATCGCCAGCCTCCTCGAGCAGTACCCTAACAGAGTCGAAATCGTCCAGCTCGATGACTCAACGGGTGAGATCCGCTCCGACCCGGCAATATCGTTCGACCACCCGTACCCGCCCACCAAGCTCATCTTCATACCCGATAAAGAGTGCCAGCGCCCCGATTTGCTCGCGTCGTCCTCCGATTTCCTCCGTCTCTGGCAAATTTCCGATTCCGACAACGGGCGGCGCGTGGAGCTCAAGAGCTTGTTGAATAATAACCGTAACAGCGAGTTTTCCGGGCCGTTGACTTCGTTTGACTGGAATGAAGCTGAGCCGAGGAGGATTGGGACCTCGAGTATTGATACGACTTGCACGATTTGGGATATTGAGAAAGAGGTGGTGGACACGCAGCTAATTGCGCACGATAAGGAGGTTTACGATATCGCCTGGGGCGGGGTTGGGGTTTTCGCGTCGGTTTCTGCTGATGGTTCGGTTAGGGTTTTCGATTTGCGAGATAAGGAGCACTCCACCATAATTTACGAGAGCTCGGAACCGGATACTCCCTTAGTGAGGCTTGGTTGGAATAAGCAGGACCCGAGATACATGGCTACTATCATAATGGATAATAGCAAGGTTGTGGTGCTGGATATACGTTATCCAACGATGCCAATAGTGGAGTTGCAGCGGCATCAGGCTAGTGTGAACGCAATTGCCTGGGCCCCGCATAGTTCTTGCCACATTTGTACGGCCGGGGATGATTCACAGGCTTTAATATGGGATCTTTCGTCGATGGGGCAGCCGGTGGAGGGAGGGTTGGATCCAATTCTGGCCTACACTGCTGGGGCGGAGATTGAGCAGCTGCAGTGGTCCTCTTCACAGCCTGACTGGGTCGCGATTGCTTTTTCGAACAAGCTACAGATTCTGAGGGTATGAGTAGATGATTCTGTTTGTGAATTAGTGGCACTTTACTGACCATCTGCAGCTTGACCTTAGTTGTCGAAGGGGATTTATTTTATGCAAACTTGGCATTGTTCAGTTTGTTTAGTGTTTGAACACTAGTTGCAGTTTCCTGTGATTAGTGAAAGGAGGAAACTGCTTAATTCCGTTGTTTCTTGTTTCTGACAATGATCTAATTTTCTTCCTGGCTTGTTTTGCCATTGTCAAGATAAATTCTGCTTTGTTCTTATATGTCTAGATAGTTTTTGATGATTTACTTGTCACATTATTTGCAGTTCAGGTTTTCATGTTGCTTTTTATTTGACAAAAAAAGAGCAAAAGTTTACTGGCACTGCTGAAAGTATAACATAACCCACACTTTTATACACATTTTGTTATGACAGATAGATGGTTAACTCTGCTGGATATAAACACAAAAGGTGCTGAATGAAAACTAGATTTGAAAGCTTTTATTACTGAATATGGCCAGAATATGGCCAATATTCTGAGATTTTTAACCATAACTCAGTACTGAATCTCAAATGCACACTCTTAAATAAGAACCTGCAAGCTTGTGGACTCTGGTGGCTTGCATCATTTCTAACACTGTTCAACCCCTCAAAGCATCTCTGTCACCCGCGCCTTGGAAATGCAAGTTGTTTAGGGAGAGGGATGGGATTAAATTTATGCTGGTTATGCTGTGCTGGTTAAAGACAGGCACTACATGTGAATGCTATAGTTTCCTCGAATTTCTTATTGATGAGAAATGACCGAAATTTGGTAATCAACCACAGCAGTTTATACAGAAACTTCCTCACAGCATCTCACATGCACACCCTTAAGTTAAAAAGCTATTAGCTTGTGCTAATTACATAGTTCTGCCACCAGTCAAGCCCTCTCTGGGCCTGGCAACAAGGTAACAGACAGTTTTTGTCAGGATAAATGGCGGTTTGCCTTCAAGACTCATTCTGCTTGGTCAGCATGTTGAAGAAGGTGTGCTGTGGATTAAGCAGGGCAAGAGTCAATTATTGCGCAACAGAAGGTGGACATGGTTGTAAGTTACCTTCAATGTTTATTATGTGAAAATTAATTCGGCCTTAAAACAATGCCTTTAGGCAGTAAGTATATCTCAGTGGTCCTTGAACATTGAATTAATTTGGCCTTAATTCACATTTCTCTGCAGTTATTGTTATAAAGAGTATCCCTGCTTTTTATCTTAAGTGCATACTTTCCAGCAAAGGTATGTCATATGTTTTCAGCTCTCGTGATTTTTGTTTATAATCTTGATCTTTAGCTATAAGGATATTGTTCAGCTGTATACTTTTGACATGGAATTACTCTTTCCTATGATCTCTTTTAAAGATTGTGCTTTACTATCTGTACCGAATGGTTTTGGGGCTTGTGAGTCATAGGTAGAAAAAGTTCCTTAGTTACCTACATATTCTGATAGCTTTAATGTTTTGATCTATGTGATTACGCTCTGCTATTACTGGAACTTTAGAGGACAAATATTCATTTCATGGGGATCACATTGTCATATTTTGCTGGAAACATTCCTTGTTCTTGCTTTTTTGGATTGTCTTACATTTTTACTCCATGTAGGTACGGTCTGGGTTTTGCTAACCCCCCTCCCACCAAACCCTGCACACACTTCTTCAAAAATCAAGTCTCAGCCTGCCTTGATTTCTAAGATAAAAATGTCTTCTAGCAAGATAATGAGTCGCTATACAGTTGCATTATGCCATGAGATGTGATGGTCAATCTGTACCCATGATTTAGTTGTTATTGGTGTAAAAAATTTCATTTATCATGGCCTCTAATCTGCATTATTTCTTTTCGTGAAGATTACCTAACCGGATAAATTGAAAATGTAGAAATACTATGTGGCATTTGATGTATTGTTTGTCTACGTGCTTGGATTTTGGGCTCGATGAAAATCCATTCAACACCAGTAATAGTATATGAAAAAAAGGATTCTATATTTATCGGTGAACAAAATCCAAGCATAATCCGCGTCATGAAGATATCTTGAGGGGTCAGATGATTTGCTTACCATGCTAGTGGATGAGGTTGTTGGCTGTTGCAGACTATCTGAAGGTTAGGAATATTTTCTGCATATATTTTTCATTATTTAAAGGTGTTTTAGTCCCATCAGAATGGAAATGAACTGCTGGAGGCTTCGTTTTATGCTGAGTTTGGATAGAAGGTTTTTTTCCTGGAAATCACCATTCTTTGGTATGATTTAATTTTAAGGCAAGAACATGGTTGAAATTAGAGCTGACAAAATGCAGCCTGGCATGTTGGCTCGCTCGATCGGGCCGAGGTTTGGGCTGGGCTTGACCATGATTTTCTAGGCTCGACTTTTAGCTCAGCCAACAGTTTGTGTACAAAATGTACACGCACGCTGGACTAGGCTAAGAATTCTCACGCCTGAGTAAAATTGGACGGACCCAATCCATCTCAATTTTTTTCAAAAGTACGATGAGCTTGGGCCGGCCTAGCTTGACTGGACCCATTGCCAGCTCTAGTTTTTTTTTTAAGCAAAATAACACCCCGGGGGGGGGATTGAGGCGTGATCCCCTACCTGTAGATCAAATAATCAAAGTATCATACAATGTCATGTCCCGTTACGGGGGGAAAAAATCAAAAAGCAAGAAACCTATCACTACGACATCTATACAGACTATCATAATGAGATATCTAAAAAATAGAAGGAGAACTAATGCGCAATCAAAATCTAAAGCTCGGATATTCCAGCTGGTCCATCCGAATGAGCACAAGAAGGTGGTGAGAAGTCGTGCCCTCATAAACAATATGACTGCCAAGGGCAGCAACTCCTAACTCCGCTAGATGATCTGCTGGTCGATTCTCCTCTCTGTGTATGTGGGAAATCGAATACTGAAGGTTCCTCAACATGTTTGGATAAGTTCATTATACATTGGATGTCAACTCCTTAGGGTGCGATTGGATATGCTTTCATTTTGAAAATTTTCTTTTCGCTAGAGAATAGTGGAAAAAAAATTCTGATGAAAGTATTTGGAAATTTTTGAGAGTCTGAATGGATATGTAATGATGAAAGTTGATTTGATTTAAAAATAGTAAAATAATGATTAGATGTGATTGGTAGTTAGAAATGTGTGAGTGAGTGAATAGTGAAATTTGTGGGAGAATGTGTAATAATGATTAGTTTTTTGTGAAAAAATGTGTAGATGTGATTGGTGAAAGAAAAAATGAGAAAAAGGGAAAGTGAGATAATAGTATATTTTCTTAAAATTTTCATAAACAATCGCATGTTTGGTAAAAAAAATTCTCCAAAGGAACAAAAAAATTTCGCTCATATCCAATCGCAGCCTTATGTTTCTATTTGAAGTTATTTTTTGAGTAATTGTGGTGGATTTCAAATCTATGTTATACGGAGACAATTCAAATTTGTATCATAAAGGGTTATATCCAAACGAATAATGTTATTTTTCCAAACTTTAATTTGGTAATTTTCAAATATTGTACTTGAAAATCGAGATATTTTACTCATATAGTCAACTTGAGTTTTATTAAACCTGCAAGGGGAATTTGCCAAAATGTGGCAAAACTCAAACAATGTTGTGCAAATATGGTGAATTTAAAATGGGTGGTCGATTTACTTGGTGGCGCACATGGTGTGTGCGCCACCTATATTGGTGGCGCGGCCACCATGTGCGCCAGGAAAGAATTTTTTTTTTTTTAAAATTATTCAGTTGGCGCGGTTTTAAGCTGCGCCAACCAGTTTAAATTAAAAAAAAAAATTGTACAAAACCGTTATTCAGCATGATTTGAGTAATAATTGAAAAAAATTTTATTTGACAAAACCTACATTGATTGAGTAATAATTGAATTTTTTTTTTATTTGACAAAACTTAGATTGATTGAGTAATAATTGAATTTTTTTTTATTTGACAAAACCTAACATTAAGATTGAGGTGATAATTTGTCTATTTTTTTTATCATCATTACTCGTTGGCTTTTATCGGGACGTCAATATTTTATTCATGGTGATAATGAAGTTTAATTTTACCGAAATGACATAGAATAATTACAAACTATGTGTGCATGGAAAACAAAAGTTGAGGGAATTATATTATTTGTACAAGACAAGAATTAAGTACATACTTAGTTAGATACACAAATCAATTTAAATATAACCATTAATTATAAATTTACATTCAAAATTAATATGTCTTAACAAAATTAATTACTGAATACATAATTTTGATTAATGCTAAACCTAATATCTATGACCACCTGCCACATCCCTGGAGGATGTCTCTCTCTGTTGGCTCCGCCTTTAAGACCATATTCAAGATTATCAATATCCCGTTGGTCGGAGTAGACGGGCTCTCATCCATGTTCATATAACTCCCCGAAACCCACCGGGAAATGGTACAGGCGAATCTTTAAAACTTGACGCGCGTATGCGACGATGGACTGCCATTCCCACATCCGTGTTGAGCATATCAAGAAATGATGTGAACTCGGGGTGGTATAAATCGATCATAATCCACAGTCCGTGGCATATATGGTGTGTGATGCGAAGTGGAGGGACTCCTGCCGCATATCCGGATGGACCTCCCGCATATCTAGATGGATCCGCGCGAAGCGGATGGACTCAACACATATCCGATGGACTGCCGCATGTGTGTGAGAGGTACGCCCTGGCGGGCGCAAAGATGGTCGTCCGTGTGATGCGTGCCTTATCATGAGCATGTGATGGATCAACCGCTCGAAATCGCTTTCTGTGGAGGCATCCTTTAGTAGACGCCGCACACTAGTCATCTCCTCAATAAAATCACGTCTCGGATGATCAGCAGATCATGCGGATCGAAGACTAACATCCCGAACACTAATCCACATCCGATCGAGTAGAGTAGTCTCAGAACACACAAATATCGAAATAGATACATAATGTTATATTTAAATGTGCATAATAGTAAATTTTATAGGTAAATTACCATGGCATCTCGAGCCGCAGATGTCGCCCGGCCGATACCCGATCGTCATGTGCTGGATTCTCGGAGTTATTAATCGTCGGTAATACGATTATACCATGCCTTATATCCACGAATCGCTCCTCTACCCCGACCGATAGCATCACCTCCAACAATTGATCGTGTGCCATCCCCCAATTCGACCGGACCCGTAGTGGGTCGTCGCGCAATCCCATCCGGACGCCCTCTGCGAGTAAAATCATGGAGTGATGTGTGTGTTTCTCGCGGCACGCCAGGAATATCTTTGTATAAGGCCAAAAATCGCCTTGATAAGATCTCGGATGGTGAATCTCCACGATAGCGTGATTTATCAACGGGCACCGAGACTCCCAGATCCAAATACATCGTGGTCCCAATCTTTGTTATATCTGCGACTCCATGTCATATGGCTCCCAAATCCACCGTGATAAATTGAATTGTAGATTAATAAATTTGAATATGTAGTTAAAATTACTTAATATGAATATAAATCCGTGCGTGTCTATCTCTGTAAGTCCGCCGAGCATGTCCCCTCGATGATACGCATGGAATGACTAGCAAATGTGTGTGTAATCGCAGATCAGTATCCACCTAAATGTGAAAATAGTACATATTAATTACATATTTCGTTGTAAGGAGTTTAATGTTGAATATATGCAATGTTAGTAGTGTAGTACCTAGCACCGCACGGCGGAAAAAGGTAGGTCATCTACATCGTCCACGTCCTCATATAACAGAGTCACTGCATACATCTGGGTACTTTGATTCGTAGAAAGAAATTCCAGAACCAATCCCATAATTACCACCGAATTGTTACGAGTGCGCTACGCCTATCTTTGTTGAGCTTCATCCGCTCCATCACTGTCATTATCCGTCGCCGATGCACTTTCATCAGTTCGACTTTCGACGTTGCTCTCCTCGACAAATATCTACAACATCAAAGATCTTCATCACTAGGTCCACCAACATCGGATTTGCATTACTAGGTCAAAGAACATCGACATTTTCATTACTAGGTCCAAAGAACATCAACATTGTCATTACTAGGTCCACTTTGTGTAAATGCAGATAGTTCAGAACCAAACCTCCTCTAAGGAACTCAAAGATACCGATAATAATCATTTCCTATCAAGTATTTATTTCAACATTCTCAATTATAGGATCTAACTCAACAAACAAATCCAAAACTCAATCTCTCACGACGGATCTATAAAAGACAACAAATCTTCATCATTTGTAATATAAACTATTTCACACATATTGTTATAACAATATTTGGCCGAAACCTTGAACTTCCATTGACTTACATCAACCCCCGTCATCGAAATTAATATTTCAAATCAATTTCACAAAATTTGTTCTACGAGAAATTCTCCTAAAGACCAATTGCGTTACGGTCATATCTCACATCGCTCCCGGTTTGCACAATTTGTCCTCCAAAATATACGATTATAGTGATCATGTTTGACATTGCCTATATATTATAATGATAATATAGTTAAATAATTGAAATAAATTTGACATTTCTCATATGCGGGTATTATTTATATACAATTCAACAATTATTACATGATAAATAATACGAATATTAAAATTTATTTTAGCAATTGAAAGTAATTTACATACAAAAAATTATGTGTATATTATTTTAATAAGTAAATAAAATTTGTACTCATAAATATAATGACGAAATTAACATACAATATTTTCGGACAAAAAATAAAATACAATGAAATGAATAATAATTTAAGACATACTTGAAAAATGCCGGAAACTTAAATCGCCCGAAAATGTCGGAACCCCAAATGCCGTGTGTGTGTGTGTGTGGTATTTGATATATTTATATTAGGTTTAGGGTTTTTTGGGAGTGTTTGTTGAGTGAGAGAAAGAGAATGT
Source organism: Rehmannia glutinosa (assembly GCA_016081115.2). NCBI lineage: Eukaryota > Viridiplantae > Streptophyta > Magnoliopsida > Lamiales > Orobanchaceae > Rehmannia > Rehmannia glutinosa. Next base: position 76,458,623 of record CM071933.1, on the reverse strand, counting down.
TGAGGGAGAGAGAGAGTGCCGAGAGAGAGAGATGTGAGGTGTGTGTGCCTGCAAGTGTGTGTATTTATAGTGAGCTGGGATTCATAAATTTGATTTTTTTTTTTTTTTATTTATATGGTTGGCGCACCTTGCAGTGCGCCAGGTTGAAAAACAAACCTCTGGCAGAGACAAATCCCTCAAAATCCGTGTATCGGATTACGTCTTTGTGGGCGCACCCGCATGGTGCGCTGAATCTATTTCATTTTTAATTGGGTCAGCGCGCATGATGTCGCGCGACCTTGCAAATATTAAAAAAAAAAATTTAATATAATGGCGCACACGTGTGGTGCGCCAACTGTGATAATGGCGCACACACGTGGTGCGCCAACGAGTAAAAAAGCAATATATCACAAAATCGTCCTATTTGCACAACATTGTTTGAGTTTTGCCACATTTTGGCAAATTCCCCAACCTGCAAGCTGCAAGTTTACAAAGGTGTTTGATTAAACTCAGTTTAAAAAAATATTCAAACATTTAAATAAATTATTTTTAAAATAAGGTTCAACATTATAAATTTATATAATTATTAAAATTAAAACTAATTGAATTTTTTAAGATTTTGAAAATGACTTTGGATTTCTGACTATCATAAGTTACAAGATCGTAATCGTAATATCCTTTTTTGGTGACTCACAAGACATTTTATTAGTTTATAAAAAAAAAGGTTTTAAAAATGTTTATAAGGCATCTCAATTATTTATAAGCTTAACCAAATACGAATTTAATTGTAAACTTATTATAAAAACCTCGGTCGGATAATTGTTCACACACACACAAAAAAAAAGAATAAATAATGTCAATTGGGCAAAATGAAACTGCAACGGTAACAAACAGTAAAAATCGGTTTTACATAACAATATTACCACGCGCATTTGGGACATATATAAAGTTTTTAACCCACCCTGCTAACCTTTGAAACTCCACTCTATCCTCTAAAATCTCTCCCTGCTTAAACCCAAGCAAATTTTCTTGGGAAAGAAATTCAATATCTTTTGCCTCTCCCTCTTCTATAGCCCCATTGTACCGTCTAATGCAAAGCTTCTTTTGTTAAAGAGAAAATGGCGTCCATCTCACCCTCTTGGTGTTTTCAAGGTCATTCGGCGTTTCGCTTTTACTATGAAATTTTTGCGCGTATATTCAATAATTTACTCTTTTTCTTTTCTTTGTTACAGATGGATTAAGAAGGACGGTTTCTATAGATGGGGTTATTACCAAGAAGTTCCTCGCCAAGGATTTGAAGGTTAGCCTTTCTGTGTTTTTACTGTTTTAACGATTTTTTTTTAAAATCAAGAATCATGTCATGTTATGTTGATAAGCAAGTGGTAGTTGTTTCTTGATTTATCAAGATTTTTGGATATCAAGAATCATATCGTGTTTCTTTATATAAGAAAGTAGAAATTGTTTCTTCTTTAAGAACCCTCGGTGCTCTTTACTCGACTAGTTGATAAATAATCGTTTCTGGAATTCAAGAATTATTCCTGCAATCGTGGCCAAGAATGATATGAATTGAAGTTAGGATCCACATTATGTTTTGGGATAATTACAAAAGCCCCCCTGAGGTTTGTGCTAATTACAAAAAAGTTCAGAGACCCCTCAAGTTTTATTACGTCTTGAACTTAAGGGGATAATTGTAATATTTCTAGAAATATTAGAGGGTTTTTTGAAATATTTTTTCCTTATGAATGGAGAAATGTAAACGGAATCAAACCTCAAGTGGTTTTTTGCAATTTTCAAAAACCTCTGATTTTTTTTGTAATTAGCCCGAACCTCAAGGGTTTTTTTGTAATTATCCCTCATGTTTTTATGAAAATTTTATGTAAACCATGCTTTTTAGGCAAGGGGAGTTATAGGTTTGGCTCTTAAATTGTCATTCTTTAATATTTGTTTCATCCTTGTTTTCTCATAACTAATCACGCCTGGTTTTGTTTTTCTCTTGTCGTATGATTAGTCCATACTCATTTATTTGCTTAAACTACCTTGATTTTGAATTCCACAGAGCATCTTTACCATTTGTTAATTTATCTTATGCCGATTTCTCTTCCAAAACTTCACACTGTTTTCTTACACTTAGTGCACATTAGACATCTTGCTGAGCCATTACATTAATGTGTAGAAATTGAATCTAAATAGGGATACTTGTGTTTTATATTATGCATGGTTATGATCTTTAGAGATGCTATTTAGTCTGAAGCATGATTTTCTTGCTTCCTTCTAAGATCGAGTGAATTCATAATCTTCTTTGCTATATCCCGGGTGAAAGAGAAGCCCTATAAATCGTTAAATACACTTCTATCACTGATGGAAATTATCATGACAGTAGTCCTTTGTTAAAATTTGCTAAAGCCAGCAAGATTAGGGGTGTAAAAGAAGCGAATCTTTTTTATTCGATTCGGCATTCGAATTCGTATATTAACATTCGAATTCGAAAAATTAGAATAAGAATCCAAATAAGAATATTTATTTTGATTCGTATATTATGCGAATACGAATATGAAAATTATTATATTCGATTCGATTATTCGAAAGAATATTCGAATAATATTATATATATATTTATAAATCACATACATATAATCTTTAAACATTCAAGTATATATTTATTTATATAGATTAATAATATTAATAAACCATATATTAACTTATAAAAGGTCCAATCTAATAAGTCCATATATAATTATTTTCTTTTAGTATATTCTTGATGGAATCAAAAGTATTTTTTTTTTTGTTGATGTATTTGGTGATTAATACGTTGTTGATGTATTTAACAATTTATTGTTGTAATCTAATAAAATATTTTTAGAAAAAAAATATAAATATTGGTTAGGATCTCGAATACGAATATTCGAATTGATTCGTATATATTCGAATATATTTTCAAATAAGAATAAGAATCAATTTTTGTATTCGAACATTAAAAGAATACGAATAAGAATATTCTCTAAATGAGTCAAATACGAATAGAATATCTTGATATTCGACTCGATTCGATTCGTTTACACCCCTAAGCAAGATACTTACCATTTGATTTCTGTGTTGAAATTACAGACTATGATCAAATAATTGTGCAAATTTATTTTTAACAAGCATTAATTGAATAATCAGTTCAAATTATTTTGTTGCTTCAGGGCTGGTATTTATGTGTTGAATGCTCTCACCTTTTTTCTATAGAACTTTTCTCATTAACATTTTATCCTTTGTTCCCCCCAGATATCATTTGCAGTTCCATTTGTCACCAACACTCGGCGGAAAAAGACTCCTTTGCTTCCTCACATAAAGTGTGAGAAAACTGATAAGGAGGAGGATCCTATCAAGCATGTATCAGTCGAGCGTTATCCATACCATAGTTATATGGACTCTACGTCTGGACAGCTCGAGCCAGCTTCTGGTGCTCGTGCAAGTATTCCAGGGGAAGAGTATTGGCCAGAAGGCACATCCAGTCGAGTGAGGGCTGCCAGGGCTCCGGAACCAACCGGTGTGTCGACTGGAAAACCGTCTTTCGGGAAAAATCCCGGAAGTAGGAGGAAAAAGCACAAGTCTTCAGCTTCAGCTTCTGCTTCTGAGTCTTCAGAAATGAGTGTGGTTCTAAGTGATCCAGTGGAAGTCGAATCTCAAGAAGATTCATCGGATGAAGGTAGTGATCTCCCTGAGTACGTTGTTTACCAGACGGAACCTCAGGAAGAGGAGTTGAGTGGGTATGATTTGGACAAGAAGGTCGGGCTTCCTCACCCGTTTATTGATCCAAAAGTTAAGAAACCGATTGAAGAGCCGCTTACAAGCGAAGAACTGTGGTGGCACTGGAGAAAGCCTGAGAAGGAAAATTGGTCCAGATGGCAAAGGAGACGACCAGATGTTGAGACGGTGTGTATCTTCCCCACCTTCTCGTCTGGCCGAAAATAAAAATGCAATTATTCTCTACATGAGAGGATAATAAAATAAGTGATTACTTGTCAGGATTAGTCCCGATTAGCCCCGATTAGTCTAAAAATTAGCCCCGAAAATAAGTCAATTATTGACTTGAATAATACCATCACTGTTCTAAAAATCCCCGCCTAGCCCCGATTAGTCCCTGCCTAGGCGCTAGGCCACCCTTGTCTACGTTTTTCTTCCGATTAGGCCCCGCCTAGGCGTAGGCCTCAGTCTGCCGCCCGACTAGTGCCTAACGCTTTTTAGAACACTGATACCATGCGATGAGAAATATTCTGCTGAAACTCTCACTCTAATCACTATTTTCTCTTATTCTGCAGGCTGAGCTTTCCTAAAATAATTTTTTATAGTGGGTCATAATATGTACCATCACATTCGATGTCATTTTTGCAGGTGTTTCTCAAAGCTATGGCAGAGACGGGGCAAGTAAAGCTTTATGGAGACCAGCCAACACTTACCGAGTGTTCTCTTTATAGAGCTAGACGACATATTTATAAAGAAGAGAGGTGCAGCATTATTTCTTTAACTAAAACTTGCACACATTTCATATTGACTAATTTTTCCTGAACTATTGGTCTTGAAATGGTGGAGTATCTGGCTTAATTTAGTGAGCTGATGTTAGTGTTGAAGAAACCTCATCTCTTTTGCATAGGGTGTGTATTAGAACTAATTTAGCTTACTAATATTAACTATTTCATGGATCAGGACAGATTAGAAACCAAAGAACCATTAAAGCCCTATCATGCATTATAAAACCAGAATAGAAAGTTGTTAAGGAAAATGAGTAAAATAATCCATAATATATCTTGCAAAGACATATCAAGTGCATTTATGCTTTGATTAGAAGTATTAAATTTAGGGATAATTATAAAAACACCCCTGAGGTTTGGATTAATTACAAAAAACCCAGAGATGTTTCAAAATTACAAAAAACCCCTTCAGGTTTCATTTTGTCTTAAATTTAAGGGGGGTAACTGTAATATTTTTGTAAAGGTGAGGGGGTTTTTTGAAATATTTTTGAAAATCATTGGGAAAAATGTAAGACGGAATCAAATCTCAAGGGTGTTTTTGTAATTTCAAAGAACTCTGGTATTTTTGTAACCCAAACCTCAGGGGTGTTTTTGTAATTATCCCTAAAAATTATGTACATTAATGAAGAAAAATATTCCTTTGCTGTGAACAAAAGAGATCGATCTTTTATGTCCCTATCAGTTTCTCTGTTTTCTTTTTCAAGTAAGTAGCTGTAATATAATTGTGTTTGGAGATGTGAAGTGTGGAATGATTTGTAGGCTTCAGGCAGAACAAGAAAAACTAGAAAGAATAGGCCCTATGGCATACTACTCCGAATGGGTTTCAGCTTGGAAAAGAGACACCTCACGGGAGGCCATACAGAAGCATTTTGAAGAGACTGGTGAAGACGAGAACACCCAACTCATTGAGATGTTCATGCATCAAACGGATCGAGAATACCGCATCATGATGGGAACTGATAACCGTATTCGTCGGGACCCACTAGCAATGAGAATGCGGGAGGATCAAATAAAGCAAAGTATATGCTTCTCTTATCAGTTTATTATTGTTTTAGGGATAATTACAAAAACTACCCATGAGGTTTGGGGTAATTACAAAAAAAACTAGCGAAGTTTCAAAATTACAAGAAAACCCCTGAGGTTTGAGATTATGCCTTAAATGTAAGGGGATAACCTTTATATTTTTACAAATATTAAGGGGGTGTTTGAAATGTTTTTGCTTATGAAGGGGATAAAGTGTAATACAAAATCAAATCTCAAGGGAATTTTTGTAATTTTCAAGAACCTCTGGTTTTTTTGTAATTACCCCAAACCTCGGGTAGTTTTTGTAATTATCCCTGTTTTATGTTGTCCTGGTTGAATTCATAATCTAGAATGTTACATACATAATTTCCATAAATATAAGGGATAATTACAAAAACACCCCCAAGGTTTGGCCTAATTACAAAAAAATCTAGAGATGTTTCAAAATTACAAAAAGCCCCCTCATGTTTGATTTTGTCCTAAATTTAAGGGGTTAATTGTAATATTTCTACAAATATCAAGGTGGTTTTTGAAATGTTTTTTGCTTATGAAGGGGGAAGATCTAAGTGGAATCAAACCTTAAGAGATTTTTGTATTTTTCAAAAATCTCTGGGTATTTTTGTAACTAGCCCAAACCTCAGGGGGTTTTATGTAATTATCCCTAAATATAATAAGATCATTAGAAGATGCACTGATTGTGAATGTTTCCTAGCTATCTCTTTTACTTAAATTATCTGCTGATTTTTGCAGTATGGGGTGGAGACCCTGTCTACCCGACTGTGAACTATATTCAGGATCCAGATGAGGTGATTGATTACAGGGGCCCAGATTTTCACGAGCCAACTCCAAACATGCTCGATTATCTTAAAGAGGTTTGGCAAAGTTGATTACTTAGATATTTCTTTTATTAAATATCTCATTTCATTGTTTTTTTGTTAGATCTAACACCCTTTTGTTATCGAGTTTTCTTCTTGGTTTTGCTATTAGGTTGAGTTTTTAAATAGAAGCGTAAACGAATTTAGTCAAACCGAACATGTTACTGCTTAAACTTGGTTGAATTTTATTGAGCTCAGAGCGTAGAACAATGGAGTAAAACAGAACAGAGAAAAATAGAAAGAATGAAAATTTGTTTTCAATGTGACAAGTCAACTAATGACATATTTGATTCCTTAGCATGAAATTATTTCTCTGATAGTTTCTTTAATGATATGTGCAAAACTTTTTTTATCAGCATGGAAAAGTAATATCAAGAGAGGAGCTGAAGAAAATACAAGCTAAAGAGAGGACAGAAGAACTCGAGGTAACGGGACAGTGATCGATCATTTCTGCTGTGACTATAATTATGCATCATATACGAATTCGCTTGTTTTTTTTTAAGTGTTCCTCTTCTGCAACAGATGACAGATATGGATGACGCTATGGCACGGGCCGTTGACATAGGCGAAAATGATGTGAGATTGTTGTGTCATGTCTTTTGGAATTCTCTCAAAAAAATTAATTTAGTTTTAGGGATATTTGCAAAAATTACCCCTGCAGTTTAGCCTAATTACAAAAAAAACTCAGTTGCCTTTCAAAATAACAAATACTCCCTTGACATTTGTTTCTATTTTACAAATTGCATCCTCGGGAGGGGGTATTTGTAATTTTGGAAGATAATTGGAGTTTTTCGTATTTGGGCTAAACCTCGAGTATAGTTTTTGGTCTCTCAAAAAATTTAGTTTATTTTTAGGAATATTTACAAAAACTACCCCTAAAGTTTATTCTAATTACAAAAGAAACTCAATTATTTTTCAAAATAACAAATACCCCTTTACATTTGTTTCTAGTTTCAAATTGCATCCTTAGGAGGGGGTATTTGTAATTTTGGAAGATGATTGGAGTTTTTTGTAATTAGGAAACCTTGAGGGTAGTTTTTGTAATTATCCCTTACTTTTATGTATTTTTATTGACTAGAGTTTCTTTATTGGTGTACTTGAGAGTTGAGATCATTGCTTGGTTATTTTTTCTTTTCTTCTCTTTTTCCATTTTCGGGTATTACAACAGGATGAAGGAGAGGACAGTGAAGCTGAAGGTGACGACGAACCAGAAGACGAGAAAATTACACGCAATTGGAGTATTTTAAAAAGCAATCCACCAGAACTGCGCAAGACAAAGGTGATTGAACTTGTAATTACGATATGGCTTACATATATCTTGTTTCTAATAAAAAGTTAGTTAAGAAATTGGGATAATTACGAAACTCCCCCTAAGGTTTGTGCTAATTACAAAAAAACATCAGAGAGGTTTCAAAATTCCAAAAAGGTTTGATTGTGACTTAACTTAAAGGGGGTAACATGGGGTTTTTGAAATATTTTTTTGCTTATGAAGGGGGAGAAATGTAAGACGGAACCAAAGAAATTGGGATAATTACAAAACCTCCCCCTAAGGTTTGGGCTAATTACAGAAAAACACCATAGAGGTTTCAAAATTACAAAAAGCCCCTCAGGTTTGATTGTGTCTTAAATTTAAGGGGGTAACAGGGTTTTTGAAATTTTTTCTGCTTATGAAGGGGGAAATGTAAGACGGAATCAAAGAAATTGGCTTAAATACAACCCCCCCCCCCCCCACCCCACCAAAAAAAAAAAAAGGTGTGGGCTAATTACAGAAAAACACCAAAGTGGTTTCAAAATTACAAAAAGTCACTCACGTTTTATCGTGTCTTAAATTTAAGGGGGCAACAAGGGGTTTTTTAAATGTTTTTTGCTTATGAATGGGGGAAATGTAAGACGGAATCATACCTTAATTTTTTTTTTTTTTTTTGTAATTTTCAAAATAATCTAGGGTATTTTGTTATTAGCCGAACCTTGAGGGGTCTTTTTGTAATTAATTATCCCTAAGAAATTTGATAATTTCTGGGAATGCAAGTGACGTGTCCCCTTCTTATTCGCAGGCCAAACCGAAAAAAGATAGCATGTCTCTGGATGAAGCTATCGATGATTCGGAAAATTTAACAGACTTTCTTTTGGACTTTGAGGAAGAAGATTAATTTTCTTTGAACTAAATTTTATGAGGTAAGATAATCCACAACTATGAAGTATATCATCTTGTTTGATATTGGATTGGTTAGCTAGCTAGGATTGTGTACATAGATGCTTTTGTTTGTACTAAATTTTATAAATTGTGCCTTGGAAAATTATTGCAGACATGTTGAGAAACTATTTGTTTGATTCTACATGAGTTTTTTTAGTACTAATTTAGAAGTGTCTTAATGTCTTATCTTTGTGAATTATTTTGACACCTAGTGTAATTGGAAGCATAGTTATTTGTGATTTTTTTTGTACACCTGGCAATATATAACCTTATTTTGATCTAATGGTTGGGGCAAAGTAGGGTTGAAAAACGAATCAAACTACTCGATATTCGATTCAAGATCGATTGTTAAAAACTCTTATGAGCTCGGTAGTCGGTTCAGTAACATAACGAACCAAGCTTGAACACGTTTTTTCGTTCGATAAGATGTTAAGCTCGATTCAATTAGTAAAAAAAAATGTGTGGTAATATCATGCTACTCGAATATAAATCGTATTTGGCTCGACTGAAGCTCGTTTGAGCTCGATTAGATTAATAATCAAATTAAGCTTAAACACATTTTTTGAAATTCGATTAAAATTCAAACAAGCTTGAATAGCTCTATGTTCGGCTTAACTCACTTACACCATTAGGGACAAGGCATAGCTTTACACTCGATGGGGCTCCCATTTATTTAGTCTGCTCATATTTGAAGACGGCCCATTCGCCCTGTGTGTCTGGCCCGTCATTGGAAACCATATATGGTCCAGCTTGTCTAACTGGGCCCAATATTGTGTCTGTGTAAATAAAAACCGATATAAACTACACGTGCACAACTTTTTCTGAACATTTTTATACTCTCATTTGATAAGGAATAAGAAATTTTAATTGTGAATTAATTTCAACAATATAGTTATCTTCTAATATTAAAAATTACAAACACCCCCTTATATTATTGCAAATACCGCTGATATCTCCCTTACTCATTGCAATTTGTAAAATAGAAACAAATGTCAATTCAATATTATTTTTTTGTAACTATTCTAAATTTTAATAATGACTTTATTTGAACACGAGTATCACATATATTAGAAAGGATACTATAATCGGTGCACTTCATCAAATGTAGCATCGAAGAAACCTACGGGAAAATATGAGAAAATAATATTGCATTAGTGAATGAAAACTATTGAGTGGTTAAGATTTTCAAATCCAAACGAGAGATTTGGAGTTCGATTCTCATCACTCTTCCCTTCTCAGATATGTAATAAAAAAAACATTTTAATTAGCACATCAGTGTAGAATGTTAATTTAGGCATGCCGGCCCCTAACCAGGATAAGGAATATTTCCCCAAATCTTTGGCACTTGAAGATTGTTGGGAGGATTGTTTTATGCCTTAATGGCTAACAAAACATGTTTAATTATAATGATTAATGGCACTAATTAATCCCCTAGAAAGGACCCCACTTTTTATATTTTTAAAGCTCTTATCCAACCTCCATTAATACATGATCTCAAGGACTATTTCCTCTGGCCTACACTATCTATGTGATTCCTTTGAAATCTTAAAAAAGTGCTTTATTAGTAATTCTTTTGCCATCCCTTTTTCCCTTTTCATCACACATACATATATATATATATATATAATATAATATAATTTTTTTTTATATAATTATTAACATTAATTATAAAGGCCAAGGCCTACCATATGCATCACATTAGATGTGTTTGGGATATATGGTCCCCATCATGTGTGCTAGATTCTTACTTTCAGCTCAATAATTCTCTTGCATTCATTAAATGTTATTTGAAAATCAATGTACTCTCTAACAAAAAAAAAATAGTAATATTGTTCATGTGATTGAAATTCATTCTAATATTGCTTTCTGCATTTATAACATAATTTAGAAAGGGGTTGAATTAAGACCCATTGGTCCCTCGTCTACTGGGAAATGAAAGGAAAGCGAGTGCAATGTTTGTGGTTTCGTTCCGTTCATTTTTATTTTATAAGTGAATAATGATGATTTTTTTAAAAGTAATTGTGTAGAGAAAAAAATAATAATTGTGTTGATTAAATGGGGAATCTTTTAGATATATTGATTATTTGTGAAAAAATTTACCTAAATAATAGTATAAAATATAATGCAAGAAAATTGAATAAAAAAATAAACCAAAAATAGACAATATGGATCTCATTTGTATTCCTTTTATTATCAAGATTGGGAAAAAATAATAAAAACGATGATAAATTAAAGAAATTACGAAAAATCTTTATATGAATAGGATGGAGAGAGAGAAATAAATAATATAGTTAGGTACTGGGAAGTGTGAGAGAGATAGAGAAAAACAAATTAATTTTAAAAAAAATAAAATTTTATCTATATATATCTTCTTCCACAAACAATCAAACATCCCACAAAAATTTCTCTCAAATATGAAAATTATGGAAAATAAAAATACAAGCAATCAAAGCCAAATATTTTTGGATTAATTGAGAAAGCAATTTTTTTTGGATTAATTGAGAATTAAGGTAATAATTTGGCTCCTTGTGTTTTGGAGTGATGATATAGAAATGATTAGGGAGGTCGGATTTATAACAACATAATTAAAACAATTGTTGTTCATAGATTTATTTTTTTCCCTTTGATATAATTGTATTGATCCTCTGTGTCACCAAAAACACATTATCAAGAAAAAAGTAACAAATGAATTGTTTTCTTGTTTCCTTGACATAAATAAGAGCTAAACCAAAAAACATTTGGTCAACCCCTATATAGTTAAACAATTTGGGGGGACACCAATGACCAATAATTATATTCTTAATCATCATTATCCTTACTTTTAGTACTTTCATTTGTCAAAAAGATTATCATTTTCTTGATACACACGAACATGATTAACACCTGGGGCTCCACTAATCATAAACAATATATTCTTCCTATATCTAATCCATATTTAATTAACTTTATTGGTATGCAAAATCCATAATTGGCATAAGTGAATTATATAATAAGTAGGGATAATTACAGAAACCACAATTGAGGTTTAGACTTTAGCCTAATTAAAAAAAAAAACTCCAGCTATCTCCGAAATTACAAATATTCCCTAAATTATATTTATGTAACAATACACCTCTCTTGACTTATTAAATAAGTCTTAAGGGTAGAGAATAGAGATGTTAAACGGGTTGGCCCTAGCAGTCCTAATGGATTTTGGGCTAAACAAACTTCATGCTAAACAGGCTACTATCGGGCCGCAAACCCAAAAAATATTATTTTTTATTTAAATATATTTTTTATACAAAAGCATGTATGACAATATAACATTCAAACTAAATATGCAAAACTAAATTACACAATTTTTTTATGTTGCATTACAAGAATAAAAAATTTAAAATTCAAATTGTTCACTTGGTTTTATACCATTGATTTGGGCTTCCGAGACTAGAGTTTTGTGTTGTTTTTTAGTATTTTGAGTCGTTTTTGTTATATCTCATAGGCTAGGCATTAATTTCCATTATTTCAAGTCATTTGAGTGGCCAAGCCATGTTTAGAGCCAATTATATTGAGTCTAGAGTCATTGTAATGAGTCGTGTGTCAAAAGAAGCAAGAATGATCAAACAACGAGAGATTGATTTGAAGAAATGTCCAAACGCGTATGAAATTTTCATCACTGGCAGTGTTTCATATTTTGGCCATAACTCTCTACAAAATTGAATTGAGCTGATTCAAGTGGCTATGGAAAGCTAAGAGATAGGGCTACAACTTTGATGAAGGACGCAAAGGCAAATTCAGACATTTTCTGGGGGCGACAGAAATTGTGCAGTGCATTTTACGTTTGGGCGCTGCAGCGCCCAAGGCCGGGGGCTACAACGCCCGTGGGTGGACAAAACAATAAAAGTCCGATTTTTGGATCTAAAAGGAGGTTACTATAAATAGATACATGGGAGGCTTGGTAGTGTTTATTGAGATTTCAATTGGTGATTTTTTTCACAAACAACAAAACATCCCACAAGATCTTGGTGTTGGTTTTCATCCCCAAGTGTCCTCCCTGCCCTAGATCAAGCCTCCCATTTATCTATTTATATTAACCTCCTTTTAGATCCAAAAATTGGACTTTTATTATTTTGTCCGCCCACGGGCGCTGCAGCGCCCCCATAAAATGTCTGAATTTGCCTTTGCACCCTTCATAAAGGTTGTAGCCCTATCTCTTAGCTTTCCATAGCCACTTGAATCAGCTCAATATCAATTTTGTAGAGAGAGTTATGGCCAAAATACGAAACACTGCCAGTGATGAAAATTTCATATGCGTTTGGACATTTCTTCAAATCAATCTCTCGTTGTTTGATCATCCTTACTTATTTTGACACACGACTCATTACAATGACTCTAGGCTCAATATAATTGGCTCTAAACATGGCTTGGCCACTCAAATAACTTGAAATAATAGAAATTAATGCCTAACCTATGAGATATAACAAAAACGACTCAAAATACTCAAAAACAACACAAAACTCTAGTCTCGGAAGCCCAAATCAATGGTATAAAACCAAGTGAACAAATACCCCCAAACTTAGAATATTGTTTGTCTCAAGCAATTACAGACTCTTGAATAATATGAAATATACAAGACATGAAAATATAGAAAACTTATTCGACCCGACTAACTGCAAAACTTCACAACTAAAATCATTTGTCTCAGTACTCGTTTCACTACCAATCAAACATGCATTTTAACATTATGATCAAAAGTGTGGAATGTACATGCCAACTCCGTTTACATTATTCAAATAGATTCATGCAATCAAGTGTTGTCAAAATGATCCATTTTTTTAATATCCAAATGAAATGCTTACTGGACTCCATAAGCTTGTCATTAACATTAATCTCCACTAATATAGGCTAATATAACACAAGGACCAATAGGACTTTCAAAGCTTGTAATATGGGCTTAGGATATGATCGAAAAATATAGGATTAAATGGTTCAAATCACCTAAACACACAATTGTCAATATCTTCAACTCGCTAAACAAAATAGCTACCTTCACTTTTTTTTTTAATTCTCCATTGTTCTCCTTTTATGAGCCTATACTCACTGATTTTATTTTATTTTTCGAAACCCCCAAACTTATTCTTTTGAATATTTTTACACATGAGGTTTCATATTTTCTTTTTCTCGGCAACTTCATGCAAGTGAACGCATACCCTACTTATCATACCCTCCTCAACCTTCAACATTTTGTGTGTGTGAGTGATGAGTAATTAGGATTTTCACATATAGGCTCAAGGTATAAGATTGGTTGCCAAAAACGGGTTTAACAGGCTCAAAGGGGACACTAGTGAAAATATATAATATAATTTGGCTCTAGCTTGTTCAAAGATGGCCTAAATCATTTCCTTAATGTTACTTCACCTAGGATTTCGCCTCAACTAGTGATCAGACAAGTTCTAGAATCTGGTGGGATCATACAAGAAACACTCAACTTCATAAATCATTTTCAAATAAATCAACCGAATTATGCATGTAGATGGAATTAATGGAACGAAGCATAGATCACCGCTCAAACACATGCTCTTTTGACCATTTAACTCATATTCGACAAATTCACTTAGTCATGCAGTTCTACAGTTCAACAAACGACTCGACTCGACTCAACTCAACTCAAGGCAAATATATAGAGACTCAGCTATTTTTTTAACAACTGAAAATAAAAAAACACGAAGAAGTAGGATCACAAACTGAAAAAGGTATTACCACAAATACAATCAAATATGATCATCGTCAAACACTTTGAAACTTTAAGAACATACTTATTGCAATAAGAGTTAAAACAAAAATATGTGCAATTAAAACTCATTTCTAAAATGAAAATAGAAACAACAAACTACAGTTTAGAATGATAAACACTATATAATGAATATTTTTTAATACCTTTTGATTTTTGTCAAACAAATTACATAAATATAAATAATGATAAAATGTGATTTGATGTTCAATGTTTATGCGTGAGATAAGTTGGAATCTCAAAATACAACAAATTCATCTTTATAATTATATGCATAAAGTTTCAATTATTTGTCACACTTAAGTCACGAAAAGTTTAAAGTATTTAGATTATAATATTGTATTTATTAGAGAGATATAAAATTATATAACATTATAAAACATCATAATTGATTACATTTTAAGTTACTATAAAAATATATTTCTTAGGAAATATTACGTAAATTTTGTTATCCTTTAATTCACCAATCCTCTATTTTCAAAAACAAAAATACCAAAATTCAAAAAAAAAAAAAAAAAAAAAAAAACGGGCCGACGGGCCAACCTGGGACAAAAAAGCCCGGATTTAAACGGGCCAGAAAAACTTGGCTCTTACCCTATTTTTTCCTGGGCTAAATGGGCTGGCCGGGCTTGAGCCTGTTTAATATCTCTACTTAAGGGTGCAATTTGTGAGCTATAAATAAATAAATATAAATGAGATATTTATAATTTCAAAAGTAACTGAATTTTTCTGTAATTAGGCTAATTTTGGCTGTTTTTATTTGGATAGCCGAATGGTGAAGGGATTGCTCTATTTCCTTGTTGCTTAGGTTTAATTCCAAGCATGAAATAAATCTGCTATTGTCTTGTATCAATCTGGCAAAAGAGCAGTTGGTCATGCTTTGATTCTAATTATTCGGACACATCCACAATTTATTCGGTGGCAGTTTGCAAGAGCGGGAACTAACATTTCAAGACTAGTTAGGCGTTTTGAACCTGATTATAAAAAGAAATGGCACAATTTGTTTTCTATTGAAGAAAACAAAAAAGAAAAAAGAATTGTACTAAAAAATTCGAGTCATTTGTCAAATCAATCTGCAATAAATATACAAATTACATGTGACCACATCGTATGCCGACATTTATGACTGCTCATTTAAATTCAATAAGGACATAGTTAAGTGTCATTATCAATTGTTAATTAATTAATAAAATTAATTAAAGAATCATTATTATTCCCCTAATTAATCCAAAGGTGAGACACGAGATCAAAAAGTTCCAAGTTTTCTGGTATTTCCACTTCCCGGACCCAAACCACTAGATTGGGCCGGGGGTGAAGGGCCCATTATGTCCCATCAATTCATTCTACAGCCCACTTTGGTGGGTCCACGTGACGTCCAATATCAATATATCATTGAAGGAAAAAGTACTAAGAAGTTTGGCAGAAAAATATCATATGCAGAAATTCAGGACCAATTCATTAGACTAGGGCACTCATTGAGTATTTTTTGTTTTGTATTTCATGTCTAATTTTTCTGTAATTAGCTATTTGTGTCCAAAATGCCCTAGGATCCGCGGTCTTTTTGTATGGGTCCCGACCGCGACCCCTCCACGGTCGATGGAGCGCACATGTATGACGATCCACATTTCATGGTGAACATTATTATAAACATGACACAAAAATCAATATAAAAAGTAATTTGTCATTATTCTAAATTACATCGCTTTTTAACTTCTTAGTACCTCAATTACCTGATTCTGACGATAGCCTTAGCTGAGGTCCACCCCGGCTAGCTTAACATGTACTCCATTTCAAGTTCCCTCGAATAAAGTACCACACCTCATTTCCTGGGACCCTATACCAAATACATCTGATTCAACTTTTCTAAATCATATACACTCACTGAATAGTACATGAGATGTGTTGACGACGAACAACAATCTCATTTCACATAAATTAAAATATTTATTGATTATCTAAACATTATACTTCATCCGTCCCAAATATCTAGTTTATTTTGATTTTTCACACATATTAAGAACAATATTGGAAACCACAAATATGCTAATAATTACTTGATTTGTCCTTATTTAATAAATGGTGTAAATTATAAAATGCATATTTAATAGGGTTATAATAGTAAACGAATAGAAATAGTACTATTAAGTATAGAAAATGAACTATATATTTGGGACATCCAAAAAAATAAAATAATAGACTATATATTTGGAACAGATAAAATAGTTGATTTACTTCATCCATTCAATCTATGAATGGTGAGAAGCATTGAAAGGGAAAAAACCTACAAATTCCGTGGACCAAATTGGTAAGAAAAAGAAAATTGGAGTACCCAAATTTAATAAAAGGGCGGCTTAGAGGAAAGTGTGAAAGGTTTGGAGGGTCATCGTCAAAAAGCAGGACACAATTGCGGGGCCCACCAGGCGAGGAAATCTAGATTTAGCAGAAATCGGGTGGGTCCCGCAAATCTAAGAGGTGAGCTGTTCTTTTCCTGAGCGTCCTCTCACTTTTTTCCACCGTCCACCTCCTTCAAATAGTTTTCCCACCCATGGTTCCTAGAAGCTAGATAATTAAATTAATTAATAAATGTTATTTTTATAAAATAAAATACCAATTAATATTGGATAATTTATTACAAAATATGAAAATATATTAACAGGGTGTTTGGCCGAGCTTATAAGATGTTTGAGCATTTATAAACTATTTAAATTTGTTTGGTAATTTTTTTTAAAAAATATCTTATAAGCTCATAAAAATAAGATATTAGGAACTTATAAGCTATTTTTAATAAAAAAAAAAGGGGAATCTCAACTTTTGTTTTTAAATAATATCTTATTTCAACAACCAATTTTAATATTAATTATTTTAGTTACAAAATTATCATTACTAACATTTTAAAAGTTACACCATCTTATTTTATTAAAACAGTCCAACAATTTATAGTTAAAATAATATCTAGCGTCTTATAAGCTCTAAAAACATCTTATAAGATATAGGAACTTATAAAATCTTTTAAGTAAGCTTAGCCAAACACCCTCTAAGTATAACATGTACTATTTGATGAACCATGCTCTTATATAAGCGTGTTTTCTCATTGTTCTTGTTTCCACTTATAATAGTGAAAAGCTATATTTGATTTTGTTTTCAATGATTTTAGAGAGTGTATTAAGAAGGTATCCACATAAAATATGTGTTAAAAGATAATATCAAACGACCTGATAAAAAATACACTTATTAGACTGAGCCACAATAAATGAGATTCGATGAAATTTTGATTTGGCCCGATTTTTCTAATTGGTCCACTTGGCTAGAGTCGAGATGCGGGTCCTGTGCCGGTCCATTGACATTGACAACTTTATGTATATTTTTTTGGGTTATTAGCTATCATAATTCATAGTGACAACTTTATGAAACAACTTTTCGTTGCCGACTATCAACAACAACAGTTTTCTTACATTCATGTTACATAATATAATACTTTTTATACATAAAAATTCGAATTATTTTTATATAAGATATAATATCTTTAGTTTATACAAAAGCTAAAATATATAGAGTGGAGAAAAATAAACCTTGCCAGAAAAAAAATGAGCTACAGGTGAATATAAAAATAATATTTCTTGCTATGGCAGTGAGAAGAAATAAAGTTGCCATTGCATGGAATAGATTCAGGGATTTTAAGCTTTGGGACTGAAGTCTCATTTACTAGTGGGAAATTTGCAGGAAAAATACATTTTTGATAAAGATATTGGTGATGTTATTTAAAAAAGCATATATTAAATATTTTTAAAATTATAAAGTAGATCTAATGGGTCTAATCCAAATTCGGTGAATCTTAGTGCAAGATTTTTTAGTCTTGACTAAGTACAACCCTCCATTAACATTCTTAATTTTTCAATAAAATCGGGTAGGTTTAAAAATAAAAAAATGCCAATTTATGTAAAGGGATAAATATTTTTATCAATTTTAAATAAAATTAATGTGTTTGCACCAAAGAATGTGTTTGAGTTGGCTTCCCCGAAGTTCCATGGAAGCCCCTGGGAAATAAAGAAAAAAAATCTTAGCAAAAATGAAAGGAGTACAAGTAAGTCGAGTCGAGCATAATATACTATTATTGAAATTCATATTTGAGTTTATATGAATTAATGATCGAACTGAATTTGAGTGAACTTTAATAGAGTCAAACACAAACTTCATATATGTTTTATTATTGTCTTTTTGTAATCAAGTCGAATTCGAATCTGACTTCAGTTTTTATCTAACTATATACAGTTCGTTACTTGTATGCTAAATTTAAACGAAATCTTAATAAATTTTCCTAAGTCGATAATTAAATCTCAATCATATTATATGTATATGTGGGCATGGTCTAAATTATTGAGGTAGGACTTGTGACATTCGACCAACCTAAATTATGGCTAGATATGAATGGACACATACCCTATTATTTGTAAGATTGGACTTTGTTGAAATTAAATGAAACAAACAAACAAATAAAAGGATAGGCTTTTGGTGCATGAAATGGAAGGGAGGGGTGGTGGGTGCGGGGTGTACGCGTACCATCTTTAGCCCATCACTTTTTCTTGACCCACCCACCCCCACCAAAAACCTCACATAGTCACATAGTACTTTAGTGGGATTATTATTATTATTATTATTATTAGAATAATATTCGTTGTTACGTTTTTTTTAATAAGTTGAGAGTAGTGGTTGGAGTGGAGTGGATAAATTTCAAAGAAAATAAAAAATACAAGGTTCAGACCCCTATCAACATTCAACGCCTTATAAAGGGAGTAATATAACTTGAAATTTCCTACAAACTCGCTGTTCACGTTGTTTGCTATGAATTAATGGTCATATGGAAAAGTTACAGCACTTTTCAGGAATATAACATTTTAATTTCTATTAATAAATTTATTGCATATACGTTGCTTAAAGCTAGGAAATAACTCGTTTTGAAAAAATTCATGGGGTTCATTGACCGACAAAATAGAAAATATTGTTTTCTAAAGACTACAGTTACTTGCATAATACCGACATAATATAAAATATCGTTTGCCCACAAATTATACAACAAATCACCGACACTTTTAAAGTTATCGACATAAATACTGAAGGTATTTACCAATAGTATCATATTTTATTAATACTGACAAAATATAAAATATCGTCTGCCCACAAACTATACCGACAAATCATCAACACTTTTAAATTCATCGACATAAATACTAAATGTATTTACCAACAATATTAAATTTTATTGGTAAATATTTACCTACAACAATTTTACCTATACTTTACAGTTATCTTAATACCTACCAACAGTTTTTTCTGTAGGCAAAATAATTTTTACTGTAGTATCAGAATATCTCATTTTCCCAAAAAAAAAAAGTCATCGTGTTGGTCCAATTACAGTTGAAGCTCTATAAATTAATAACATTGAGACTGTTAATATTTATTAATTTAGCGAGATATCAAATTAACAAATTATTAATTTTGTTTGTTGTAAGTTAGGACCTACGAAAAAATATTATTTAAATGAGGTTATTAATTAATCTAGTATTTAACTTATTAAATTTATACAGTACGGTTATTATTTTAAAATATATAGAGTGTTTACAACAAATTTGAATTTCACGTGTAATTAATTTTACTAAAACAATATATAACGGACTCTATATAACGGTTGTTGCAGCCTGCAACACAATCATAACGTACCCCCCCTAAAAAAACAAAGAACAAACTAATAGAGAAGTAGTGGCCCATTGCCATAACCAGAGCAAGTACGGACCGTACTAAGCTAGAATTCCGTATCCCGTTCTCTTTTTGTTTGTTTGGTTTTGTTCTTAATATTTTTGGTTAAGTTTCTATTTTTTTTTATGAAAAAAGAAAAATTGTATTGTAATGTTTAAAAAAAACTACATATATTAATTTATGATATTTCGATAAATTATATGAATATCAAGTGTATGAAGTGATGTTAACTACTTCATTCCCACTAAGATATACATGTTTTCTTTTTTCGTCAGTCCTAAATTATAGACTTGTTTATTATTGAGGGTATACATTAATTACACATCAATAAGTAAATACCTCTATTTAACTCAATATATATTTAACAAATTTCATTTTGTCCGATTTAATATAAGAGTAAAGTAGGAAGAATATGAAAATAATTGCCATTCCAGTTATGTGTGTATATATATATATTGATAATCGATATTTCATGTTTTCACATGACTAGATATCGCCGAAATATCTCGATCTCTTAGAAACTTCCCTATGTAAACCGCGAGAAAAATATATAGTGGTCCCGAAATAGTTATATTTACTATGTATTCTTAGTCCGTGTGAATTATTATCTCGGCAATTTTAGTGGGATAGAGAAAATATTGAATCCAAATTCCATGATTAGGACACTCACTCTCTCTTAATGCATGGATGAACCTACAAATGTACAACTACAAGTGTGGGTCCATCGTACACTTGGGATTCCTGATTTATAAAAGCAATACATTGTTTGTTGTCTGGTTTTGTTGTTTGGTGACAGTTTACCTTCCATTACCCAACTCCAACCCATGAAATAAATGGGTTTAAATGAGGCTGCACAATTCTACTTATTTCATACGTGTTCATCCACCATTTCTAAGGGCATCTCCAATCCAACTTCAAAGACCACACTATTACACCAAATATGCAAAAAATTCTCTCCAACCCAACTCTAAACCTTTCACTAAATTTGGTATAGTGAATAGTATTACACCAAATTTGGTGTAACACTATTCATTTACACCAAATTTGGTGTAATGCAATATCACCAATTTGTCCTGCAATTCTCTTATATTTAAAATTAAATTTCAATTGTATCCTCATTTTATATGTAATTAATTTATAAAACATGGTTTTAATAATTAATTAATATTTGTTGTAAATAATAATAAATAACAAATCATTATAATTTAAACTAAAAGGGATAATAATATTAATTTTAATATTTATTTTTTATAATATAATTAATGAATGTAATATTAATTAAATGTAAGTTTATAGTTAATTATATTAACAATAATAAAATATTAGCAAATGAAATAATTGTATAAATAAATAAATTTGGTTACTATAAAATGAAGAAGAATGAATAAAATATTCATTTGATGTAAGATTTGGTGTAATGGGTTGGAGATGATTTTGATAAAATTACACTAAAACACCAAACTTGGTGTAGTTTTTACACCAAATTTGGCGCAATGGGTTGAACATGGCCTAAACGGAACATATTTCATATTCCATGTTTTTTTGTGTTCGATTTTTTTGTTCCACTATATTGGATTGTGGACGTGTGTCAATACAAATAACTGTGGTAGTTGAATTTTTAGCTGTAAATACACGTGTCAAACATCCAGTAGAGTAATTGAACACGAAATTTGATTCCATTAATTCATATTTTTAAACAACTTACTTTTAGTGAATGTTTGTTTTAACACGTAATCTGATTCCATTATATGTTTATATGTAAAAATTATTTGTCTTTTTAAATATTTTTAATCTCGCCACCCATCTTTAAAATATTTTTAATTTTGGCTCCTTATGCTACAATTTTTGCGTTCATTCCTGGTTTTAAATGTTTTCTTTTTTAGTTTATATTTATCATATATGTATTTTTTTTAAAAAAAAAGTAAAAAGAATGAAAAGGAGAAGCCAGAGAAAGCGAAGTTTGAATTGGTCTCCTTGGGGATATAATAAGAACCTTTTTCAACTAGCTAGTTATAGATACCATGACAAAAAACCATTAATATATCACTGTAAGTGGCAACTTATTGCACGTGTTGTGTCAAGTTGATATATACAAGAAAGATAAAAACGAAAAGGCAAAACAAAATTCAATTGAAAATGAACTTTTGAGTAATTTTGATTTGACCACAATAATGTGTTGATTCCTTCTTATTATTATTATCTTTTTTTGAAATGTCTTATTATTCTTTTCTCGTAGTTAGATTCATAAACACTTGCCAAATTACTTATGTGACTTTTATATCCATGCATGTAGTTGGCCGTGTTAACTCTTTATTCCAAATTTAGGTTTAGAATTTAAGGTTCATGCATATACATCATTTTGCATAAATCTGTTTGACAAAAACTCGTATGAGACGATCTCACGGTCATTATCTATGAGACAAATTCTATATGTAAACAGAATTTGAACTCAAAACCAAATACAACCCAAATTCATAAAAAAATATCCATATTTTTATGTTTTGTAGGATTACTATTTCTTGGGATGTCATTTGCCTTTATACCATATTGTCCATGAATTTTCATATGTTTACTGGTCATTGCATAAAATTAGTTTAAATGTTAATATTCCTATTGCACGTCTTCTAATATATAGGGTGAATATTAGGTACGGTATACAATAATAACATCATTTTATATTTTAATATTGACGCATGACTCGTGCCTAATGCTGGGCCGTGTCAAGAAAATTTGAGGCCGGCTTGAGGAAATTTTTTATTAGGAGTCTAAGTAAGAGAAATAATAGTTTTGATATTCATTTTCATGTTTAACATATTATAGATAGGAAAGATGAAACCTGGAGCTAGAAATGAGAACAGAGTGCTCAAAATTGGACTGCAGGTTCTGTCAATATTCAAGAATTTCTATCATAAGCAGCTGATGATTTTTATGATTTCTGTTATTCTAAAATCTGGATCTCTTATCATTAGAAGCTATTTTTTTATGGGTATCAATTATTGAATCTCGTTTATGACTTTATGGTGGATAAGAAGATTTAGGATAATTATTTTTTGAGTAAAGATGAAGGGATAATGACATAGCAGACTGCACATACGCAAATATAGAGAAAAAAGACGAGTCTAATACTCTAGATTTTACAAAAAATAAGCATTATAACCCTTTAAACTAATACAAATGAAGTAAACACCTAACTATTACCTAATTCTTACTTTTTAGGCCTATAAAGAAGCTAATCATTTCCTAATTTTCTAGACTCTTAGTTAGTATCTCTACTCTACTGTTTCTAATTTGTAAGTTACTGTCAAATTTTATAGGTGTGGTTTGTGCATATAATATTTGTATATTTGTGTGCATATATATATATATATATATATATATATATATATATATATATATATCATGGGAAAAATTAGGGCCCCCAAAGAATTTGCGGCCTGATGCAATTGTCTCAGTTGTCTCAACTGCTGACACGACCCTGGCCTGATGAGTATTTTGAACAAGTATTTAGACATGACTTTTTGCTTTTTGATCGAAAAAAAGTTTGTATTTTTAAATATTAATTTCTAATTTTGCTCATACTTAATTTAATTAGAATTTGAAACCGTGGGTGAAGTAGTTTTGCTTCTCTAGAAGAGTGTTGATTCGCGTGGCTTTTGACATAACTTTTTTGTGCTTCATTTATTTTTGTAAATGTATAAAAGTTTGTTTTGACATTTCTCAAAACTTTTGCAAATCCAAAAGGCGCTTGTGACATTTTTGTTAATTTATTGAAAAAAATAAAGTGAAATCGCTTTTTATCAATATTTAATTTTTCATCTTTTCATTTTTTTTCCCTCTAAAGATCAACAACTTTTGCTTTTCCCCTATTTATAAACAATCTCTAAATGTAACGTACACTCTTTAAAGTTCAAACATTTAACAGAATAAGTAAAGTGAGGAAAATATAAACGAAGAAGAGTTTATCCATCGAGGTTGTGTACATGCTGTATGCCTATAAATATAAGCGAGTATGATATTAATGAATTTAACTTGGAATTCCGTAATTTTATGCGGATGGTTGTCACGTATATAATAATTACAACATTAGTTTTCAAGCATAAATTATGAGTTTTTATAAAACCATAACCTTTTAAAAAATATGTGATAATCTTTCTTGTAGTGAAACAAGAGATAAAATATCATTTTTGAATATAAGATCCAATCCGAGTTTTATGACATTTCAGAGTATCAAAAATTAATAATTTTTATACATAAAATTGGTGCTGCTATAGAGTGTATATCACTCCAAGTCCAGAAATTTGTGTTTGGTAGTCTAAGTTCAAAGTCCAACTCCAAGTATTATGATAAATGATAATATATATTCTTCAAGTAGGAACTAGCACGTCAGGCTATGTAATACACAAACAAAGTTAGAAGAGTCAATGAATTGTCCCAATAAGATCTCTCCGATGCTTAATGAGAAAAATTCAGAGCAATAGAATATAATTAAGTGAAATCAATTCAGAATACTTACAAAAAAGTGGACCTCATACGCTGTAATTGATTAATCGAGCCTCTTGGGCTGTGTAAAATATTTTTGATCCAATAATAATTAATGATACTTGGCAATAATAAATAATTTTGTAAGTAGTAAATGCAACAATAATAAATAAGAGAAAAATAAATTTTACCCCATCAAAAATATTTGTCAATTATTTAAATATTTTACAAAAAAATGGTGGGGTTGGCTACTTTAATGATATTATGAGCCGTATAGGTACTTTGAAGGACCTGCCTATTGGTAGGCTCACTTAAATGTGTATTCATTTATAGTGAGATGACACCCGGAGAAAAATTCCATTCCCGTCATTTGCCTCAAATGGTTTTTCTTTTAGAAGAACATTTAATTTATGTTACTCCTAAATACATAATTCAAGTTAGATAAAAGGTGAACCCAAATTCATAGAAATTAGGGGTGTAAACGAATTGAGACGAACCGAATATAGTACTGTTCAAACTTATTTTAATTTATATTGAGCTCCAAAACTTGTTTGAATTTAGTTTGATTATTAATCCAGTCGAGCTTCAACGAGCTTTAGTCGAGTCGAACACAGATCGAACTCGAGTAGCTTTAATATTTTTACACATAATTTATTATTTTTACTAATTGAGTCGAGATTGGACCGAATTTTACATTTTATTGAATGAAAAAATGTGTTTCAGTTTGGTCCGTTATATTAACAAATCGAGTTCAAACAAGCTTTTAATGATCAATTTCGAGTCGAGTATCAAACAATTAGTTCGTTTTTTAGCCATACTTGCATATACTTTTGTAGTATTAGAGTGGAATTGTGAATTGATTATGATAGTATGAAAATTTCACTTAATTACATTAGAATGTACACATTCAATGGTTCATATTAATTATATTATAAGATGCAAGCAGTTAACTTAAGCTTTACCCAAAATATTAAATGCCGAAAAAGAAAGAAAAGAAAGTGAATAAAGTGCATTAATAATAATAATTCCTTGTTGGGCTGGCAATGGCCCATAAATGACCACTATCCAGCAAATCTTTCATGCAAAAAAACCCAACTACTAGTCCCAATCTACGAAGGCCCACTTCACTTGGCATTTATTGAACCACAGCCCCACCCCCCAACGAGAGAAAATTAATTCAAAAGAAAGGTGGAAAAGGGTACAACAGTAATTTAATCGTCCTAAAGGTCTAATTATTGGAATGGTCCACTGCTCCCACCACATCCTCTCTCAAGAATAAAAATTGAAAAATGACGCACTTTCTCTCTCTACCATGCCTTAAATAAAAAGTGACATCAAACAACACAGTCCATGTCTACTCCAATGCAACACGTTATCGATCATCAATTGTCTTCAAACTCTCAAGCTCAGTCTCAAACAACACAGTCCATGTCTACATTGCATCACAGCTTTTTGGAGTCAAATGTCAAACCCGTTGTTGGCAATATTAGTTCTCCGTTACATAGTTTATTGGGTTCAACTCACCAGGATGAAGAGGGGTGGCCAACAAAGAGGGTTGCTCTTGACCCTCTTCTTTCTGGTGGTATTTCAAATTCAACCCAGATCGATCATTTAGGATCGTCAAACGCGAATATAACCCACAATTCTGTTTCGTTGCCTCCGTTTCCTGGTAGAGAGTGCATGATAGAGCAAGAAGGAAGTAATGATCCACAAAACCACTTTCTTTTTGGGGTTAATATAGATTCTTCCTCCCTTCTTATGCCGAACGGTATGTCGAACCTTAAAGGAGTTGGTAGTGACGGTGATAATGCAACTATGGCCTTTGCCTCTTCCACCTACATGACTAGTTCTGGTGCTGATTACTCGCTCAACCCTACTGTGACTTCGAGCAGTTGTATGGAAGATTTGGGTTTTTTGCCGTCTTCCGAGAATGTGGGACATGCAAATCCACCCAACAGGGCATTTGTTAAGGTAAGTTGCAATAATATTGTTACCTTGAGGTATATATTATTATTTTTGGAACTAGTAGGAAGGGCAATTTTGGCCCGACCCATGACCAGCGCGGGGCGGGGCAAGTCTAGGTATGCTTCCGCCCCGCCCCGCCTAGCAATTTTTTAAATACATTTAATATATATTTAGCATATATAATATGTATTATAATATAATTCTTATGTATTTAATTTTATATCTAGCATTTATAATTGATAATGATAACTTTTATAAATAATATTTTATAAATATATTATAAATATATATTTTTTTCCTTTTTTCAATTTTTTGTATTTAATTTTATTTAATTCGAGCCAGGATGGTTCAGCCTGCCCTCCCCATTCTAGGGGCGGGTCTGAGTCTCTATACACCCGCCCGACCCGCCACATTGCCATTCCTATTTGGAAGGGATAATTACAAAAAACACCCCTAATGTTTTCTGTTTATTACAAAAAAAACCACAAGTTTTTTAAAATTACCAAAAAAAAAACTGTGAGGTTTGATTCTCTGTTACACTTTACCCTCTTCATAAGCAAAATAATTTCAAACACTCCCCTTGCATTTGTAAAAATATTGCAATTACCCCCGTAAATTTAACACAGAATCAAAACTCAAGTTTTTTTTTTTTTTTTGTAATTTTCAAATATATCGGTTTTTTTAGTAATTAACCAAACTTCAGGGTATTTTTGTAATTATTTCTTTTTGGAATGATTGCTGAAAGTTCTATTTTTTATAAATACACTAACCGACCAAATGGTAAATGGCTATTTTGATTGGATTTGGAAGGATTGCACTTTGTTTTCGTGTGTGTGTGTTCCAATTTGAGCACATTCTAGTTAGTACAGTTAGCCATGTTGATATTTAACGTATGGAAAACTATCATCAACAGGTTTACAAGTCAGGTTCCTTTGGAAGGTCACTTGATTTAACCAAGTTTAGCAGCTACCATGAGCTGCGCACTGAGCTTGCTCAGATGTTTGGCCTGGAAGGCCAATTGGAAGACTCTTTGAGATCAGGCTGGCAGCTTGTATTTGTGGACCGAGAAAATGATGTGCTTCTTCTCGGCGATGACCCCTGGCCGTAAGTTTTTTCATTTAACTTGTGTTTATTTACAAAAAAAACACAGAGATGTTTCGAAATTACAAAAAGTCCCCTTATGTTTGATTCTGTTTTAAATTTATCGGGGTAACGCTAATATTTCTAGAAATATCAGAGGGGGTTTTGAATTTTTTTGCTTATGAAGGGGGGAAATGTAAGATGAGATCAAACCTCAAGAGGTTTTTGCAATTTTCAAAAAGCTATGGGATTTTTGTAATTAGCCCGAACCTCAGGTTTTTCGTAATTATCCTATTGTCAGCTTTTGGCTGATAAAAAGTAGTTTTTAGTGTTTTCAAATACCAACTTCTACTTTTGATTCGACATAATTTAGTTAGAATCTAGAAGCGGGGGTGAGGGGGTGTGGTACTTTAGATTCATGATTTTGCTTTACAGTTTGACTTTTACACACAAATAAAACACTCCTACAACTTATTCACCAAACACTCTTAAGAACTATTCAACTTTTATCTTCTACTTGCAAACATTACCAACTTTTTGATTCGCAACTATCTACAATAAATCTTATAGCATCGCTTTTTCTTAAAGCAGTTTTTTGCGAACACTCCTTATTATTGAACGGAACTTTTCTCGTAATTTGTTAACCCTAATGCACATGTTTAAACGGTTCTTCTCATAATCTTGCAGGGAATTCGTAAACAGCGTGTGGTGTATCAAGATTCTGTCGCCTCAAGAGGTTCAGGAGATGCGAAAACGAGGGCTCGAACTTCTGAACTCTGTTCCTCTTCAGAGGTTGCCACACCAAAATGGCAGTTGTGATGGTTATGCAAACAGACAGGAGCCCAGGAATATGGCTGCTAGCATACCATCTGTTGGGACTCTTGATTTCTGAACAATATTACATTAGTTTTGTCTATGCTTTTAGCAATTATGGTTAGGCAAGAAAATTGTGTTTCTAACTAATGTTTCTTGTTAGAAGCTATGTTACTGTAAGTATGATAGTACAACCTCCTTTGTTTTATGGCTTGATGCAAGAGTACTACCCATGTGTTAGGGGTCCTAATATCTGTGAAATAGCTGTAGTTTCTTTTTGTCAATCTATATAAATAGCTATTGAAGTTTTTGATATTGAAAATGTTATAATGTTAGCTTCAACCCCAAAATGAAAATCATGATCACTCATTTTTAAGTGAATAAAAAATGACAGTAACACCTTTGAACAATTCTGAAAAAAGGTTTATGTTTGTTTATGGAAGTTTCCAATAGAAAGGAAGTTGTTTTCAGTTCACTTTCTTTTTATGGAAATATTTTTTTGGAAATAATCAAATACATTTTCATCACAGTCACGTAAATTTGTGTGAATATACACTTCGAAAACCACGACTAAATAATTTTTCACTATAATCACACAAATCCATATCAAAAATACACTTTAAAAACTGCATCCAAACATATGTTCATTTCTCACCATAAAATTCAGACATCAAACCAAATATATTCTCAATTCTCACACGAGGACTAATAAAATTTGAAAAATTCATTTTTCAAAATTGAAGATTGCACTTGGAGATATATCCATACAGGTCGTAAATATTTGAAAATATGTCATGCTCAAGGATTTGTAGTAATTGTATTATAATATCTGAAATCTACTATAAAAATAGCTCAAAACAGGAGTTTAGGTACATTGTATTATGAGATCAACTAAATAAGTTCATTTAATTTGTTATTATGAATTTGAAATCTTTAACTTCAGATCTTTCCATTCAAGTACAACCTTGTAGATTTTTGTGCATTTAAGGTCTTCACAGATTCAGCAATGGAAGTTATAAATAAACACAAGGTTCTCATAGATAGAATTTCCTTATCTTCCCTTATCCCAAGCCTTTGGATACTACTGCTGCTGATACTGCACGTTAACAATATATTACAAAGCAAATGTGGGGTATGCATTCCATGTCCAATAATTCTGATATGACTCCACCTTTTTCTAATACATGTGCTGGGTTAATATTTTTTGTATACCCTTCTGAAGAGTGCTTTACTTTTTTTTTTATTTATTTAAAAAGGGTTTATCCAAATGTGAAACTCATGACCAGATAGGTTGTAAATCAAGAGATATGTACAAGTGGCAACCTTGTAAGGGAGAGGACCAATAAGACACGAACCCAAAAACAACTCTTGCAATATTTTCAGCAAAGAATTGTCAGCACACATATTGGAACCCGCAAAGTCGAAGTAATGTTACCCCAACTACCTTGCCACTTACCAACTTGCATGTTCCAGTGAGGCATGAAGACTGCTTTACTTGTTTGCAGTAAATGTGCTGCTGTTCCCAGGGTTCTGCTTTTACTTTTTCCAAAATCTTTTACTTTGACCAGGTGAAATTCCTGAATTGATGGGGGTTAAATTTCATATCCATCCATCATCATTATTGGATCTGTCAATTTTTTATTCGTTCTTGAAATCCTATTATGTAGCATCAACTGTGTGCTAAACCCAGTTGAGGATTAGTCTGAATCATGGTTTATTCCGAATGCTGCTTAATTTTATATTCGAATAGTAATAACTCACGTCAAATACGTATTGATGATGCAATTTAATGTACTTGATTGAAACAAAAAGAAAAACAAAATAGAAGTCAGAAGATCCAAATTGCTATCATTCCAATTTTATATATAGGGATACTTCGAAAAAAAACCCAAGGTTTGGGCTATTAACAAAAAAGTCCAGACTTTTCAGGGGGAAAAAAAAAGATCGAGGTTTGATTTTATCTGAAATATAATGGGTGTACCTAATATTTCTATAAAAGAAATATTAAATATAAGGGATTCGTGAAGTATTTTATTTTTACTTATGAAGGCATATAATGTAAGAAATAATCAAACCTTAGTGGGTTCTTTTTGTAATTTTTAAAAATCCTTAAGTTTTTTTGTAATTAACCCAAACTTTAGTGGTTATTTTTGTAATTATACCTTATACATATCTCTCAAAAATGTCAGCTCTGCCAAAATTGCATCAAAACTGTATATCATTGCCCAT
Organism: Rehmannia glutinosa; assembly: GCA_016081115.2. Lineage (NCBI taxonomy): Eukaryota > Viridiplantae > Streptophyta > Magnoliopsida > Lamiales > Orobanchaceae > Rehmannia > Rehmannia glutinosa. Next base: position 76,427,954 of record CM071933.1, on the reverse strand, counting down.
TAGAAAAGTGTTTCTTATATAAAAAGGTGACAATTGGATCAAAAAGAACTCAAATTTCATATAGGAAAGCCCTTTCTTGGGTACAACATAAAATGATCTCATTTACTCACTATGAAATTGAGCAACAAGAGGTTTCAAATCAACATTGCACCACATATACTAAAAAAGGGGCAGTCATTAATTACACCTTAACTTTACAGGGTGTAAATTAAAGGCATGTATAATTGCAGAATTGCAGTCCCATTGATGAATATCAATAGATACAAAGGATGGATAAATAATACAGGACAGCACTGCTCCAATGGTAAATGACTTAACACAGACAAATTTCCTGGCTCAAATTATGACCAACCACAGCAGACAAAAGGAGACGACGGAATTCGACCCGTTTGGCGGATGTACTCGGCCTGAGCTGCAGTTTTTTCAGCCTGCCGGTTTTTTCTAGCTTCTGCCGCGGCCCGTTTTTCCTCTGATTTTTGCCTTGCCATTGCTATCTTCTGTACCATCTTTGCTTGAGCTTGTGCTCTCATTTGCTCAATTTGGGCCTGAGTCAATTTATATCTCCAAGTTATAATCAAATACTTCTATTATGTCAATTTCCTTCTATTCTATCATTAAACAAAAGCATCTAGATGCCTTTTGAGAAATTGCATGCTGTGAATATATTGAATTCATGGATGGGGTAATTACAAAAGGGCCCTTGAGGTTTGGGCTAATCACAAAAAAAAAACAGAAAAAAACAGAGATGTTTCAAAATTATAAAAAGAACCCTCAGGTTTGATTCCGTCTTAAATTTAAGGGTGTAAATGTAATATTTCTGTTTATATTTGATATGTTTTTCGCTTATGAAGGAGGAATGTAAGAGAGAATCAAACCTCAAGGGGCTTTTTGCAATTTTAAAAAATCTCTGGATATTTTTTGTAATTAGCCCGAACCTGGGTTTTTTTCTTTCTAATTACCCGTCATGGATAAGAGATGAAATATCTACCTCGATTTTCCTCATTTCAGCTTCAAGCCTTGCTTTCTGCTGACTCTCCCACGCTTGAATTCTTATTTCTTCTCGTTTAAACCTGACAGCCATTTGATTCATTCACGACTCGCATTTTATAACATAAATCACTAACTCAAAAATAATATCCACAACAAAACTATCAGCATCAGCTTTTAGAATGAACCTGGCAGCATGTTTAGACTTCTCAGCTTCTTCCCACACAGCCGCACGTTTCGCATACTCAATTTGTTCAACCTCATCTCCATCCCCATTTTCATTTCCAGAATTACCCTTTTCTTTCTCATCCTTGCTCGCCCATGCAGCAATATTCATCTTACCAAGCTGAACACCAAGAGCTACAATCTCCCTTCTGGTTTTGAGCTTCATTTCTTGCTCGGACAATTCTTTTTTCCCCATTTCAGCTAAATGAGGGGTAGAATTGCCGATCGAGTGTTCTGTTGGTGTTGGTGCTGGCTCTCCTCTTCGAGGAGTGGACGGTATAGACGAAGTTGGGCTTCGGAGTGGAGTATTTGCACTTACAGGAGTAGCACTTCTTGACGGTTCTTGACTTGGAATAGGCGTCATTTCTGTTCCCATGTCTCTCATTGACACTGATCTTATGGCAGGAGGTACTCCTACATGATTGATTGCCAAAAAATCAATCAAAAAAGCAGTTTCAGTAATTCAACATATTGTTTTTTCGGGGGATAATTACAAAAACAAAAACAAAAAAAAAACAGATATGATTCAAAATTATAAAAAGCCCCCTCAAGTTTGATTACGTCTTAAATTTAAGGGAATAACTACAACATTTTCATAAATATCAAGGCGGTTTTTGGAATGTTTTTGGTTATGAAGGGAAAAATGTAATACAGAATCAAACTTCAAGGGTTTTTTTGCAATTTTCAAAAACCTCTGGATTTTTCTATAATTAGCCCGAAACTAGGTTTTTTTGTAATTATCCTTTTTTTCCCCTTAACTACACATTTTAAACTTCACCAATTTCCCTAACAACATGAAGGATGATAAGCAGTGACAGATATATGACAATGAAACAGAGATCACTAAGCTATAGGTTTTGTGTAAGGCCAAGTTTTTTATCAAGGTTGTCCAACCAACTATAGGTTTATGCTTCTGTTTTAGTGGTAATAGATATCACTTCCTAATTCAACTTTTTGAGAAATCAAAAGTAGTATTCGAACGAATAACCAAGTTTTCGACCTAATTAGGATACAAATTTAGCCATGTGGAGCTTCGTGAAGGTGACTGTATTTAAGAAAAAAATTGCAGAACCAGGGAAATGGGTAAACATCTGACTTCTTTCCGCTACAACTTTATTTGGACTGATGGATTTAAAGTCAACGATTTCAAATTCATAATAACAAATCCATTGATCTTGTTTGGGAAATCTTATTTTGAACTTATTTCTCAAAATCATTATAGTGGATTTCAAATCCATCTGAAATCATTTTCCCAAATCCTCCACTCAAATCCAAATCCGTCCATCCAACCGCGGCCTAAGTTTATTAGTTACTTTTTAAGACAAAAGGTAATTCCCCTAATCGCCGAAAAATGATCGAAAACAAAACCAATTCAGGTATAACAAAGGCATTAGCAATCAATCACCTGTGGTTTCTTCTGTCACACTCTTGGTGCAAGCCAAACCCGCATCATCAACCTCGGCCAAATCCTTACTTTCAGGGCACAAATCTATCAACGCATTCGCTCCATGTACTTGGCCCAAAATCTGTCCACCTCCATGGTTAGCAAACGCAAACTTCGCCGGTCCTGTCTGTGACGCAGGCTGACAAAAGTCGACCCTTTTGACCGACGGCTTATTCTCAGAACCCGTTGACTCTGGAGCCACTCTCACCATTCGGTTCACTTGATTTTGCAAATTGGTCTTCTTTAAAATATTGGATTGCGTATTTTGCCTGTTCATAATCCACTTTTCGGCGTCGTTCCATTTGGACGACATGGGTCTTGATAATGATCTTGTCAAAGAATGGTGCAATGGTCTTTCTCCCTTATGGAACTCGAAGCTCGATGTGCTATCGTAATCGAGATTTTCGTCTTCACATGTTCTAACAGGGTGGACTGAACTAGAATTACTGCTATCACCCTTCGAAACTAGCTGTGTTCTAATTCGGCTGTTATCTCCATTATCCTTTGCTATGAGATCCTTAGACTGTAATGAATTTCCATCACTTTGGGTTGTATCTGATGTAGCACTATCAGATTTACTTGGCAGAATTTCTAAACTTGAAGCTGCCATAAAAATAAAAATAAAAAAACTCTGGATTATTAAAACCAAATCATTCATTCTTGGAAATAAAATTGAGGGATAATTACACACAAAAAAAAAAAGGTTCAGACTAATTACAAAAAAATCAAGAGATTTTTTAAAATTGCAGGAAAATCCTTGAGGTTGACTCAATCTTACTTTTTACACTCAAAAATCCCCATGATAGTTATAAAAATATTACAATACCCCCTTAAATTTAACACAGAAGCAAACATGGGAGGCTTTTTGTAATTTTGAAACATCTTCGGATTTTCTTGTAATTAGTCCAAACCTCGGGTTTTTTTGTAATTATCCCTAGAATTGATGCCCAGGATGATTCTTCAAAATTTGTAATTACTTCTGAACCAATAAAAACAGTAGAAATCAGGTTCAAGCCCCCATGCTGACTTGATGTGGTTTACAGTGTTTGGAAATTAATACTAACATTTACCATTATATTAATGATTTAAGGCGAAAATGGAAAAAGGGGCAAAAATCAACAAACCTTCCTCGGTAAAATCTCCATTTGGAGCTGCTAACAAGCTATTTTTTACAAACTCTGAATCCTCAATCCTAGAAGGAGATGTTCTAGAAGAATTACTGGTTGATCCATCTTTTTTCCTCTGATGGTGTGACCCTACAAGCTTCATTCTCAGCTTACTTGGAGATATCATTCCAGTCTGCATTAACCAAAAAATTAAAATTAAAAAAAATGTTCTATAATACTAATTTTTCCCCAAAATGAGAAAGTCTAGAACACCCCACCAGAAAAAGGAAAAGGATGAATTTCAAACTTATTTTCACCCAATAATCAACACGAACAATCTAATTTACCTTATTCAAATCCCATTAACCAAAAAAAAAAAAAAAATCGGTACGCTCATTGCTCAGATCAGAAAAACTTTGATTCATTAAATAAAAATCTCATAAGAATTTAATTGAAACCCTTCTGAGATAAAAACATAAAAACAGCTCTCAGAAACAGAAAAGACAAATGCATGTATGTATGTGAAGAAACAAAGCTATGATAATCATATTAAACGCAACAAAAAAGAAAACAGAAAAAAAAGAACAAAACAAACCTGAACTTTGTGTATCCGCTCGTACTCCATTTAAGATCCTCTCTGCTTTCCCCTTCTCTTTCTCTCTCTCACACACACACAGAAAAAACACGCACTCGCACAACAAAATCTTGAGCTGAAGTCTAGAGAGAGAAAGAGAAGAAATCAAGAAATAGCCAAAGCTCATTTAAGAGCACAGCTCTACTGATCTGATGCCTGTGTGAGAGAGAGAGTATAAAAGATGGTGATAAAGGTTGGCGATGTTTTACCGATTTATTGACTCTATACTCGGCGATTATTTGCATTTTACCTTTTTTCCTTTTTTGGCCTAAGCAAATTTTAGTTTGGCCAGTCAAGTCCCTACCAAGCATGTGTAAAATCCTCTTTTTTCCCTTCCTTTTTCCTTTTTTCTTTTTCTTTTTCTTTTCTAAGTGAATAAAATTCCTTTTTTGGTTTTTGTAATTGACACTAGGGACTCCAAAGTCCAAAGTTACACATTTATTGTTAAATGAACCAACCCAAAAAAAAATCTACTCCAAATATGAACAATAATTATTCCAACTACTAGAGTTTTGGACTAAAACGAATCAAGATATTCGATACTCGATTTGAGGTCGATCGTTAAAAGATCGTTTGAGCTCATTTCGTTAATATAAACCAAATATGAACACATTTTTTTTATTTGATAAGATATAAATCTCGGCTCGAGCTCGACTCGACTAGTAAAAAAGAATAAAATTATGTGTAAAATATCTAGCTACTCGAGCTCGATTCGTGTAGTCTCGACCAAAGCTCGTTCGAGCTCGGTTCGGTTAATAGTCAAACAAGCTTAAACATAATTTTTGAAGCTCAATTAAAATTCAAACAAGCTCGAATAATACCATGTTCGGCTCGACTCGACTTGTTTACACCCCTACGTAGAGCTATATTTGGTTTTTATTTTCCTCACTCATTTTTTTTATATTTCCGAAGTATAAATGTGTTTTGTCACTTGTATTTCACATAAATGATATTTCTGTTTCAAAAATTATATTTACTCAATATAACATTTCATTAATCAAATAATTTGGTGTATACTCACTAGCCATAACAAATTAATCTACCATAAAGAATATTACTTAATAAAACAAATTAATCATCTACGGTTGTAATTATTTTAATTATTTTTTTTCAAAAAAATAACACACCAATTATTTTATCCAAATAAAACAATCAAATGTATTTGTATCTCCTAGTATATTTCAGTGAACAGTATATTATTTGAAAATAATTAATAATTATTAACTATATGCAATGAGTGATAATAATAAGTGATGTTGTAAAGGCAAAACTTTGAATTAAATTGCTCTGCAAATATTAATTGCTTTAAATTGAATTTCTGTCAAATGCAATCAAATTATTCAGAAATATTATGACATACAATTATGAGTCTAAAAATGACTCTAAACTATTCATTACCCACAAGGACAATTTTAAAGTTTTGTCTTTTACAATTATTACCACATTTAAGGTGTGATAAGTAAAGCAATTATGACTTAAATGTTTGGACCATTCGGTCTTAAAAGTGAGTTGAGTCCAATCAAATACAATCAATGTAGCTCGCCCTACTTTTAGTAATGAAATTGCGGTGATTTAAATTTTTATAGGGGGGCAAATTTTTTAAATTTAATAATTATATAATATATAAGAAATTTAATAAATTTAACAATTATATATAAATAATATATATTATTTTTGCAAGTTTTAATGGCGTTGAGGAGGCATCCGTTACCGCCTGTCCCCTAGCTCCATGCCTCTATCATCTTTTTTTATTAAAAAAAATATTATATGTTTTTATTTGTGTTATTTTCTTTAAAAATATATATTGTAGATGATGGTTTAATAGTTTTATTGTTAACAAAAATATTTTTTAATTTTCATTAAGAAAAAATAGCCAAATAGGAACTCATTCACTCAAAAAAAAAATTCGGGATAATTACAAAAACACTAGAGATTTGGGCTAATTATAAAAAAATCCCAAATATTCTGAAATTACAAGCTGACCCTTTAGGTTTGATGTGTCTTACATCTCTCTCTTCATATGCAAAAAAATAATGCAAAAGCTCCCATCACGTTACCAAAATATTACAGTTATCCCCTTAAATTTAAGACACAACACATTCAAACCTCAAGGGTGTTTTTGTAATTTTCAAAAACTTCTTGTTGTTTTTTTTTTTTTTAATTAGTCTAAACCTTAGATGTCTTTTGTAACTACCTAATTTTGAAAAAATGGATATGATTTGTGCCTCAAGAGTTTAAGTTGAGCTAAAAGAAGAGAGGCTATTATTATTAATATTAATTCAAAATTAATTTGTTCTTTTTTTTTTTTTTTTTTTTGGGGGGGGTAGGGGGTAGGTTAGTTGAATTGGAGAGGGTGGGTAAATGATTGTACATTGAGTCCAGAAGTGTGAAAGACTTTGATATATGTGTAGCATAGTAGTTCGGAATTGGGATATCTGATTCTTTTTTTACTTATTTCAGAAGTTATGTTGTATATATTGTACAAGTTGGTATAAAGGCTTGCAGGGCTATGAAATGAAAACAGAGCATCATTTCTCACTTTTTTTTCTTTTTATGTAATTGAAAATAGAAAAGGCCAAATTACCATCTAGAAAAATATTAATTAAGATATTCAATCAAAAGATAATTTTTTTCCAAAAAAATATAATAATAATTTTAGGTAATAGGAGTTGGGTTCCCCAACTACAAAACGTGGGCAATAATAGGAATGCCAATGGGATGAGACGGGAACTTAAATACTCATGCCCGTGCCGGGTCGCGGGTTGGGTAGCGCAGAACGGGTCGCACCGTGTTAAATGAAAAAAAAAAGTTACTATATAATAAAATATAAACAATTCAAAAAAAAAATGAACGAGAAATAAGAAAAATAAATTATTTCAAACTTGTAATATATTTATAAGCATTTTTATAAGTTATTGTATCTTGTATTTTGTTTTATTAATTCATATTACTTATAAAAATTATTATTTTTAATAAATCCATGTTAGATGTAATAATAGCTACATAAATCTTAGTATATTAGGTGGGCGGTCACGGGCGGGCGGAACAACCCAAACTTGTCATCCCTAGTCAATAATTTGATGATATTAAACGATGTATATTGTTATATAAATAATATTTATATAATATTCAATTATACTATACATTAAAAAAATATTTTTTAATGGATTAAATGAATTATATTATTCAACGAAGAATACATGAATATAATTTTCTTTCAATGTATGCTTTTTCCTACACAATTGTTTGGTTATTTCCAAAAAAGTCTCATACTCCCAACAATCTCGCCACTATTATTGGTTGATTTTGGATTAATGGATGGAGCAAGTTTTTAATGAAGCAGGTAAACTTTAGGACTACCTCAAATTCCTCGCAGAGGTTTTCACGATTATTTAATGAAGAATCAGAAAGCAAATTATCTTTTTTTTTTCTCCCCACAAATTTGGCACTACGTCACTAGCTAATTTACTTCATTTTAGCATATTTATGCAAAAAAAAAATAAAAAATTGACATATGTTAAAAGAACTTTAAAAAAAAGTAAATAAAAATTTAAATCTAGACTTCCATTATGTGAGTGAATGAATCAGTGTGCCAGGAAAATCAGGAAATAGGATACTGAATTCCATAATGTGATCCTTCCCATTGGTCATATGCTCCACCCTACGGTCCCTACCCACCCCTCCATGACCACCCCGGGGTGCTGTATATTGTAGTGATAATTCACGACACGACACGATAAGACAACATGGAAACAAGATTTAAAATAACGGGTTAGCGTTTTACCATTATCGTGTTAAATGTCTTTTTTATCGACATGACAAGGACACGAAAATCTCATGTCATGTTTTTTGTAAACGCGATAAATCGGAAAAAATAACACATAGAAAGCTAACATGCTAACGATTTGTTAATCACAAGAATAACACGATCTGCTTTCAAGCTCGTATATGATAATGACACGTCTACCTGTTAGTAATACGATAACATGATATTTTGTATTTCTTAATTAGGTCCTTTGTAGTTAAGGGCGGAGCCAGGGCGAATTAGTAAGGGTGGGCCGATCTGCACGAAAAACGGGCCGGATAGAAAATCCAAGAAAAAACAATACAAATTATAACTATTTTTTTTTTTCAAAAAAATTCTAACTAATTTTTTTTTTTAAAAAAGGGTGGCCAGGGCCTGGTTGACCCACCAAATCTATCTACGCCCTTGTTTGTAGTTTGTATCATGTATTATTATGTAAAATCATGTAATTTGTTATCGAATATCAACGTGTAATATCGTATTATTCAAACTTGATCAATTTTTTTACTTATGGTGTCAAATTATGTCGTGTCGTATCAACATGGAAGATTTTGTATTCGTGTTCGGAAGTACAATCCTTTATCTTATCATGTTCGTATTTGAATTTATCATGTCATATTATTATCGTGTCGCGACATGAAACATGAAACAATTACGCGATTTGCCACCTAATTGTATGTATAGTGATGAAGAAAAATACATGACATGCCCTAGAAACTATACAAATAATAAAGTGAATTAATTTTTAAAGTAGTATGAAATTAAAGTGCATGGCACAATATTCAAAGTGTGAGGGAATAGTACTGCTGTAAATTGGTCAATACCTGATCCACTATGATATAATGATAGTGACCCTAAAATCACTCTTTCCAATTGTTGCTTTAACTGAGAAAAGTTGATTAAGTGATTAAGGTACTTTTATGATTTTCTTTTTCTTTATTAAAAAAAAAATTATAAGTTTTGCACGAGCAAATTCACAATTTACACATAAATATTTATAAAGTGATATATTTTCTAAATCCAGAATTTTTACTATAATTTTGTTACATCATATATTAAATATCACATACTCATGCTTATATATATGACTAACATTTAATACAAGATGCATCACAAAACTGTAATAGAAAATTAAAATTGATATTTACTAGTTCATTATTTTATAATTAAAAAACTCTCTATTTTTAAAACACGAGCCCATTCGATAGTTCAAAAATCAAACTAAATCTACTCATAAATCAACACAAATATTAAACACAATTAAAATAGATATTATTTTGTTGTTTCAAATGCAAAAACTTATGCAAGACGGTGATATTTTATACTAAAAATATCACCGTCTCACGATCTAATAAGAGACCTGTTGTTTTTCAAAAACATGGAACAAGGCCAAAAAGAATGGACTAACTAGACAATCCAAATTTTACATTACCAAACTTTTCTAGGGTTGGAAGCCCATAATGTATAAATAAATTTTTTTTTAGAAAAACAAGAAAAATAAACTCAACTAATAATAAAATTCCAAAGTTCAAAATTTTATAGAGAAGCTATGACTAATGATTGTGTACTAGGCCTTTGGCCTACACTACAAAGTGTATTAGCTCCATTTTTTGATGCCATATAATTGTATTCTTTGGGTATTAATTAGCTGCCATTTTATACTTTTTATGCTATGATTTTTTATTTTATTTTTTTTGAGGGATTTTATGTTATGATTTGATATTAACATAAAGTTATGCCCATGTGATCACATAACCCAATACCACAATTTTGTTTGTTCCGATTTGCAATTAGACACGTTAGATGACAATCACACGTGCATAGTCATGTGACTTTGGGAAATTTATCTTTCATTTCATTGCATTAATATTGTACTTATATATTTAAAATAAGAATTATTCCCAAATAAGCAATTTGAATTTACTGGTGATTATATATCGAATAATTTTAATTTGCCCCAATCATATATATATCTTTTAATTTTTTTTCTTGAACTTTGCAAATTATTGTACTTAGCCCTATAATTTTTAAATTTATCCATCACTGTTAGTTGATGTAGCTATTACACCTCAGACAATTAGTTGGATCAATTTTCTCTTAAATCTCTTCATATTTAGTAGAGTGTGCGGGACTTGAAGATTATCAAAATCGAACCGATATTCGACCGAAAGATCTCGAACGAAAAATATCCGTTGACTTTTTGACTTTCCCGAACCGTACTCATCGAAAATATTTATGGTGCGGTTAAGATTTCTCAAATACCCGTCATGAGAACCGTGATCGAATCGATAAATCAACCACTCCGAACCGAGGGACCCGGTTAGAACCGAATTTAAAGATTTTATATAAATACATATACATTATTTCTATGTTGTTTTTATTTTGATATTGAATTAATTACAAACTATTTGAAATTAAATTGATTATAAAGCATATTTATGAAAAAACCATAATCTTGCAACTATTATGAAATTTAAAAAAACTTTGATATTAATAATAGAGTATATCATTTGAAATTGAAATTAGTTAAATGATTAGTAAATTGCACTTAAAAGATAAAACAAGTAATAGTACCATATTATAACAATATAAAAAAAAAGACATATTTTAATTTTTTTACCACATCACATAAAATTATAAATAGAATTTTATTGATTATGTTAAGTTGTTAAGTATGAGACATTGAGATTATGAATTTACACAATTTTTTATTTCATGTTCATTTATAAAAATTATTAGTTAATTATATTTGTTCTATGTTAATAGAAGGACAAATACCCAAATAATAGACTATTATTGTATTATAGAGGTTATTAAGTTTAGAATTTTGGATTGTGTTACCTATTATAGTTTTAGTTTTTATTTTGAGACTCCGTTAAAAAGAGACTAGAACTCTAGAAGTATATCCATTTGGTGATTTTTTATATTGTTTTTTTTTTTCTTCCAAATTTGTATGTTTTATTTATGGCTAATCTCCGAATCTCCGTCACGAACCGAACCGTACCGTCCCATTAGAACCGAATATCCATCCCAAATCGTACCGGAAGTTTGGTACGGTTCGGGACGAAGATTTTTTTCTATGATTCGGTTCTGGAGATTTATTTTCAGAATCTCCGAACTTCGGGATGGTTCTGGATAATTCCAAATCTCCGAACCGTCCCGTACCATGCACACCCCTAATATTTAGTCAATATACAAATCGTATTAAATTATAGTAAATTTCATTAATAAACTTATATTATAATACCATTTTCAAAGATTTGTACACAAAATAAAACAATCATAAAGGTTGAGATTTGAATATTATAGACTTAGTGCAAGACTTTGCAAATTGACAGATTAAAGTGAAACAATAGGACAAAGTAAAGAAAAAATCACTTCTTATATATTTATACACAAGTTCATGAATGTACAAGTACATCAAGTAAACATTCATTTTATGAGAATTAATATCTAATAAACATTTTGTTTTTGCTAATTCTTGGGCACAAAACCCTAAATTATGCTCCCTGACTCTCTGTAATCCACCAAATTAATAACAATATCCATTAACTTAATTAATAATTATTCTCCCAAATTAGGCTCAAAGCCCTAGAGTAATCAAGGGCATCCCTTTACCATTATTGACACCCACCCCACAACTCCACTTTCTATTCAAAGTGGACTATAATTTTAAGGAACATTTTTTTTGATTAATTGGTACGTGATTATGCTCGTTCGAGGTTAACTAAAAATTGATTGATTTGGATTGAGCTGATAATCAATACCTAAAATTAAAATATTTTTTACATTTTTTTTTGGCATGGCTACTAGTAAAAATTCTCTTAAACTCGTTTGCGAAAATGATAATGAGATTGAATGAAGTGACAATTTCTCCTTTACTGTATTTTTTTTTTAAAAAGGGGGATATTTAGAGAGATTTTGCAAATATTTCTTTTTTTTTTCAAAAAATGATTTATCGTAATATAAGCAAATTTAATTGAGAATTAGAAGTAGTAGTGTTTGGAAATAAAATGTAAAAGCTGGGAGTGTTTGAGAAAAAAAAAATCAAAATCAGTTTTTTGATAAAAAGACAAAAACGTGCATATATGATGGTATGCGTATTTAGGAAGAGAAAATATATTTTTCGATTATGATAAAAAAATCGGTGATAAGATTGTCAAAAACAAACTTTTTCTTATTTACAAAAATAATGAAAGCACTTTCCCAAAATCAGAAATGCCATTTACTGCCTAATTTTAGATGTTGACTAGATGAAGCATAAGCAAAAGCAGAAACCACATTTCCAAACATTAAAAAGTAAAAAGTAGTTTTTTCAACCAAAAGCTAAGAATTACTCTTTTCTTTGAGTGTTAGCAAACACTATATTGTAAAACCGAGTTCATATGTTCAACACATGACCCATGTCATATGTGAAACGATTCCCTTTTTTTTTTTTAATAACCGAGATTCTATATTCCCACATGATTAGTCCTCGAGGAAAATACACAAAAATTGCCGAATTTTATGATTTTTTTAGTATGAATCGTGGGAGAGGAGGGGTCATGAAAATCGAACTTCAAACCTCTAATTTGGTCTTGTAAATCGTTAACAACTGGACCACTATCCGATTCCCGATAATTTTAACTATCTACCGGGATCAAAATAAGTATATACACATGAGTACAAATAATAAGGTGTTGAAACATGAGTCCAAAACATTCTTTCTAAGGGTAGGCCAATCCTATCATTTCTAAGGGTTTTGGACTGTGGAATTTGGAACTACGTTCACATGGAGTGTTCCCTCATATTTCTGGGCCCACATTTTCAAATTGGGCCCCAAACGTATGGGTTCACATTTTTGTCCTTGGCTGGCCAATGTTTGACCACGCTTTCATTTTTTTCTTACTAATTTATGATGACGATATTGATAGGGAATTGAATTTGGATACTCAAAATTAATGTACATCTTTGACCAATGCCTCCCCAATACTTTTTTGAAATTATGTTTGCGTCATATGGGGTCACAAACAAATTTAGGGACTCAAGTCTTGTAAACTTTATACCGTCCAAGAACCACCATAAGGTTAGTCCAGTAACCACGAATATTACTATTTAGTGAAGGAGTGTGAGTTCGAGTCTTTGTAACGATAGGACCGAGTTTAAAAAGAAAGAAAGCTTTCTACCATCCAAGAACGTAATTTTAGATTCTTTTTAGTAAATATAGTTATATTTATCATCTCACTCCCAACAAAAAAACTAATATAAAATTAGAGAAACGTTTAGGTCTTGTATGAATGTATTTTCAAGTCCAATTTCTAGTTTTCAATGTTGAAAAATGAATTTTCATATGAGAACCGAGAATATATTTGGTATATTATGGTTATTTTTGGAAATAAAAATTTGTGTTGGTTATAATTTTCTGAATGTATCTTTGACATAGATTCGCGTATTATAGTGTATTTCACATAAATTTGTGTAACGTAGCGAAAAATTATTTGGTTGTATTTTCAAAAGAATATTTCCATAAAAAGTGAAAACTAAAAATGATTTAATTTCTACTAGGAACTTCTTGAACAAACATAAACCCATTTTTCGAACTAGTTCGAAAGTGGAAAATCACGTTTGAAAACACAATCATACGTGGCCTTAGACTTCTTGGTTAGTGATTCGGAGTGTATGCATGAAGTATTAGGAGGAAGAGAGGTTTGATACGATTTATTGAGAAAATTGAATAAATGTAGAAAAATAAATTGAAAAATATACTATGTTTGGTTTTATTTTGGGAGAAAACAAACAAATATAGCATAACTTTCCAGTATCAAGTAAGGGTAACTGTAATATTGAGATAAATATTTGTAAAACAAAAAATCTTTCAAACTTGTCAACAAAAGATTGTTATTTCGAATAAGAATACTATTATATTTTTTTCTGAAAAACAGACAATTAAAAAAAGACAAAAAAAGTTAAAGGGCCAATGTGGTAAAATTAGAGAGTGTTGGGGTTTTGTGAACCCCACACAAATCTTCCAGTAAAGTACAGAGTGCAGTTAAGTTTACAGTACTTTCCTATGCATTTTGATGTGGATTGGGAGTCATTGGTTCCTCTGTACGCAAACCTAAATTTGAACCCCTGAATACAATCACAATAACCAGTTAACCACCAACCCCACAAAGAGAAAATAGGTATAATTATGAAACTGCCCCTAAAATTTAGTCTAATTACAAATATCCCATCAATAGTTGTATTTATCTAACAAATACCCATCTTTAGGGTGTGATATGAAAATTACCATATTGACCTCGCCTAACTTGAAATTACCATAATGCCCCCAAGATCAACGGTCTTTTTTATAAGGGTCTCGGCCCTACCCGAAGGCCCGGGTCGGGTCGTCCGCTTACTCTCCACCGTCGGTGGAGCGCCACATATACGGCGGTCCACATTTCACGGTGAACAATTCTATAAATACCGCACAAAAATTAAGGGAAAACGTAACTTATCATTATTCTAAATTACCTCGCTTTTTAGCTTTCTAAGTAAATCAATTATCTGATTCAGACTTAAGCTTTGGAGAGCCTTAGATGTGTGGGGGGGGGATACCCTAGCTAACCTAACGTGTGCTCTGTTCAGGTACTCTCTAACAAAATATCTCACATCACTCTTTGGGACCCTAGGTCAGATACCCTCGAATAAAATACCTCACATCGCTCTCTGGGACCATAGGTCAGTCTGTCAGGTACATCTGATTTACCTTCCTAAATCAGAATGAAATTTTGTAAGGTAAAACCAAATGTCAGGGGCATTTATAATTGCATTTTTTTATAATTATGCTGGACCTTAGAATAGTTTTTATAATTAACCTAAGAAAATAATTGAAAAAATAAAAGGTTCTTTTTTATTGGTATAATTACAAAAAAAAAAAAATAAACTAAAAAAACTAATTACAAAAAAAAATAAACGAAAGATTTTTGGAAATTAGAAAAAAAAACCTTTGACGTTTGATTACTCTTACATTTCTCCCTTCATAAGCAAAAAAAGTTTAAAAATCCCCCTAATATTTCTAGAAATATTACAAACCCCTTTAAATTAAGACATAATCAAACATGAGGTTTTTTTTTTTTTTTTTAATTTTAAAATATCTATGAGTTTTTTTGTAATTAGCCCAAATCTCAAGGTTTATTTTTAATTATCTCGTTTTTTTTTGATCGGTTAATTATCTACTTTTTTTTTTTTTTTGCAAGATGGTCGGCCAAATTAGCCAACCATATAATTGAGAAAAAAAGAAAAGGTTTATATCTTTGTTATGATAGTTCACATGTTTTGACTGAGATGGCATGTTTTCAATATGCTTTCTTTTATGGTCCTTCAAAATTGTCCACTTTTCCTACCAACCTTTTGAAAGTTTTTGGCAAAAGCCGTCTTTTTCCCCATTTCCCATTATCACAGGCACAATAGCAGCAAGAAATCAATGGAAAATAAATAAATAGAATTGTGGGGATTCAATTCAAATATCTCAGTCATTCTCTTGGTGGGCCTTGGCATTTATCACATTTAGGCGTGTAAACGAGTCGAATCGAGTCGAGCCGAATATAATATTTGTCAAGTTTGGTTGAATTTTAATCGAGTTTCAAGAACTGTGCTTGGGCTTGATTTGATTATTAATCGAATCGAGCTCGAATGAGCTTTAGTCGAGACGAACACGAATCGAGCTCGAATAGTTTGGTATTATTCCATATATTTTATTACTTGTTTGCTAATCGAGTCGAGCTCGAGCCGAGCTTTACGGCTTATCGAACAAAAAAATGTGTTCGGTCTTGGTTAGTTATGTTAATGAATCAAGCTCAAATGAGCTTTTTAACGATTAATTTCGAATCGAGTATCGAGTAGCTTAATTCGTTTTTTACATTTTATTTTATGTTATAATGAGGAATATGAAAAATCAGAGCTAAGCCCACCAAAACGAGTTGTCGGTTTGTCCTAATAAGTGTTTCAAAAAGGTAAAACTTTGGTTAAAAAGTTCCTTCATTAAAATATTACTTACCATCTCCATCTCGATACAATCAACATAAAATCATGGACAATTAAGTTTAATTTTTTTGAAAAAGTGAAAAAATATATAAAAGAAAGGAAAAAGTCTTGATCACAAATGGATCGTGTAGCTTAAATATGGGCATCGTTAAAACTTACTAAGGTAAAGCCCACCCTTGTAGAGAAATCCCTTGCGAAAAAGGATACCCCGAAAAAGCCAAAACGCCCACATAAAAATCCATAAAAGAATCCACAAAAATGCATAAAAGTATCACTAATCAAAAGATCAAACCGAAATCCAGGATGGCCCATAGTATCCATAATCCTCATTATCGGAAGAATCTACTTTGTCGGCATAATCCTCCCAAATCTTGGTAGCATCCACTTTTGGGAACTTCAAATTATCCGAGAGGGCATTGCCCAAAATAGTGAATTTTTGGTCTATGAATTGGAGGCATCGGCCTTGATTAACATCATGAATAAGTTCTTGCATTTAGCATCATCTAATGATTTATCCCGAATATGTTCGACAAAGGTGATGAATGGGCTTCGTGCTAACTGTATCGGGGACATGTTCCTACGTCAAATTTGATATCGACTCAAAGGTATATTCAATGCGGTGTGATTCAACAAACAAATCTAAAGTAGTCAAATATCAATATTTAAAGGTGAAGCCAAAGATTAAATAACATTATTTATTATTAATTGAATAACCCGAGTTTTTTTCCACTTAAGAAGCTATAGTTTTGTTTAGAATCTCACTTTGTCGCCCACTAAATCATTCACATCCTCTAAAGCAACAAAAGAATTCTCCAAGGCGACGATAGGAGAAGAACCATCATGTCTACGAGAATGAGTCGTTGTTTCAACAATAGTGCCATCATACTTAGTAGAGGTCGCTTCTTCCTCGAGGCGCCAATGGTCTTGTCATTATCTTGTGTAATCTTAAATGGTTGAAACACCTTTCTAGCCATGGATCGACCTCTAGAGAAGCCCAACTTTTGGGTTGTATTGTAGGATTATGACGCATAATCCGATTGCAGGAGGCAAGAATGTCCCATAATGCAACAATGAGCATAATATTCCGATAATTTCCGTAACTAAGAGAAACAAATGAGCAATGACCCACCCTTTCAACTATGACGTAATCCTAAAGAGGTTTGGGCATATCAATATCAACCAAAACACGAACACAATATCCCGGAGATCCATTCAATGAACATTCTTGTGTATCCTTTTTTTGGGGGTCCCAACATAATTTTCATTAAATAATTCATCTGGATTGTATAATTATACTGATAGATTATACATTGAAGCTAACAATTATAAGAAATCATATATGCAACAACTATCGAACTAAATAAAATTTTCATTCATGAAATTATTTTTATACTTGAAACTTTGGAGAGCCTGAGCGATATAAATACTAAAATCATTTGGGCCCAAAACATAAAGCCCAATCCAAAGCTTGACCCACGAACACTGATGAAACACGTCAACAATTTGGGCTAATGATAGCAGCTGGACAATTAAAGCTTATGGACTTTTTCAGTCATAAATTTACTTTTCAAGGTTGTGGCCCAAAGTACTCTAGAAATCAGAACTTTTTAAAATTAGACTATTAAGGTTGGCTAAACTTATTTAAAAGATCTTATAAGTTTTTACATCTTATAAGTTATTTTTAGAGCTTAAATAAGATGTTAGATCTTATTTTAAGAAATAAGTTGTTAAAGTGTTTGGATAAAATAAGATGGTATAGCTTTTAAGATGTTAGTAATGATAATTTTGTAATTAAAATAGTCAAAATTAAAGGAGGTTGTTGAAATGAGATCTTATTTTGAAAAAATGTTGGGTTCCCCTACTTTATTTTTGACAAAAAGGAAAAATAATTTCATTAAATAATTCAAACTAGCAATACATCGATAGTAGACAGAAACAAATATGTTAAAAACCGTGGAAGATTAACTATGAAAAGACTCATAGTATCTAGGTTAATAACAAAAACCGGCTTAAAGCCTATAATTTTGAAAATTCTGTAATGTCTAGAATACCTATGATTCCAGATCTGCAACCTGTTGAAGACCATAATCTGATTCGTTATCTCTGTCCGCTGGATCGAAAACTTGCTTGTCTGAATCGTCCACACAAGAAAACACCGCACCAAGACGATGATAAACCAAGCGCCGCACCAGACGGCAAAATCAAAAACAACAAAAACAAACAAACAATCCAGATCTATGTAGGAAACCACTTATTTAGTAAATAAATTGATAATAAGATGTAGGTGGGGTGATTT
Source organism: Rehmannia glutinosa (assembly GCA_016081115.2). Lineage (NCBI taxonomy): Eukaryota > Viridiplantae > Streptophyta > Magnoliopsida > Lamiales > Orobanchaceae > Rehmannia > Rehmannia glutinosa. Next base: position 76,409,450 of record CM071933.1, on the reverse strand, counting down.
CTAGCCAAAAATGGCCAAAATCACCCCTAAACAATGAGGAACAAGAAGAGAAACAAAAGAGAGAAGGTTAGAGAGAAAAGGAGGCTAGGGTTTCCCCTACTTTTTTAAAAACAACTTATAAGCTCCTGACATCTTATTTTAAGAGCAACTTATAAGCTCTCAAACATCTTATAAGATGTTTTGAAGAGCTCATAAGCTCAGCCAAACACCCTCTAAACTCATGCCCATATTTTACAATGGGATAATTACCAAAAAACACCCCGAGGTTAGGGATAATTACTAAAAAAATCCATGGATTTTGAAAATTACAAAAAATTCCCTTTAGTGTTGATTCGTCTTACTTTTTTCATTCGCAAAACATTTCAAAAGCTCTCATTACATTTATCAAAATATTACAGTTACCCCATAAAATTAAGACACAATCAAATCTCAAATTTTTTGTAATTTTCAAAAACTTCTTGATTTTTTTGTAATTAACCCAAACTTTTGGGGGCTTTTTGTAATTACCCCAAACATTTACACAACAAAAATTGAGGCAAGTTCACATCAAGAAACTTCATTCTCCTCCACTTCATTTCCCAACATCCTATCCTGAGTACAAAACCCAAAATTCAAAACACTATCTCCACTCACATAAACCACCCGAAAAACATCGTATTTAACATCGGTTGCAAAACCGTCGAGATAAGGCAAAACCTTCTTCCTATAATCCGACGTCAATAAATAGCCGTAGCAAAACTGAAGTGATTTCCACACAAAGAGGCCAACTAGCTGTTTCTGTATTATGCTTTGAGACTTAAAGCAAACTCCGCCATCGCGCCGTTCATTTTTTGGAACCGATCTTTAAATATGGCTAAACACGCGTAATTTGATACGCTGTCGTCGTGGATGAGAGCAGCGTGGCTGAGCTCAGGGAGATAATGTCGCCGGTGAAGAATTTAGCGGCCGGTGAGCCGTCTCTGGATTCTCCCGCGTACGCTTCGAAGAAGCTGTGGTCCATTAAGATGGCCATGTTTGCTACATTTGTTAACACGGAGAGCTGTTGGGAAATGAGGGGAGGCAAGGCAATGTTAGAAGAAGGGATAATTACGAAAACAATCCTTGAGGTTTAGTCTAATTACAAAAATTCCGGTTATTTTTTAATATTTTCAGACAAGCCTGAATCTGGTTATGCATCAGATTGTCAAATTTGAAATGTTCTTAGGTACAATTAACACATTATAATCTACGCTATGCTCTATCAGATATATTCATTGATGTCACATGTGGTGTTTATACGTGACGTTCATATAGTATATTTCAAATGAAACAGATAATGGAACGAGATCTAGACTGCTTTCATCTTTTTATAATCTCAAATTTTACATACAAAATAGGGATAATTACAAAAACTTACACTCAAATTTGGCCTAATTACAAAAAAAAAGCTCAGTTATCATTCAAAATTATAAATGCGATATTGACATTTGTTTATATTATACAAATTGCAACATCATGAGCATAATATTTGTTAAGTAAATATAGACCTCAAATAGGTCAGTATTCTAAAAAGTGCTAGCCGCTAATCGGGCGGCAGACTGGGGTCTAGCGCCTAGGCGGAAACTAGGCGGGGTTAGACATGATCTGGGCGGGGTTAGGCGGGGCCTAATCGGAAGAAAAAACTAGTCGGATAACCTAGCGCCTAAGTAGAGACTAATTGGGGCTAGGTGAGAATTTTTAGAACAGTTAATGGGTGTTTGTAAGACCTTAAGGGGTATTTATAATTTTGAAAGATAACTGGAATTTTTCGTAAATAGGCTAAACCCCAGGTTTAGTTTTTGTAATTATTCCTAAACAAAATAACTTAAACTTAAAACTATGGCCCCTTCAAATTTCTCAATTGTCTACTATTGGCCCAAGTATCTAGCTATCTAATCCACAAACAAAAATTCTGATTTCTTGCTAGCACATACAAAAATTTATATTTAGATGTAGCAAAGTACTAATTCTGCATAAAATTGTGTCAAGAAAACAGAGTCTAAAGATATAATGCAACCAAAAATTTTGCAATTGGCAAAAATAATACAACTTACAAGATTAGCACTTAAAAATTGTTTGTTCTCATCACTCCTCTTAATCCATGCCCCATACCATATAACCTGCACAATCAACAACACATCACAATAAGAAAAAAAATAAGAAAAAAAATTTGTTTATAACACTAAAAACAGAGAAACAAAAAATTACAAGTCTAGGACATGAAGTTCCTAATTATTACCATGTTGCCATGAATACTTCTGAATATTGAACTATGAACACAACCAAGGCTCTCAGTGTACAAAGAAAATTGCTTTAAAGCCTCAATTAGATCATCCACATGAACCGTTGTTGGCCTTAATACAAAGAAGCTTAAATCCAGGTTCCTGTTGTTAAAAGGAACATAACAACATGCCATAATTTTTTTCTTCTGGGTATAATATTTCTTTTTGTTTTCCTGCTTTTCGTTGCATTTAGATGTATTATGTTTATGTATATCAGGGGGAAAATAAGACGGAGAAGAAAAAAAAAAAAAAAAAAAAGGCTAGAATTTTCTCATGTTTGAATATCAAGAAATGGAATATAATTAGTCAAATTTGATTAGTCTTAGATTGGTTTCCTTTGTCGACCAAAATGATAAAAAGGATTGGTGAAGAGACATCTAAAGAGTCTTGCATGTTGACTGCGTTAGTTTGTGGCAACAATATTAAAAAGTTTGAATTAAAAGTTTGAATTTTTGTCTGACTACTACTAGAACGTTTAGACCAAATAAAACCAGTTTATATATTTAGCAGGAAAAGTAAGTTTTGATTTCTCTATTATTATGTTATTATATATATTTCCTTTTTGGTTAGTGTTTGGGGGAGGGGTTGATTAGCATAGAGATCCCATTCAACTTGATTATAGAAGTTTCTGTGAAATGTTCATTAAATTATAGTTACTATTCAAAAGGCTAGCACCATCAAGATGTCAATCAAACTGAAACTATTACCACATACAACTTGAAGACAAAAACTTGTGTAAGACGGTTACACGATGCGACGGATGATACTTTTAGTGTAAAAAGTGATATCTCATCTGAATACACTAAATTAAGTGTATTCGGACAAAGTATCATATTTTACAATAAAGTACAATCAGTTCTCCGACCGCAACCGTTTATAAGAGACCTACTCAACTTGAAACCGTAAGTTCTTATTATTTTCATTCTTTGTTTTTGGAACTTAATGAACCACTAAACAACCCCATCTTTCTGAGGTATTTCCATTTATATAAATTGTTTTTCATATTAGAAGTATTATCTATTCAAGAGTGTATGTCCCATATTAACACCTTATCAGAGTTAAAGAGCTTACTTTTAAACATAAATAAGTATAAAATGAGTGGATCTTATTAGGTACTACTGGAGTTCCTTGTTATTATGACCGGAAAACCCAAAAACAACTTATTATAGTTCAAATTATACATATGCATATAACATAAGTAAGAAATAAATAGAAACACAAAAGCCAGAGAAAGGGAATAACAGGTTTCCACTTTCTTTTTATAAAACAGTTTAATTTTGAACCAAAGGCTCAAAAGATTTTCAAACAGTGTAAAAACTTTCTACCAAAGTGGCAAAGTTATCATAACCACATTATAACCTACAACATTACGACAAAAAACTTAAGATTATTATGAATTTGAAATCCTTAGCTCCAAATCCATCGATCCAAATGGAGCCTAAGGGCTAAGGTTACATAACCACATTATAACCTACAACACGATCGTCTTTCAAAAGACGCCACCTGATTTAGCCATTCATTAAGCAAACAAAGAGTATATCGTCTTGTTAGTTAATAACAGAACTAAGAGGGGTCTGTATCCTTTGAGCTGCAAAATCTGCATCTTGTTTCAACTCTTGAATCAGGTGATGATAATAAAATACCAATATGTGTATATTTTTATTCCCCTTCAATAATATATATATGGGGAATAAACAATAAATATCAACTGTTGATAAATAGCTCATATTTTTAACCTGCAGAGACCAATAAAAAAGATCATTAGTTTTCTCTCAAACTACGAGCAAAAAGTAGTAGCAAATTAACTTTCAATTAACACTTCCTCTCAGGTTTATAGATTACTTTGAGGGGATAATTACAAAAGTATCCCTGAGGTTTAGCCTAATTACAAAAAACTCCAGTTATCATTCGAATTTACAAAAATCCCCTTATAGTGTTACAAACACCCCCTTGAGGGTGCAATTTGTAAAAGAGAAAGAAAATGTAAATGGGGTATTTGTAATTTTGAAAGATAACTGGGTTTTTTGTAATTAGGCTAAATCTCAGGAGTAGTCTTTGTAATTAGCCCTAATTTGAATGGAAACCATCCCTTGTGGACTCTGCACAAGGCCTTCCTTGAATGCAAGAGGGGGTTCTAAACAAATGTGAAACTGAATTCATATCAATATTGGAGTTACGATAAGGCATGAAAACATGAAAAATTCCACCAGCTCACCAGTGAAGCGACACCTCTTCACCTTCACCTTATGCCAGCGGGGGTTCTAAACAAATGTGAAACTGAATTCATATCAATATTGGAGTTACGATAAGGCATGAAAAAAAATGAAAAAATCCACCAGCTCACCAGTGAAGCGACACCTCTTCACCTTCACCTTATGCCACCCCTGACCAAAGGAAAAGAGAAAAAGTTTTAAGTCAAATTAACACTTGAAAAACAGTTTAATACAATCATGTCAGCAGGGGCGGAGCTAGACCCGCAACTTTGGGGGGGCTAAATAATTTTGGGGGGGCTAAATCAATAAAAAATAAATATTTTAAAATAAAATTTACATATAAAAAATAGAGTTTTCAAAAAAAATTTTTTTTTGGGGGGGGGGGGGGGCTTTGGAAGGGTGAGGATACGCCCATGCAGGTCAGAATCCCATGATCACTGCACTTCATGCTGAATTCACAACTTAAATAATTCATTTAATTTACGAATCATATAGTTTAACAACCATTAATTGCCTTTCATGCTCCATCCGATTGCTCATAATTTTCAGTAAGGGTAATTACAAAAACTACCCGAGGTTTGGTGTAATTACAAAAAAACCCAAAGAAGTTTCAAAATTACAAAAAAAAACCCAAGGTTTGATTGTGCCTTAAATGTAAGGGCATAACTATAAATATTTTTACAAGTGTATTTGAAATATTTTTGCTTATCAGGGTAAAGTGCAATACATAATCAAAACTCAAGGGGTTTTATATAATTTTCAAACATCTCTGGGTTTTTCTGTAATCACCCCAAACCTCAAGGGTGGTTTTTGTAATTATCCCTTTTCAGTAATGTAAACCATTGGGGGCCCAACTATGACCAGCCAACCATCAGTTGAGCAGATCCTAACGAGGTAAGCAACATATACACCTTCAACTTCTCAGTGGTCTATGCTCAAGTATTGTGAAACGTAGCTAGTTCATGTACCGCTGCATGCATAAGATACTGGGTAGAAGTTCACAGAGTTCAAAACTTGGTGCAGGATGATGCAGGACGGTTCAAAACTAAACACGCTGCAAGATAACCAACTACAGGAAAGAGATTGGATTTTGCTTATTCCTTACTGATGTGGCATGGGCCACCCAAAGAGGTATTGTTCGCTTTGAGTTACGCCTATTAGGGTAGAAGGGCTTGATCCTTGCTTATAAGCAATATTCCACCTTGTGCTCAATCGAAGTGGGATATATCCCCTTCCTAACATAAGCCCTCAATATGTGGGTGGACTGGGGTGCGGGATTCCCACAGACGGCGTCAAACTGATGTGGCACCGAGCGACTAGCGTCTGCCCAAGAGGAGCTTGGCCCTTGCTTATAAGCCAGTCCGCCCACGTGCTTAATCGATGTGGGATGTATCCCTACCCAACATTTAACATTTTCTACACCAAAATGATTTATCTTGCATGGGTTGTTGTTAGCACAGGAAGAGATAGGAAAGCAAAAGGCAATTAAAACTAGAATTCATCACATTGTCCAACTGGACAAAACAAGTCCATTTTATAAAATTCTTGAATATTGTTATGTTTCATTTGGATGGAAGGATTTGGATTCGAGGGAGGATTTGGGAGAATGATTTCAAATGACTTTATATAAGGTGGATTTGAAATACTCCCCGATGACTCCAAAAATAGATCAAAATTAGAGATAAGGATTTGAATTTAATTGTAGCCAAACAAACTCAATGAATATTATGTTATTATGTAATCGAAATCCTCAACTTCAAATTCATCTATCCAAATGAAGCCTTAGTTATTATGGGAAAAAAAAGATGTAGAGTAAATGCCTCACGATTACATTCATGCAAGTATTTTCCTTCAAGTTTCCTTGAAAACAAACAGAGGCAAGTATTTCCCTTGTTTTTTCACCGCTAAAATCCGACGGCCAAGCTACCAATTGCATCAAACCTTACATAGTGTCTATCAGCTCACGAGCATGCTGCCTCATTTAGTTATATAAAACTCCAGGAAATGTTCAAAATGAGCTCTAGATGTCTGCCTTTTCACATGATATTACCCTACAATATACCAATCTTAGACACCAGAGGCTGGAGTACACAGAATTTACAATGCGTATGTCAAGAAAATGCTAACCCCGTCACTTGAATAGAAGTAAGGTCTTCCAATCCAATGTATTCCAACAAGTATCCTGAAATCATACATTACTTAAAGATGGTCTTCATTTCGTGAATGTCCTAATATGATTACTGTAGCAGATTTAGTAGAGTCTCATTCTAATTATACCTCACTTCACTGAAGAGAATTGATGGGAAACTAAACCGACAAGTCTTAATTCAGTAGGCAAATAAAAAGCTGTGAATGTTCTCATGGAAAATATAATTTTCAATAAGCAGTATTTGTAATCAAGAAATTGGAACCTTACCTCATCAAAGGTCTGTAGAGATTCGCAGCCCATCATATGCAAGCTGAACTGGTATTCCTTCTCTGAAAACAATTAAAAATGGGTTGCATTATGCTTGTCCATGCCGTCTTGTGAAGAATCAAAGCGAAAAATATGAATTCAAATTCACATTAGTGGCTATCAAAGCACGTGGTAAATTGCACAACAACAAGGAGAAAACCAAAAGAAGGAATTTCCGTAGTCTGATGTCCAGTTAATGTGATTCGCCACATCCAAATTTTCTATAAAAAAATAGAAATGGATCTATAGTGACACAAAGAAAATGGAATTTATTTCTAGGCAATGGGTTGTTTCTAACAAATTTTTACACACAAGAAACTTCAGTCAATATGGAATTCCACAAATCTAAAAAATTCCATGAGGACATGAAAGCAGCAAATACCTATTAGACCAGTCCTTAAGAAATTCATTGTCTTTGTGGTGATCAAACTCATGGGTCATTCCAATAAGCAAAGCTCTCTTGGGGCATATCCTCTTCACAGCATCAAGAGTCTGGGGATGAAAAACTTGACAATGTAACACAAGTAGCATTTTCCAAAACAGAAATATCCAAAAACAGATAACACGAGAGAAACCTGAGGGAAGCAGAAGTGAGTGTTGTGGGATCCTTTCTGCAAGTAGGAGTAGATAGATAAGAAACATGGATAAGAAGAGCAAAAATGTTTTATTCCATCAGCAAATTGGGGATGAGGAAATTAAAAGCCATCAAAAACCTTCAGTCTGCTTAAAAGGTGTACTTGAGTACTGGAGGAAACTTCTGAGTTTAAAACAAAGGACACTACAACAATAATCAAGCCAGAGAAAAAAAATGTGCCGTGTAATTGAATGATTAATCAAAGATAGGACATCATAGACGACATGACAAAAACCATGGATCTCAAATCAAAGAGAATGTATCTTATCAAATCAACAAGAGAAGAAAGCAAGAGTTGATCACCATGTTTTATTGTGACTATGATGGTATGAACACAGTATAGTGGGATGATGCACGATGATGCTATGCATTGGTTAAAAAAACAGTCCCTGCAGTTTGTCAAACGAGCAAAGAACCGTATCGCATCAAATCAAACAAAACTAGGCAGAGAAAGGCTTTAATACTGTGCTGAGTGACTTTAGAGGGTATAAACGTGAAAGTATGAGGATTTAAGTACATACGATTAGACGTATTGTAGCTAACCTTATACAGTGTGTCCAAAATTACGAGATCTAACTGTCGACCACCATCTTTTGAAATATCTACAAAGAAGCAGAAGGTTTTTCATAAAAGCTCCAAGATTTGTCGTTAACAAATACTAGAAATGATACTACTTTAATGTTCTTTTCAAGTCTTCAGACTTACCCAAGGGCCTTTTTCTTTTCATTTTGTTTATTTCATCATCCTGCAGCTTATAATCATAGCCAGCAGTAACTAAATTTTACACAAATACAATAGGCAGTGACGCAGTGTTTGAAGAAATTTATGAATGAATTCAGTTATGTTTGGTTTTTATATTTATTTATTTTTAGTTTTTTTATTATTGTAAATGTAATGTATTCTAAGTTTTTCTCTGATTTTTTTATGTTATATATGTATACTTAACATAAAAGGAAAGTAATAATACTCATAATAATATAATAATTAAATATAGTACAAATACTGATGTATAGTGATATTGTGATAATAATTTCTCTCTCTTAAAATTAAAAACAAGAATTCCCATGGTGATGATAGTACTGATATTGATGTATGTATGGTGATAATAGTTTTTCTTCTGAGTTTCATTTTTTTTCTCTTAAAATGAAAACAAGCATTCCCATAGTTGTCTTGAACTTCTTCATTGTGCTTTTGCCTTCCATTTATTCCCTTCATAAATAAGATTAGGACAGCTATTGAATTTTTATAGAAATTCAGGGTAGCAGCCCATGGTGCTAATATTACCGATATTCACTTATATGTATTGATAGGAGACATATTAAAGTATGAAATTTGGTTGCAGGACAGATAAAAATAAATAGGGAGAGAGGGTGCGTACAGTATTCTGTTTCTGGAATAAACCGGGAAATGTCTGATATATAAGCTACTTTATATCTTTCACCAAAAAGAAAACCCAAGCATACATAATCTTCACCATGCATCACCTAGTAAGAACATAAGAACAAGGGAGTAATATAAAAAGGCATAAAAACATCTATAAATAAAAAATAAGCATAAGGAGTAAGAAGTTTCTACACAAATCATATAAAGCACAAGAGAAAACAAACCGGTAGTGGAACAAACTGCAGTCCAGATGCCACAAAAGGCTTCGCACAATCATTCTCTATAATTTTCCAGTCAAGTTGCGCTACACGTCTAATTTCCTGGCCAGGCTTGAGTTTTTTCTGAACCAAGTAAGGGAATTTCACTGCAATGCTGTTCAAGAGGAATCAACAAGCAATAGTACATGGTATCAATTGCAACTGCAAACGAAATTCATTTCAAGGTTTAATCAGCCGTTGCTAGTAAATAAAATCAATTGCAATTGCTAACAATATGCATATCAAGGTTTTATAACCAAAATGATAAACACACTATAGGCCATCATGCAACCCCAGGACTAGTTCATAGGTTCACGGTCATTAGCAAACTTATAATGTACTCCATTTTCTATCCAGCAACGAAAAAGATAACACAAAAGCAGAGTACCCATAATGCATATAATAGATTTACGGGAAATTTACTTTTCCACCGTAGTTTAAATTTAAACCCACCTATCCAAGATATTTATAGCAACATCCTTCTTCCAAGAAATGACAACAATCAATGAATCTTTTTCTGGACCAAGGAAAATGAAATCGTACCTCTAGACTTAAGTACAATTACAGAAGTAATAGCACCACAGGAGACAGTAACAGTGACAGTGAATCAGCATGCTGTTCTGACTAAGAATTATATTTCAAAGCAGTACTGAAGTCATAAAATCACCACCATTTTATTTTGCAGATCAGGTGAAAAAATTGGGCGAAGCAAAATCTTTTAAGTTTTATCAATATGTGCATAAATAACTACATAGAATTGCCAAGTACCTCTCCATTGCATCTTGCGTGAGGTAGATGGGAGTTGGATTAATATCATTTGTTGGACTAAAGGGTTGCACAGTGCGTATATCATCCAAACCAAGAACAGCATCCGCATGTTCATGAGTTAATATAATCTGCAAAAGTTGTAAAATTAGCAAACAAGATCCTTATATTTCTAAATTAGAAATTCATCAATAACAAATAAAATAGTATGCAGAAGCTGGGGAAAAAGCTTCCTGCTGTTGGACTGGTACTCAGAACATGTAGTGTGCTAACCTTACCCGGGCTCAATTAAATGCATAAAGCAAAACTTTTGCTCAATTATTTACCAAAACAAATTTGCACCGTTTTAAAATTAAGACATGGACTACTGATTCTTCATAACTATTCAAAAACAAGATTGCTCTCACAATACTATTTACAATGATATAGTTGAATATATGTACCGACAACAACTAACATTAGTACAAAAATCCTTTATTCAGAGAAGTATCTCCTATTCCAGAAAAACTTATACATTCTAAGTACTCAAAGTAGGGTGGAGTGGATGTGCACCTTCTTTTAATCTCTTCTTGTTCATTTTTACTTCTTTTTATTCCTTTGACATTTCTTTTTCTAAGGCAAAATTCAAATTCAAAACAAAATATGATAAGATGAAATCAAATTTGAGAAGAAATATAGAATTGTAAAAGCTTATTTCTACCAATGCTAATTGCAACTATTGTTCTGTCCACTTCACTAGGGAATATGCATCATAGGAGATACTTTTCAATACCACATTACTAAGTCTTGGAGAAAGTAAAGTGAAAATGAAACCAATATGGTAGGGTGAGCTCATAATGAATTTAGCACAGCCCTGGCCATGTTATTAAGTCTACAAAGGACAATTCAGTATTATCCATGGCAAAAGCCTACCTAAATGAGAGCAGAGGAAAGTTTTTTGAAGTACCTAATACTCATCTTTCTTTTTTCTATACAGTGGTGAACTTCAATAACCTGGACAAGGTGAGCAGGAACTTTAGAAGAACTCTGTTTTGATGTCTAATTGCATTACCAAGTGACTGAACGTGGAGTTGTTTCTCATATCAAAGTACTCGAGTGATTGAGTGCATATCATGGGGAATGATTCTCAGTTCTATGGGTTAGATGTGATACAAAATGCGCACACAATTTTAAAATTCAAATCAAGAAAAATGATTTTGTAAATGTACTAAGAAGATTATTAGAGCTAGAGGAGATAGAGAACTCACGGAATCTACATGCGGGATCTTATGAAAAGTGAACCATCGGAGTACTTGCTCCCTAAACGTCTTCCCAACATCTATCAAAATATATTTATGTTTGCCCTCACTGTCACAATAATCAATTAGGAGGGATGTATTGCACCTACAATACCACCATCAACCATCAGCCAAACAAATAGCTGCGCATAAAATGACTTGTGCTGTCAATCCAAGAAAGAACAATTCCACATTATGATTCAATCACTGAACAACAATGATAAATTGTACCGGATGCAGGAAAAATTGTGCTCTCAACAAGAATCCAAGAAACAATAATGCCATATCAAGTTTTTTAGTCATTGAACAACTGACATAAGTTGTATTGTATGGAATCCAAGAAAACTTCTATCCTCAATCCAATAAAGAATAATGACAGTGCAAGATTCCATCATTTAACAACAACAAGAAGTGCAATTCAAGAATCCAGGAACCAATGTAGCCATGCAACTATGCAAGAGAACACATGCCAAGATCAAAATTGAAAACCAGAGAATGAATATCATGATCAATTAAGTCCAATATTTCCACACAAGTCATCAAAGAGGGTAGAAATAACGAAATTTCAAAGAAAACCTATAATTAGGGTTTTGCTCCGGCGGTAGGGCTAAAGATTGGGAGCAGACGTGACAAGGAGGATCGGAAGGCTGGATCAAGCACATCGCATTAGGGACCGCGCTCGAACAACCGGTCCCCAGAAATACCAGAGATGATCTCGGTGGATCCGCATTGCCATTCTCGGCCACCTCAACGGCGGTGGCTGCCATCTCCCCGGCGAACTAGGTATGTAGTGTGTGCCTGTGTGTGTGAGGGAGAATGTCTGAAGATGCCATCGGCATAAATGTGATTTCACATATATATACACCTCGGAATATACGTGGGGCCCAGTCAGGAATAAAGCGGACCGCCATTTTGCATTTATTATTTTATTTCCTTATTTATTATTATTTATTTTTTAACGGAATATTTCCTTTATTTTTAATGCTGCCTTTTCTAGCACCGTATTCATTAATTAAAGTAATAGCATTTTTGTAGTACTTTCCTTAATTAGTGTTTGGAATTTGGATAATTGCTATAATTTATTTTTGTAAATTAATTACATGAAAATTAACAAACCTTTGGAATACAAAAAATATATAAAAGTGTCCCCGCTTACTAAACATTGTTTCGCTAAAAACCTCATCTACCTAACTCCATCTAATTTCTACCCGATTAGTCCCGCCTGGACGTTAGGCAAAAGAAAATAAAGCCAAATCAAATTGTTTTTAGTATGGTTTGAATTATTTTTTTTTTTTTTTTTAATGATTTCATTCTCTTGTCCGCCAAAATGCAAATTGAAAAATTTTTAAAATAAGAAATCTTTGTTTGAATGTAAATCACAAGAAGATTTACTCTAGAATGTTTTTTTTTTTTAATGATTTGATTAAAATACAACTTCGTCTAACACAACCAGGATCCTACCTAACCCCATCTTTTCTAAAAATGCAAGAAATTTCTAAACCCCAACAAAAATACAACTGCGCCCTTAAGCAAAACCAACCTAATAAAATCTCACGCTCATCAAGTTTTTAAGCCCCTGAAAAACTTCTAATCTTTTCTAGTTAAAACCCCCAAGACAAAGATTACGATTTGTGAATACTTGACCCTAATCCGTAAGATTAAATCCTTGCATTGGTAGCTTTTGGAAGTGTAACATTAATAATACAAATTACAAATGTTAAAAACAACCACCTTAATCACAAATGGCGGACCATGGTTTTGATTTCGACTTTGAGGCGAAAAATGGATTGATGATGTTGTTCATATATTTAAACTATAAGAAAAAAAAATTTGTAGGACAAACTTCAACCATCGCTAAAACACAACTATTTGAAGTTTTTATCAAAGTTTTGGGGGGACATGTTTCACAATTGTAAAAGAAAATTCCTATATTTTAACTATAAAAAAATAATTTAAAAAAAAAAATTGGGGGAAAAATAATTTTGGAAAAATTTTGGGGGGAATAATTTTGGAAAATTTTTTTGGGGGCTCCCTCCTCACCAAAATCCACCCCAAATGGTTGCAACCATTGAATACTACTGAAAAAACTTTATAAATTATATATCATTATTCTTTAATTTAAATTAATTTTGTCTCTAATAAAATTAAAAGTATTTTTTATATTGTTATTGATATAAAATTTAATATCGACTCGTTGGCTAAGTAACATGTGGAAACTACAAGTTTCCTTTCACACTCGTGATAGTCTTAACCACTAGAATCTTATTTGATCCCCAAAATCACGAGTTCCTTTGGTTACACTAAAGAATCAATGAAATAAAATAAATTGAGATTAAATAAAATAGAAGATATATTAAATTTCTCATAATTTTAATTTGTTTTTGTCTAAATAATACTAAAATAAGAACAAGACACAAGATATATTCAATTGTATTTTTATAATTGATAAAATGACTTTCATTCAAATGTAATTATCATATTCATTTTGTAGTAACTTATATAAGAACCTTGATAATTTAATATTCCATTAATTAATAATTTTATCTAAATAATAAATTTAGTTGGTTCGACTTCAAATGTAATTATCATATTCATTTTGTAACAACGTGCTAGATTGATAATTCACTAAATTTATAAGATAATACATATGCGAGAGTTCATATAGGCTCATGCAGTAAATTAATTACTAATTCTTTAATATTTGATACAATAATTGATTAGTATACGAAGACTTCATTAAAAACAACTTAATTGTTATTTGATACTTGTTGACATTGATTACATTGAATATCATATACGAGTTTTTCAATGTAGTACAAACTTTTAGTATGATTTTTCCCATACTTTAAAAAATAAGTAGTAATTAAACGTCGTTGAACTTCATAGTGAGAAAGGGGCACTACATATTTGCGGTTGTTTTAGTTTTATTTAAAGTGATTTATGATTTTCGACTTTCATTCTATCGTGATAATCCAACTATATAGTTAGTTTGCAATTATTTAGTACCTAAAAATCATCTAAATTATATGAAGTAATGTTATAATTGACCATAATTTACAATGATCAAAGCAAGTCACAACTGTATTTGCATGAATATACGTGATCCAAACTAAAATTACAATTCTCTTGCCCATCTTTTCTTCCTTTGTCAATTTTCGGATGCTATGTGGTATGCGGCAGGCCTGCAGGACTTAATTCGCTCTTTTGCACACCCGGTAGCGGACATTTGAGCCAGGACGCTGCTCGTTAACTCCCCACCCCACATTGGCGAGCTCTTTTTGGCCCTCTGTAATGCCATCTGGTACTCGAGGAACTCGAAAATTTTTGAAGATCGAATGGCCCAACCCTCAATCCTTGTAGCAGGTGTGTTCCATATGCTTCATTCTTTCCATCAAGCTAATAGTTGGCATGAACGTGCGACTCTCTCCTTCAATTCTACTATTTTCGACAAGGCTACCCGAGGTGTTCATATCCTTTTTGATGGCGCTATTTCCATTACCCGTAACTGTGCGGGAATTGGTGTTTTCGTCCGTGATGAATCCGAAAATTTTCTCAGAGGATTGGCAAAAAATTTCGAAGGAATTACCGACCCATTTACGGCTGAATCACTCGCCCTCCGTGAAGCCTTAATTTTAGCCCAAGAATTTAATCTCCCAGCAATATCTATCCTTGGCGACTCCATCTCCGTCCTACTCGCTGTGAATAATGATTCTGATGCGGACCCAGCAGGCCTTAGCATTTTTGAGGATATTTGGTCTACCCTTTCCTCTTGTTCTTTATCAATTTGTATTGGATTAGCATAAATTTTAATTCGATCGCCCATGAGATAGCGCAATATGCGAAACATTCCAATACTGTAACTACCTCATGGGATACCCCCTCGAACTTCTTGTATCAGTCGATGTTGGACGTTTTCCAGCAATAATATATTTTCATTTCCGTTTCAAAAAAAAAAATAAAATTACAATAATTTTTGCATCTAAAACATTTATCTTCCACACATTTGGTTATCATACTTCAAAATCATCCAAAAATACTTCCATAAAATCGACAACGATAATGCGTTGTAAAAGTTCGTACAATACCCGTGTTACAAAATTGAATTTTTTGATGTTTTGTTTGATGTCAAGAAAAAATGATTCAATATTTCACAAACCTTCAATAGTTTTTGGATAAGTATAACAATTATCCACAAGAAAAAATATGTTCAATACTTAGTAAGGATAAAAAAAACCACTTAGTTTTGTACACAGAAAATATATTCAAATTGAATGTCAAAAGGGCAAATTGTTATATTTGAATGAAAAAACAAAAATAGTTACTTGTGAAAAACAATTAAATTCAGCAAAAATATTCAGATTAATCTTGTGGTCCATTGCAGGACCATTGGTACAAATTTGTATTGTCAGCTGATTGAATGTTTGATCTCGTGCGTAGAGAACCCAGACCAAATTAAATAAAATTAAATATAATAAATAAATAATTTTAGTATATTTATATTTTTTTACAAAAGTTGTTATCTTCAATTTATAAATGTTTGATATTATATTAAAAGATAAAAACTATATTATAATATGCAAAATATATTAACAAATACGCGGGGCGGAGCGGAAGTAATACTCAGGCCCGTCTCATCCCGTCCGGTCACAAGGCAAATCGATAAATGGGGCGGGACAAGGCAGATACTCGCAGGTCAAGCTAAAATTGCTATCCGTATTTACGTGTGACGGTGTATGTCTCTTCTTTCTTATTTTAATTAAATAAAAAAATAAGCGGGAATATTTGGTTTGACCGCCTGCGTGTTTCCTTTTAAATTATTTTAATTTTAATATTTAATATGTTTTACTTAAACTAAAAAAACATTCAAATCAATTTCTAAATTCTGTTCCCATTTGTTATTCATCGTCTCCAATCGAAAGCACAGGTTCTTTCAAGCGTAATTTCCCAAAACCCTCTTTCTAATTCGTGGCCAATTTATGCGGCTCCATTTTGCTCATTTGATTCACAGAAAATGTCATTAAATCGCAACGCACTTAGCAAAATCGAAGAAATTTTAGCTACTGCTCATCGATTCTGTAAAATTACTTCGTTGCATACATGTTATTGTTCAAATAATACGGGGTATAATTACTTTCACAAACAGCTATGTTCTCGGATTGGAGCAATTCCGTATTCGTTTTCACCATCTTCATCCAACAGCCATAGTTCTGCTCCCCATTCTGCGTCCAAAATGCGCGAGCAGTTCGTGGAAAGAGATGATGATTTTGGATGGACTAGGGGAACGGGTTCTGAACAATCTAGAATATTGAGTTCAGACTATAGTCTTTACAGTTGGGGTGTAGAGAAATGTAACCTGATGGTTATAATGAATTTGGTGAGTCAGAAGAAGTGGAAGTGGGGAAGAGTGATGAAGATAGCGACGATGACTTCAGGGATTTGAATTCATTCGACAGGAACATAGAGAGAGGTGAAGTTCGTAGTAGAATCGAGGTGGATGAAGACGAAATAAAACACCCTTTAGTGAGAGAGATTTGTAGGTTGCTTGATTTTAGGGCAGCATGGACTCCAGAGCTTGAATCGAATTTAAAGCGGTTGTTACGCAGTTTGAAGCCTAGTCAAGTTTGTGCTGTACTTCGAGCTCAGTCTGATGAAAGAGTTGCTCTAAAATTCTTTTATTGGGCTGGCAGGCAATGGCGGTACAGGCACGATCCAATAGTTTATCATGCAATGCTTAAGGTTCTTAGTAAGACGAAGCTGTGTCAGGGGGCTAAGCGTATTCTTGGGCTTATGGTGCGGAGGAAGATTGAGATTTGGCCTGAAGATTTTGGTTGTGTGATGGTGTCTTTCAGTAGAGCTGGCCATTTGAGGAAAGCATTGCAGGTATTGACTCTGATGCAGAGAGCAGGGGTCGAGCTTGATATCTCGATATGCAATACTGCAATCAATGTTTTGGTGGAAGGGAAAAGGTTGGAGAAGGCATTGAGGTTTTCAGAGAGAATGAAGGTGGTAGGGATTGAACCTAATGTCATCACCTATAATTGCTTGATTAAGGGTTATTGTGAAAGGAACCAGGTTGAAGATGCAACCAAGCTGATCGAAGAAATGCCCGTTAGAGGTTGTTCTCCAGATAAAGTGAGCTACTATACTGTTATGGGATTTTTGTGCAAGGAGAGAAAGATTGATGAATTGAAAGGGCTTGTGGAGAAGATGTTGAATGAAAGTAAATTGCTGCCTGATCAAGTTACTTACAACACTATTATTCACATGCTATCCAAGCATGGTTATGCAGAAGAGGCACTAGGATTTTTACGGGAAGCAGAAGAAAAGGGGTTCCGTGTTGACAAAGTGGGACACACTGCAATTGTGAATTGCTTTTGTCAGGAAGGAAAAATAGATAGGGCTAAAGATGTGGTCGATGAAATGTTGTTGAAGGGATGCAGCCCTGATGTTGTGACATATACTGCTGTTTTGAATGGATTTTGTCGAGTAGGAGAGGTTGATCAAGCTAAAAATTGTTGCAGCAGATGTACAAGCATGGTTGTAAGCCAAACTGTGTTTCGTATACAGCCTTATTAAATGGGCTTTGTCGGAGAGGTAACTCTTCAGAGGCAAGAGAGATGATGAACATGAGTGAGGGGTGGTGGACGCCAAATGCAGTGACTTATAGCGTAATCATGCATGGCTTTCGTCGGGAAGGAATGTTGTCTGAAGCCTGTGAGATCGTGAGGGAAATGATTAGAAAAGGCTTTTATCCTTCTCCTGTTGAAATTAACCTCTTGATTCAGTCTCTTTGTCAAGTGGGCAGAACAGATCAAGCAAGAAAATTAATGGAAGAGTGCCTGAAAAAAGGGTGTGCTGTCAATGTAGTGAATTTTACTACTGTAATTCACGGATTCTGTCAAATGGGCGACTTGGACACTGCTCTATCTGTCCTTGATGACATGTATTTGAATAACAAACACCCTGATGAAGTGACGTATACAACAGTCATTGATGCACTGGGAAGGAAAGGTAGGATAAACGAGGCTGTTGAAATGACCAAGAAAATGCTCCACTGTGGTTTGCTTCCTACTCCAGTGACTTATCGGTCACTCATCCATCATTTCTGTCAGCAGGGAAAAGTGGATGATTTGTTGAAACTGATGGAGAAGATGCTTCTAAGGAAAACTGCGAACGGCATATAACCAAGTTATTGAAAAGCTTTGCTGTTTTGGATATGTTGATGAAGCTTATGAGCTTTTGGGTAAAGTCCTGAGAACAGCTTCTAGAGTAGATGCAAATTCTTGCCACATTCTTATAAGAAGTTTTTTAAAGAATGGGAATCCTCTTGGATCATATAGAGTAGCTTGTAGAATGTTTAACAGAAATTTGGTCCCTGACTTAAAGCTGTGTGAGGAAGTGAGCAAAAAATTGATTTTATTGCAGAAATCTGATGAGGCAGATAGGCTTATGCTGCGGTTTGTGGAGCGCGGACATGTTCCACCCGAGGGTAAACAGGCTGCAATTTAAGTAAAGGTTTTATATGATCGAACTCCAATGAATGCGAAGCTTGCTTTTAATCCACATACCCCTGAGTGGTAGAATATCCTCAAACAAGTAAGCAAAAACGGATGATATTGGAAACTGAGAATATAAATTCTCAAGGATCGCTTATGGTAAATTATTTCCGGTCAATGCAATCTCTATCAGCAGATTTTAAGGTATGAAACTGATATTAGCATCTTTTTCTTTCCTCTCTATTTGCTTTCATTGTGTTGTTTCTTAGCTAAACCATCTTTCTTGTTTCACTGCTGCAGTCAATTCTGTCACTTATTCATTTTGGTTGAGTTTTGAAGTTCCCTGATATGAATTAAATGTGACCTGTTCTTACCTAATAGCATTTTATATGCTTAATTTTCTCAACTAATGCTATCATTTTTATTTGGTACTATTCTACCATATGCTAACATATCAGCAATTGCACTATTGCATGCTAGCTGAAACCTCATGTTTTTCTGTTTGGATCCAAGGCTATTCAATTAACACTGGGTTGAATATGAACCTCGAGAAATGTAGTCACGGGCTCACTTAATATTCTGATTGAGCATAATAATCAACCCTGAATTGTTATTCATTTTATCCTTAGTTTTCTACATCTTGGGATTGTTTTAAATAGATTTCTTGTCATTATGGATGGTTCCAGCTAATGCCTTTATTAGGGTTTTGTTTCATCATCTCTTACTTTAACTTATTACTAGGTATATATTCTGTAATCAAATCATGAATTCACACGTCAGTGCTGTACTTGTTTTGCTGCTGTGTGCACTAAAAGCAAATTATGAGTAATATAATCTAGTTGCTTGCTGGAATCAACAGGCATTGAGCATTTGCATGGTGAAAGAACACATTATTCATTCAACGGGATCAATTTACACCTGAAGTTTACAATTAGAACAAGAAATATCAATGTAAGCACTTCAAAGAAACTGATTCAACTTAGGAGTGCATCAGGTATTATCTTCTGATATGTATTGTAAGGATCTCGGGCCCACTACCTTCCCTAGGTTGAATTGGGGTTATGGACAAATCGGATTCCTCAGTTTAATCTCAACTTACTCCCCAACTACAATTTAGACACGAGTTTACTGGGATCACTGAATGGACTTCCAATTTGAAAATGTTCCTGATAGTTGACATCATTATCAATTGGAGCACTTGTAAGAATTAACGTAAGTCCAAATTAACTGTACCACGTCGAAATTGCAACCGCAGTTGGATTCAACCCCCAACAGGAGCCAAACTCAGAACCATCAGTTTGAGCTTAATTTACATGTATGAAATACAACGTCCACTTATTCAGGGTGTTGCAACTTTTAACGTGCTCCTTTCTTTTGGGGCTTGTTGAGCTAAGCAGTGAGTTCTTTTATGAATTCATTAGAAATTAGAAACTTCAAGAAGCAGAATATCATGAGCTGGAACTTCATCAGTCATCATGATGAAATCCAATCATTTTTTCAACTGTACTTTGATCCCAGAACTTGAAAATAACTCTGTGAGTTCCGAGTAAAAGGAAAGATGATTCAGAGAACAGAAACATGTATAGAACTCATCTAACAGCTTGTTTATCAGCTGTCAAGCTTCTCTATATGACTCTTAATTATTTATTATCTTCAGATGATGCAGAACTGATTGCTTGTATTGGGACCATGGCTTCAAAGTACATGAGCTTAGTGTCTGGACATTTATCTTCCGGTCAGAAAACTTCAATTGGTTCGGTAATTTATACAATCAATTCTCCTGCTTCAATCTCCTAGAAATTTTCTGCATCGTACGCTGAACATTGAAACAAGTAAATCCTTACATCAAATTGCTATTTGTGAAATCTGCATTTAATTTGGAAAACAAGTGATTGATATTCCCAAATGCTTAAAATACATGTAAACCGTTTACAGTTTTAATTTTTCTTTGGAGGATATGCCCGAAAAAAAAGAAAAACAACAAAGAAAAGGTGTTCAGTATCATGTTTTTTTTTTTTATTTAAAAATTCTTCAATCAATCCAATTTCTACCAAAATTGCTTTGTGGCTTAAAAACAACGTGGGGCAAGTTTTGTTTATCAAAGATGAAAGATGTAAGACATGAGTAACATGACTCCATTTATTTAAAGACTGTCCAAAATTTACTAGATAGTAGACTTATAGCCTTTTTTCTTAGTTCTTACAAAGGATTTGTTTGAATGTCTTTTCTAGTAACTCATTCATTGGATTCCTCCCACGTAAGCAAACATATCAGTTTGATGTGAATGATAGGGCTTCACTAAATGGAATGCTTCTTTTAAAAACTTTTTAGAAAAGAAAACTTTGTTGCAATGGAACTTTTTGCTTGTGGGTGGAGCCTTGGCTGATTGAAAGTAACTTGGGAGCACTACAACATATATTTGGTCTTTTTTTTTTTAAATTTTTTTTAAGGCACCAGGCCGAAAATTAAATAAAACGAGAAAAATGGAGCTGATCACAAGGCCGATCAGCTAGCCTGAGGTGGGGTCCTCGTTAAAACCCTCCAAAGTAAAACCTACCTTTGTGGAAAAAATCTTTAGAAGGAAAAAGAGTACCCCAAAGGAACAAGAGTAAAAAATGTGCTACCGAAACTAACCACAAGTCGGTTACCTAGCTGAAAACCAAAGAAAGTATGTAAACAGAAGAACTGAGTCAAGATAGCCCATAAACATGAGTTGGATTGTTGAATCGTGGTACCAGAATGAGTGTCACGGTATATAACATAAACCAAACACTATGGCAACATATATTTCAAAATCACCTGTAAAAAGCATAGACTTTAGCTTCCATTGCATTATTAGAAATGAAACTAACAGGAATGGGACCTGAGGAATCATATGAAGATATATTTCATTTTTCTAGATTCATTAAACTTTTTTTCACTTAATTTTCAATTCTATGCAGGTAACATGTGGTCTTGTAATGTATCTCATGTATCAAATGCTACTTCGACCGAACAGGTAAATATAGATAATTTTCATTGAACTTTAAAAACGGTGCTTTATGGGATTTGAAGAAGTGATTCTTGTTACCATTGCATGTTTACTGATATAAGTGGAGAAGGGCATATTGTTCTCAATTTTTTGGAGTCATCATATAGTACTTGTGACATTGAACCCTACAACTTTGGGATACAATGTTACTCTGAAATACATTTAACTTTAAACAAAATTAAGACAGAAGAACTAGGATAATATAGGGGGTGGAGGGGTGGAGGGAAAGTTTACATTATTAGAAAAAAACATATATAAGGTTCATAGATTGAAGGGCAGATGATGGCCCTACCCAATACCAACCTCCCTAATCCTGCAAATTGTAAGAAGTGACAGATAAAATCTGGTAATCCAGTGAGACATATAATATCTACAATGCCAATCAAAACATTATTCAAATCAAAATATCTACACATTCCAGGTTTAAGCCCAGGTAGATGTCTGAAACTTGGATTAAGAGGGCATTTGTCTAAGCTTATTTAAAAAAAATCTTATAAGCTTCTATGTTTTATAAGATATTTTAGAGTTTATGAGATGCCAGATCTTATTTGAAAAACTAAGTTGTTGAAATTTAGGATAAATAAAACGGTGGAGCTTTTAAGATATTAGTAATGCCAATTTTATAATTATAATGGTCAAAATTAAAGAAGGTCGTATAGATAAGATCTTCTGAAAAAAGGCGGGATTTTCTTATTTCTCTAAAAACCAGTGTTCTAGAAAGTGCTAAGCGCTAATCGGGAGGCAGACTGGGGCTTAGCGCCTAGGCGGAGACTGGGCGGTGTTAGGCGGGGCCGAAGAATAATGTGGGTGGACAAGGGGAGCTTAGCTCCTGCGGGGACTAATCGGAGCTAGGCGGAGATTTTTAGAATTGTGCTACTAAATTTTAAGATTTATAATTTGATGTTTTGAAATGTAATCCAACAATCTTGAGAAGTGCAAATTGTGGTTCATTTTGTTTTTGGGTCATCATTATCATTAAATAAATCCCATAGACATAGAGAATAAATCTTTTGGGCCCAAGTGGAGAAAAGGCAAACACCACTTTTATTGAATAATATTTGCTTTTTGAGAAGTTAATGATTATCATTGTTTTTAAAGCAAAGATGAACATAAATAAAAAGGGGGAAAAGAAAGTTAAAAAGTTTTATTTCTCAGAAAGCCTAATATGAATGAAACAATACAGCATGAATTGTCTGCTTAGGAGGTGTCAACAATCCTTTCCCTCACCTCCCTATTTTTGTTTAGGGGATATAGCTTCCTTTTTCCTCACTCATTTCATTTTATAAAACCTTTATATCTTTTATTTTTTTGCATTAGACCCCATTATAACTTTTTGCCATCAAATGTCAATTAAATTTCTTCAACTTCCTATTTGGTGAAAAATAAGTTGGGTATTTGTTGGTTGCTCCTCGTGCCTATTGTCTAAGGCTATTATTCAACTATCTTTACTAGTGGTGAATTTTTTTGTGTTTATAATCATCTATGAATAGAGTTGTAAACGAGTCGAGCCGAACATGGTATTATTCGAGCTTGTTTGAATTTTAATTGAACTTCAAAAATTGTGTTTGAGCTTGTTTGATTATTAATCGAATCAAGCTCGAACGAGCTTTTTTAGCTGAATCCGAATCGAGCTCGAGTAGCTTGATATTTTTACACATATTTTACTTTTTTTTACTAATCGAGTCGAGCTCGAGCCGAACTTTATATCTTATCGAACGGAAAATGTGTTCAAACTTGATTCGTTATGTTGATGAACCGAGCTTTTATCGATCGATCTCGAATCGAATATCATGTAGCTTGGTTTGTTTTCAACCCTATCAAATATTCATTTTTTTTTTGTATCGAAATGAATTTCACTCATTAGAAGAAACTTACAACTGATTACAACATCAAGTGGAAAAATTGCAAGGCGTACGAATCAAGAACATTTACAGATCTAAAGCAATATTTATACACTGAACAAAACATGTATCAATAAAATTGATATTGCTTTTGTCATCAATCATCAGATAATGACTCAGATTGTTCTGAACAAAAACCCATGTTGACAAACTTATTTGTCTTATTAGTTCTGTAAATATGAACCTTTTGATTCTTGATATAATGTGAATTTTCTGTAAATATAAACCTCTTGATTCTTGATATAATATGAGTATCTAAACAACGCTCCTCCCTTTCTTCCTATTATAAAAAAAAGAACCTTAATTAAAACATGTAATGTTTTATTTTTAGGCTATATAACAATGGCATCAAATGTCACATTCTTTTTTCGTGTATTTCAATTTTCATGTGCCATAAAGACCAAAAGAGAAAGAAAAACATTGCAAATTCTACATGCTAATGAAAAATTTTCACTATTGAAATACAACGCAAATGGTGATGATCAAATTTAATTTTTGCGATTATAGTGAAGCATCAAGCACGTGATATATGTTGCACACATATTTGTGCTCATAATTTAATATTGTCTTCTTGCAATTAAATTTATGCCCTTTTCTTTTTCAGTTAAAAGAAATCATTCACATATGCATATCCCATTCTTGTCTAATTATTTTTTCTCTTCTGTTTTTGGTTTTTTTAATTATCAAAGGGTCTCCATCTACTGTTCAACCAAAAGGGAAAAAGGAGAAAAGAAAGAAAATAGGCAAAATCAATTGCTTTTTCAAATTGCCCATGTGACCCTGATTTAGCTGTCTCCACATTAACTCCAGCCATATATTAATTATTAAATGATGTGAAAAATATCTAAGCTGATTTTGGAGTTTTGAATATAAATGTTGTAGAATTATTTCAACATAATGATATTTTTAAAAAAAGAAAATTACGAAGTGCATACTCATAAATCATATAGGCATTTTTTACTTGCTAAGAATGCTTCGGATAAAACTATGCTATTACATAAACTATACATAAAAGTAACTATTAATTAAATACAAATTATATTCCCTCGATTGGATCCTGAGGGGCCAAAATGTATATCTCATACTTTAATGGGGGCGAAATGATACCAATCATATAATAGAGGGACAAATTAAAATTCACCTTGTAAGTTAAAAGTCAAGTTCATAAATGTGGTGGGGTAAATCCACAGAAAGCAACTTTCCAGATAAGTAGGGATTTGCTTAATTGATGGCTAATTAATATAGAAGGTCAAATTTGTTATTTTCACTTTTCGGTCCATCAATATTTCATAATTTACAAGATTAATTATTTAAATGATTTTCATCTCATCGTCCTGGATATGAGACTTTCGGATTTTTGGCATTTTCTCTATAACAAAAATAGTTTTTAGCTATATTTTTTAAAAATATGTTTTGTAGCAATTTTTGAGTTCAAATGCCCACTTTATCCATTTTTCATCGGTCCATTTTTTGGTACTTAGTTATGAGAAACATGTATTGGTATCGAGACATATGACTTAATCTGATTTGAGCTATGTACTACATCAATTTTTTTTAAAAAATGATTAAGTACCTCATCAAAGAATATATGAAGCGTATGACCGTCAGTTTTTAATCAAAATGACTAAAAAACATACCTAATCAGAGAAGACATACTACCTTGGTGTAGGACATTACCATTAGGGTTTCTCCGTCGAAATCCTTGGTGGTCAAAACAGATCGGAAACAGCAACACAACCAAGATGGATCATGAAGAGATTCTCCAACGTATAGCGAATATCAAAATTTCGAAGAAGATGGAGAATAACACAATAACGCTAGAACATGATTTACGAATTAAGGGAGAGGAACGCATAGGCAATTGCTTGGTGGCCAAGGTACTGTCGACGAAATGGGTTAACAGATACACGTTCCGACAACATCTACCACGTATCATCCAGGCGACCAGGAGAATCGATATTGAAGTGGTGGGAGGAAATCTTTTTATTCTGGAATTTGCAAACCCTACGGATAGATTGCGAACCCTACGAGGGGGTCCGTGGCACTTTTTCAATAGCCTGATTCTGATTCAGGAATTAAAGGGGTTCAAAGTCCAGATTCATTGGAGTTTGCGACGTGGGAGGTTTGGGTTCAATGTCACAATATTCCTGTGGCATACATGCAAGAAGAAGTCCTTTGGAGGATTGGAAATATGGTTGGGGAGGTTATAGAGATTGATAAGGGCGATAGGGAGGTCATTCTGGGGAGATTTGCACGAATTAAAATACGAGTCGCAGTTAAACAACCGTTAAGGAGCCATATAATTATTCAAGAGACGGATGGCGGTGATGAGATATATGTCCTCTTAACGTCACGAAAACTCCCTTGATTTTTGCTATGCATGTGGGAAAGTAGGACACACGTGGAGAGAATGCGGAGAAAGTGACAAGATGGGGACGAACATGTCGTATGGAAATTGGCTAAGAGCAAG
Organism: Rehmannia glutinosa; assembly: GCA_016081115.2. Lineage (NCBI taxonomy): Eukaryota > Viridiplantae > Streptophyta > Magnoliopsida > Lamiales > Orobanchaceae > Rehmannia > Rehmannia glutinosa. The sequence goes on along the minus strand of CM071933.1, from coordinate 76,383,268 downwards.
CCTTCCAATGGGTAGACCAAGAAGGAGGCAAGGGGATGAGACTGCACCATTACGTGCAGCCCATGGCTCAAGATCTCCTAATGAAACAATGAGCGGGAGACATTAGAGACCCCGGGGCGAATTATCGAAAAGGGTGACAGACGGGGTGTAAAGAGTGCTGGGGTAGACGAGCAAATCGTCGGGGAAAAATCAACTCTTATACCTGTGGATAACATGGAGATACACAAGGAACTTGAACGAACGGAGGAAGGCGGCATAGACAAATCTTCAATTAGCCTTGAGTCAAATAACTCCGCAAAAACAGACATTATCGGACACCCCCCGTGCAACCCACATAATATCTCGGATGTATCAACGGGACGTAGCCCTAAAAAATGGAAGAAAAGAGCGAAAGCAAGGAACATCAAGTAAGGCACTCAAAATTATAGAAAAAGGAATCAAAAGAAATTTTAGTGCGAGTAGAAGATACCAATGAGAGTATTGGAGATATGAGGAAAAGGCAACATACGAGATATGGGGAAGAGACACATGACGGCGTGCGGGATATGGAAACCTTTGAAACGGGCGGGGCTTGCGATGCAACCCCGCCGAGATCAATGAGTTGCATTGTTTGGAATGCTCGGGGCTTGGGAACCAACGAGCATTCCGGAACTTAAGCGACTTGTCGCCAAAAAGGACTCCCAAGATATTATTCTTGTGCGAAACGAGAATGGGGGCTAATAACGTAGTTTTTGGAAAACTTGGTTGGGTTACGAGGTATGTTAAGTAGTAGATTGTGTTGGGAAGAAATGTGGTTTAATGCTCTTATGGAAGGAGTCGAGTAAGGTGAGCATCCAATCGCATTCCGCGGGACATATAGGCGGGCCGATTCTAGAGGAAATGGTCGATGGAGGTTTACGGGTTTCTATGGCAACCCCGAGGCGAGCAAACGAGGTGAGTCGTGGCAACTACTTAGACGGCTTCTTTGTTTTACCAGAACTTAAGGACTTCCCTCGCTTATCGGGGGACTTTAATGAAATCTGTCACCACAACGATAAATATGGGGAAGACGACGGTCGGAAAACCAGATGGAGGAGTTCTGCAATGCTATTGAGGAGTGCGAGTTGAGAGAACTATACGGCACGGGAGAACATTTTACTTGGGTAAATCGTCGAACGGGTCATGACGTCATTTTTGAGAAACTTGGCCATTTTTTAAGACGTTCCAATGGAGGCTACTCTTCCCTACGGCAAAGATCTTGAACGCTTGACTACTACTCGTCGGATCATCGAGAAATTTGAGTCATTAGGTGGAGAAGTTCGAGACCGATGCGGCGTCGAGATAGAGGACGAAGCAAAAGGAGATTCGGGTTTGAAAAATTCTGGTCCGTTGAACTAGATTGTAAGGATATTATATCTCGGGGATGGTTAGAGGTGGAGCCTAACATTTCATTGAAAACCAAATTTGATAATTGCAAAGGGCTTTACGAGAGTGGCGGATACAAAATTTGGTTATCTCCTAGGCGTATTAAAAAGAAAGGGAAAAGTTAAATGTCTTGAAAAGGGCGATGGCGGAAAAAATCCGACTCACAAATAAAACAGCTGGAGGAAGTAGTCGAGAGATTGGCAACTCAAGAAGAGATATTTTGGAAACAAAGAAGCAGGAACAATTGGCTAAAACATGGAGATAAAAATACACCGTACTTTCACGCACAAGCATCAAACGGCGTCAACAAAACACGATAACGGGCCGACCTCTAAGGTCGGGGATTATATTTACGAAAAAAGGCGATGTTGGACATCATTTCGAATACTTCACTGAAATTTTCTCCACTAATTACCCATCTGAGCTGGAAATTGCCAAGGTGCTGAGTTGTGTTGAGAGGAAAGTCTCGGATGCGATGAATGATTTTCTTTGTAAACCATTTGACGCGAAAGAAGTGAAGCGAGCTTTATTTGACATGTATCCGCACAAGCGCACCGGGTCCGGACGGTTTCTCGGCGCTATTTTATCGTAAATACTGGGATGTTGTTGGAGAAGATGTCACGAGAGAGATTTTACAAATACTAAACAATGACGGGGAGCTTGGAGCATGGAATGAGGCCATTATCACCCTCATTCCCAAGGTGAATAATCCACTTCTAGTGAAAGAGTTTCGACCCATCGATCTTTGTACAGTGTTCTATAAGATTATTGCTCGTCAATAACCAATAGATTACGTATGGTCCTCCGGAGGTTGTTGATGATTATCAAAGTGCTTTTATCCCGGAAAGCTTATTACGGATAATGTAATTTTGGGATTTGAGTGCATTCAATTGGATCCGAAATCATCGAGCAAGCAATCGAGGGTACGCGCACTTAAATTGGATATGAGTAAAAGCGACGATCGTGTGGAGTGGAATTTTCTCGAGGCTATTTTAAACAAATTGGGCTTCGCTAGTCGTGGTCGAATTTGATCTTTGAGATGTGTGCGTCGGTACATTATTCATTTTGCTTGAACGGGGAAGTGGAAGGAGCAATAACACCACATCGACGCTTAAGACAAGGTGACCCGTTATCCCCTATCTATTTGTTCTATGTGCTCATGGATTATCCTCCATGTTCAATCATCATTTGCGAGACTGCATAAAATCAATGGGGTAAGAATAGCTCCAAGATGCCCGCCTATTTCACATATTTTCTTTGCCGATGACAACTTGATTTTTTGTCGTACTCTGAGAGGAAGAATGCAATCATTTGTAGTTTACTACGAAGATACGAGAAAGATCGGGCCGGCTCATTAATTTCGAGAAATCTGCTATTACATTTAGTCCTAATGCTAAAAATGAAATAGTGGATTTTTTAAAATTCCTTCGGTGCCGGTGGTTCGGGGCACGAGGTCTATTTAGATCGCCAACCTGTCTCCCTAAGGAATAAAAGAATCCATTCGGCTACTTGAAAGAGAGAATATTGAAACGCATTGAGGGTTGGAGTGGCAAGATGTTCTCGGATGGGGGTAAGGAAGTCATGATAAAATCGGTTCTTCAAGCTATCCCAACGTATGCAATGTCTTGTTTTCAAATACCACATTCGATTTGTGAGGAGATTGAACGAACGTGTGCTAATTTCTGGTGGGGTATGGAAGGAAGGAGTCGAAAGCTCCATTGGATGAAATGGAAAAATTTATGTCGGCCTAAAAACTTAGGGGGAATGGGTTTTCGAAGTCTCACCGAATTTAATAAAGCGCTCTTGGCGAAGCAAATATGGAGAATAATTCGCAATCCGGATAGCTTAGTTGCAAGGGTACTTAAAGCGAGGTATTTCCGTCATGGTGATATAATGGAGGCCAATCTGGGTGCTAAACCCTCATTCATATGGAGATCTCTCTTATGGAGTAGAGAATTAATTGAGCATGGTTTGTCATGGAGGATAGGCAATGGAGAGACGGCCAGGATTTTCAAGGATCAATGGATTCCAACAATTCATGGTAAAATTGTGAAGTCTGCAACTGCTTTGGATGACTCAAGTACTGTGAATACTTTGTGCAATGGTAACAATTGGGATGAATTTTTTATTCGTGAAAATTTCCTTTCTTTTATTGGTGATGAAATATTGAAGATTCCACCTCCGAATTCTTTGAGACATGATTCGAGATATTGGCGATTTGACGCCGGGGTTTGTATTCAAATGAAATCGGGTTACCATGCGGTATGGGGTTCTATGAAATGCACGAGCATAAGACGTCCGAGAAATGAGCAAGTGGTGGAAGTTCATATGGGCATTGTCTATCCCTCCCAAAGTTCGTATTTTTTGGTGGAAGGCGTCGCATGATATTATTGCGGCACGAGATGAATTTAAAAAAAGAAGCATGTGCCGCTTAATGGTGATTGCTCTATTTGTCATTTTAATTCGATACCACATCACATTCGCTCTTTTATTGCAAGGCTATTCGTCACTTATGGAAACAGACATGATTATGGGAACTGTTGAAACAGGGGAAGGAAGGAGCTTTATTGGATATTGGATGGTGGATGAAGCAAAATTTGAGCGTTAAACAATTTGAGGCTTTTCCGCCACACATGGGCCATATGGAAGGAGAGGCAATGCTTTCTTCATGCATATGATGATAAGCAATCGAGTCAATCGATTGATGGGTTGAAGATTTTCTTCAAGCTGCCAGGCCGCTCAACTCAGGGGGAAAATCACGAAAATCGACTGCGTGGTAGAAGCTGATCGCAAATGGCAGAAACCTCCCCCGGGACATTATAGGTTGGATGTGGATGCTTGTTGTAATTTTAGGGAGAATAAATTTGCAACAGGAGGTGTGGTAAGGGATGATAGGGGCAAAATATTATTAGCATTTGGAAGAAGAATGAGTGTTATGAATGGTGCATTGGAGGGCGAACTTCTTGCGCTCAAAGATGGACTATGGCAGGCTAGTCGGAATAATTTTGGTCCCATTATTGTTTTTTCAGACTCGGTGTTGGCGGTACAAGCAGTTATGGCCAACCACGAAGATCTCAGTTACAACGGCGTTTTACTACAGGATGACCGTCATTTTTTGGCTAATTTACGAGTAACCAAATTTGCACATATTCGTTGCACGGCTAATAGTGTTGCTCATAGATTAGCATCTTTTGCAGCTTTTTCTTCCCCGTCCTTTTGTTGGGCGGTTGGAGAAACCCCGTCTTGGGTCGATGAAATTGTAATAGCGGATATTTCTTAATGATAATAAAGCTATGCAGTTTTTTTCCTCAAAAAAAAAATAGTTTTTAGCTATATTTTTAAAAAATATGTTTTGTAGCAATTTTTGAGTTCAAATGCCCACTTTATCCATTTTTCATCGGTCCATTTTTTGGTACTTAGTTATGAGAAACATGTATTGGTATCGAGACATATGACTTAGTACCGAGCTATGTACTACATCAATTTTTTTTAAAAAATGATTAAGTACCTCATCAAAGAATATATGAAGCGTATGACCGTCAGTTTTTAATCAAAATGACTAAAAAACATACCTATTTTTCATCTTAACAAAACATAAGTGGCCAATTTGGTCTATTATGACCCATGATATTCAAAATCTTGAATGGATCAAAAGCAATTCACTTAATTTATTTAGGGATCACAATATATATATATATATATATATATGCATTTTTTATTTAATAATAAAAGAATAATAATAATAATAATAAAAAGAATCAAAAGAAAAATTTAAGAAAATGAAAAATAAAAATTCCACTCAAAAGCTTTATATTGTGGAGTGGCACAGTGTAGAAGTAATAATAAGACATGCACTGGCGCATGTTATCAAACTACTAATTACCAATCACTGCTCCCAAACACGCCCTCTTCTCTCCGCCGTCTCACCACTCGCCGGAAAATTCAAAAAAAATGGACGAGTCTTGGAGAATGAGGATGGGTATGCCCACAGCGCCACCACCACCACCAACAACAACAACAACGCGGCACATTCCAAACTACCCTCCACGGCGATCCACAGAGTCCCACCGGCGAAATCCCCTCTCCGACGACCCCTTAAACCCCGATGATTTCAGCGACGTTTTCGGTGGGCCCCCTCGAACTATTCTCTCCCGCCAATATTCCACCGGCCTCCCAATTAGGTCATCGTCGAGTTTCTCTTACGAGGAGGTTTTCCGGCCTCCGGAGACGGCGGCCGCCGAGAGGATTGGGCGGAGCTTGCCGGAATTTAGGATCCCGGGTCAAAAAAGCAGGGGCGAACATAATAATAATGGGTTTTATAGTGATATATTTGGGTGGGAAAATGAAAGGGTGGTGAGGTCAAGATCGAGGTCAAAGGCGAGTTCTTCGTCCGTACTGAGCTCGGAGGAGCTCAGCCCTCTCCGGCCGGCGGTTTCTGGTGATGGGTACGACGACGTTTCGGTTTTTGCTTCGAAACTCAGGTGGGCTCCTGTTTTTAATTTTTAATAGGGATAGTTACAAAAACACCCCTAAGGTTTGGGCTAATTACAAAAAAATCCAGATATGTTTCAATATTACAAAAAGGCCCCTCAGGTTAGATTTTGTCTTAAATTTAAGGGGTTAACTATAATATTTCTACAAATATAAGTATTTTGTTTTGAAATATTTTTGTTTATGAAGGGGGAATATGTAAGCAGAATCAAACATTAAGGGTTTTTTGTAATTTTCAAAAATCTCTGGGTTTTTTTGTAATTAGTCCAAATCTCAGGGATTTTTATGTAATTATCCCTTTTTAATATTCTTTGTTTAATGTTTTCTGTCTGTTGTCTGATATGCCTGACCCTTGGTTTTATCTGATTCAAAATCATGTTTTTTTAACCATTTTGACTAAAAATTGATGGTCATATATTTTGCTTTGGTGTATTATTCTTTGGTGAGTTACTTGGGCTATTTTAAAAGAATTGATGCTGTACATTTCGCGGTACCAGAGTCATGTGTCTCATTACCGAGAAATGGACTGGTTCCCAAAAATGGAAAAAGGGCAAAGTAGACATTTAAATTTGCTATGGAGAAGTGGACAAAAATCCGACAGACTCTGTCGTATAAGGATTTTGGCATGTTTATGAAAGATGCATCATTTGGTGGTTTGTAACATGGGTACATATATGTGTTGTAAATTTTAATTTGTTGGGTTAAATGTTTGCATTCATACAAAATGTATGAAATGATAATTGATATGCCGCTTTAATATTTAATAATCACCGGAAGAATACACGAAAGGTATGACCGTCAAATTTTTACAGGGGATAATTACAAAAACGCCCCAAGGTTTGGGCTAATTACAAAAAAATCCAGTGATGTTTCAAAATTACAAAAAGCCCCTCCAGGTTTGATTTTGTCTTAAATTTAAGGGGTTAACTGTAATATTTCCACAAATATCATGGCGGTTTAAGAAATGATTTTTGCTTATGAAGGTAGAAGATGTAAGTCGAATCAAACCTTAAGGTGTTTTTTGTAATTTTCAAAAAGCTCTGGATTTTTTTGTTATTAGCCCAAACTTCAGGGGTTTGTATATAATTATCCCTTTTTACAATGATAAATGATAATTGCATTCTTACAGTGTTTGTAAATTTGATGTTTTTCTTTTTTTCCCAACTCTTAATCTCTTGGAAATCCAGATAGTGAAAAATGATATACATACTGAAATTGTCCATTATTTTCAGGCCAATAAATGTGAGGTCTGGCTGGTTTTCAACTAGAATGGGGCATGAAGATAACCAAAGACAACAAAATATGATGCCACCATTTTCAGGCAATCAGTCCTCTTACAATAATGAAAACCATTGCCCTTTTGGATTAAACCGAAGAAATTCGTCCCCGGAAACTATCAGTTTAGAACCGATGTCAAACGGCAGTTTCAGAGTGTCTGGAGACGACATGGAAGTCAACTCACCGTCATCAGCAGTTTCTTCGGTTTGCCACTCGTCGGGCCAAAAACGCGAAATGGAGGACGAAATTCCAGGGGAGGATTCCATGGATGAAGAGGAAGATGAAGCCATGAGCTCCTATGTAATTGAGATCAATTCTGATTACTACAGAGAAGGGACATGTGAATCGAACGGTGTAGACGAAGCGATCGCTTGGGCGAAAGAGAAGTTCCAAACACCGTACCGGGAAGAGAGTAAATGCGTCATGCAAGAATGTGGGACACATAAATCCGCCCAGGGTTCCAGTGAGTTTCGCCTTCTTTCGAAAATATGCGATACTGATATTGATTACGCCTTATTGGGTGGTTTTTATGCAGAAATGTTGAACGGACATCAAGTTTCGGAGGGGCATACAGATAGTTTTGGATCATTGGTATGTTGTCAGTTAAATATTAGGGATAATTACAAAAACACCCCTGAGGTTTGGTCTAATTACAAAAAACCCAATCATGTTTGATTTTGTGTTAAGTTTAAGGGGGTAACTGTAGTATTTTTATAATTATCAAGGGGTTTTTGATATGTTTTTTTGCTTATGAAGGAGGAAATGTAAGACGAAATCAAACCTCAAGGTTTTTTTTTAATTTTCAAAAATCTCTGGGTTTTTTTTGTAATTAGCCCAAACCTCAGGGTGTTTTTGTAATTATCCCTAAATATTATGCTAGGACGATATACAGATTGTTTTTGGAATTTTCATCTGAATGCATTAAATGCTTTATTCAGCCTTGCTTTTGCTGTCTCTCATTTTGTAGGATCAAAAATGGGCTGCTGAAGAAGAAACACAACAATTTGAATACACGGTACCATGGCATACTTCGACAGTTCAACTTTGATCATGCGTTTTTTCATATGAATTAAAATGAGTTTCATGAATGTGAATTATAACTTCTCTTGACCCACATTTGGTTGTGCGTCGTCGCCACCATTATTTGTAGTATATCGCCAGTTATTACAACTTGAACGTGGAATTAGGGTTTGGAAAATTGTTTTTCCGGATCATGATTTTAACATTTTAGGATCATCGAATAATTAACTTGCTTTTTATAAGCTTTTAAGCCATGTTAAAGTGATATTATGCTACCCAATGATCATATGCTTTTAAGCCCCTTAATTTTTTGTTCAAATTTTCAAGTTCAAATTTTTTTAGGTCCACCACCTTACTATTATTGTGATAAAAAATCAATGACACTTCGTTTCAATTAGCGACACTTGCTTCGGATGTAAAAAAAATATCTCTGCAAAATAACTATTAATTTCTTCAGTAATTCATGATCACAGGTACATACTGAAATGCAAATATTGGATGAAAAGATGAAGTTATGGTCGACCGGCAAAGAAGCTGATATCCGATCGCTGTTATCTTCTTTGCATCATGTGAGATGAATTTTCTGTATCTGAGTTCATAATGTCTGTGCTTACTTTTTTTTTTGATGATTTAAGTACTCTGTATTTTCGAAAGCAAAATAATCGGCCTGTTTTTACTATTACAGATTTTATGGCCTAATAGTGGCTGGTCTGCTGTACATTTAACGAATATAACAGAAATCGCACAAGTGAAGAAAGCGTATCAGAAAGCGCGGTTTTGCCTGCACCCTGATAAGCTGCAACAAAGGGGTGCCACAATCCCACAGAAATACATTGCCAAGAAAGTTTTTTGTGTTCTTCAGGTTAGTTTAGTCATTTCTTAATTTCGGGTAAATTGCAATTTTAGTCTTGTATCTACAGACTACAAGGGGTTGACAATTATAGTCCTGCATAAATCAGTATTTGAAAAAAAATCTTGCCAGCACCCTATAATTTTAAGGGATAATTACAAAATACCCCCTGAGGTTTTAGCTAAATACAAAAAAATCCAGATTTTTGAAAATTACAAAAATGTGTCTTAATATTAGGAGTTAATTGTAATATTTCTATAAATGTCATGGGGTTTGAAATGTTTTTTTGCTTATGAAGAAGGAATATGCAACACTCAATCAAACTTCAATGGGATTTTTGTAATTTTCAAAAATCTCTGGGTTGTTTAAAAATTAGCCCGAACCTCAAGGGGTATTGTAATTATCCCTATAATTAAATCAGGGATTGAGAGTTTTTTTTTAAACATAGAGGATTTTTTTAGCAAATTTTTGTCAACACCCTATAGTTACGGGACTAAAGTTGCAATTTACCCCTCTTGCCTTCACATTACAAGAAAAACGATCACGATCACATCACTTGTTTAACTTTGTGTTTATGCTCGAAGGATGCTTGGTCCGCACTCATCTCCCAAGATGTCTTGTGACGACGGATAATTTGACGGGACAAATTTACCGCCCAAGTATGCCGGCGGAAGAAAACGTTAAGCAGAACGAGAGAATGTTGTAAATTAGTGTGCTGTTTTTAGTATATTGCAAATATTACGAACCATTTATACTGCTGGTAATGTACTTTTGATTATCAGACATTTTGTTCCTCTTTCTGTTTCTGGTGTCCAATAACGAAGCGAAGAAAGTAGCTTATCAATAAATTACAAAATCATTCCTCAAATTTGATTTTGTCTTAAATTGAAGAGGGTAAATGTAATATTTTTTATAGATGTCACGGGTTTTTTTGCTTCTTGGAGGTATTTCATATTTGATACAGCTTTCAACATTTTAAACGGATTTTCCTCTCAGAAAATTAGCAGGGCTGGCAAGCCTATCCCATTCGGGTCGGGCCTGGATCCTGCCCGACCCATGCCATCCCTATTTCCAACATCATATATATGTAATATCCAAACTTCAACACAAAATCCACACTGCTGCAAGCAAATGTATCAACACGACGATGATAGTAACGTTGCACGAAATTCATCAAATATATAACGAACCGGGTTCAACAATTCTGACAAACCCATAGAAAAGCTCAAAGAGTCTCCTAGATCGATAAATTCAATATCCCGTGGATCAACTACCAAAATCTTAAAGTTACAGCATTGCACATATTTTACATTGGATAGGACTTCTATCACAGGTGTGTTTTACTTGGCACTTGGCAGACATTTATTGGAAGCATAATAATGCTTGAATTGAATAATGATGGAATTAAATCGAACAGATTTTCATCGGTTGCAATGAAGGACATGAACAAAAGAAATAAAACAAAACTTTCCTACACCTGTCTTTTGTCCGTAACCTGATTTAATCACTGTGTGTCTTACTTTGTTCTTGTGATGACTCTCTGTGTTAATTCTACAAGTGCCCTTCTTGACCTTTGGACATCCTCATCATCGTTCTCCGGAAATGAATCAATCGCAGCTGAGGCAAGGCTAGCATGCTTTGCTGCCAGCTCCCTAGTTCTCTGAATTCCACGACTCTTTCCAAGATACTCTAGAGCCTGTTTTTTGATTTTAAAATCAGCTTTTAGTCGAATTGCCATTTATACATATATAGATATATATATAGAGAGAGAGGGGGGGGGGAGGAAGAAACTAAATACTGACACCAGAGCAAGTTGACAATGTATTTAGAACATGAAATTTTTTTCGGTTATTTGCAAAAAGTACCCTTGATGTAAAAGTCTAATTACAAAGAACCTCAATTGTCTTGCAAAATTAAAAATAGCCCCTTGATACTTGCTCTATTTTACAGATTGCAACTCAATCAGATATTTATTTGTTAAGAAAATGCAAACATCAAGGGGTTATTTGTAATTTTGAAAGATATTTGTTTTTTTTTTGTAATTAGGCCAAACCTCGAGGGTACTTTTTGTCTAAGCCACATGTGATACGGTTGAACAAAACAAGATATTTTGAACACTCGTATTCCACTCTCTCCCCACCACCACCTTTTTTCCCCCTTTTGATGGTCCATGAGGAGGGCACAACAATTAAGTGACTGTTAGCAGAATCAGAGGAAAACTTACACGGTCCACATTTGCAGAATTGTCAAATCCCTGATCAACAACATCCCGCAGCTCAGGGAACTCCTCCATTGCGAATAATATAGGAGCAGTAACAATCCCCTGCAAAAAAATTAAAACATCTTAGGATTTTATAGCGAGGGTACTTTTAGTGCAATCAACATGTAAATTTGATTTCTGGGCAAACAGATACGATAAATCAATTTGATGACAGGGCAGCTTCAGGCAATTCCATTTGTTATCCAACCTTTCAAAGAGAGTTGGCATGTCGTTTTTCACGAGTACACTTCAAAAAATGTTTAATAACACAGAGCTAGGCCCAACACAATTTGATTAGTCGGCAAGATTGCCAAAGGTCCACCATCTACTTATACATAAAAAATGCCCTGATCTAAACGTGCCAAAATAATTTGGCCCTAACCCTCTCTTTTTTTCCGGTTTAAATGGGCTAACCCGTCGGGCTGCGGTCCATGTAACATCTCTAGCTAATAAGATTAAACATCACTTCATCTTTGAGACTTCCAGTCTTACCAAACTTACAACAAATATACGGTGGTCCTTTCTCACAAATAATTGCAGACTAAACCAACATACCCTCAAAATGCACATGCTTTAACAAAAAAAATTGGCATGACAAAATTATTAGACTTGCAAGGTCGAAACGCACAAAACAGTGGGGCCCAATCAAAAGGAGTAAGCTGAAGTCCTCAATGGTGTGGCATACACTCAAGCTAACACAGATAGAGCAACAGAATAAAGAAAGAAGGTCAGAGAGAGTACATGTCGAATGTCAGACAAGGAGCCCTTCCCAAGGGATGTTGATGTGCCAGTGAAATCAAGTACGTCATCAATTAACTGAAAAGCCAACCCCTGCAACATGCATGCAAAGGAGATCTTAAGCTAGGAATACGACTTCCTATAGCGGACAAAAAAAGGATGATACGATTTTATACATGTTAAATGCAGTCGAGTCTGATAAAATTGGAAATGAATTTCAAAATCAGCTTCAACATGGATAATGTGGTGGATATTCATTAAAAAAAATGTTGCAATGGTGGGACTATAGCACTATGTAGATATTTATACCATAAAATTGGAAAAGTATCTACTGTAAAAAATAATAGTACACAGACGATCAGCAAAAAGACAAAACAAGCAGGATCCATGTTCTACAAAAAAAGAAAGAAAATCTAATTTCCTCGATCTTCCATTGGTAAAATGCTTCCTAAAGTATAACATAGGTAAACCATTACTCCAGGCCACAGGTAAACATCCACAAGCTGAGACAAAGTTGGCATGGTCACTGATGAAAGTAGTGGATAAAACCATACAGTGGACCTTCTTTACCGAGATAGGTTCATCAAAAGTGCAGAAAATGTGTAATGCCTGAATGAGAGTCAAGGAAGTAAAGAAATTGGCCAAGTATGTGGTATGGATGATAAATTGATAATATGTACCTAAAACCACCCACCGCCCAACATATTATCCATCAAGATATTATAGCATGTACTCCGAACCCAGTTTAATAGGGAGAAAACAAAAAGGGGGTAGAGGCGGAGAAGAAAAAAATACCAACCAAATTTTTGCCATACTCATAAGCCAAAATCGAAACTTCTGCAGTTTGTCCAGCAAGAAGGGCAATAGCCTTGCAGCTATTTGAAATCAATGATGCAGTTTTGTAGTATGTCTTCTGCATATAGTATTCCATGCTGCCAAAAGAAACCGTGACATGAGTATAGCAAGTATAGCCAAAAAGGAGAGGAGTAAAAGTACGCTCAAGAAACACATCATAATAATCAGGAGAAAAGAAAAAAAAAAACGAGGGGGGGGGGGAGAAAGAGTAGTATATATCATGTGTTTTTTGCCCTACAAGTTTTCAACAGAGAAATTCAAATAGAGTTCAAATTTCATGCAGAAAATTCTTATCATATGGAACGTAACACAAAGTACATGCCAATGAGCCAGCACATGAGAGTATACCTGCAACGCTGATCTGATGTAGTTGTCATTTGCATGGTTTCACCAGTAACTAGATGCTCCACAACTTTAGCCAAGAGGGATACCACCTGCAAAATACAAAGCAGTAGTGAGAAACATAAATAATAAAAGAACAAATTACAGCTCAATCCAGGTGGTCATGCCGGGAACTACACACTTCTACCTTCACATGCCTATTTCCGGTGTGCTTCTTAACCAAGTATATGGTTGAGTTTTACCTTATCATATGTGCTTCATTTTAGAAACATCTCCTAAGTCCTAACTGAGGAAAAGAAATACTGATGGATAAAGTGTACCTCAGTGTTTTTTAATGAGGCAAGGGCCACACAAGCTCTAGATAGCAGGAAATCTCCGGCCAATACAGCTAGCTGCAATTTAATATGAAAAATAACTGAGCAGGCAAATATTCCAACTCAACACACAGATGCATTCAAAATAAAGAGCATGGATGTCAATCAATTGATAATCAAAGCCATTCCTATAAATGATCATCATGAATTAGATTGGTAGAATATCAAAATTGTAAAGGATAATCATCAGGGGCATAGACAGGGGGGGGTCCCCGGCCCCCCCAGCACCCCAAATTCATTTTTGTCCCGTTTTATCTATGGAAAAAATTTTATATATATATATATATATATATATATATATTATATATTCTTAAGGGTAAAAAATAGTTGAGCTAGGGGGAAAAGTTTTCGGGCTAGGAGTAACCATGCGGCCTGCCTATGCCCCTGATAATCATAGAGACACCCCCAAGGTCATATTACCGAAAAAGATAAAAAAGGTAAAAAGAAAAAAAAACAATCTAATCTGAAAATTTACACTGAAAAACTAATCAAAAATAATTAAATGCCACTTTTAGTCTTTCATTTAAGAGCCAAAAAAAATTTGATGAAAAAATAAGATATTGTCCAAATGATTTAACCCCTTCACCTAAAATTACCACCTTCTCGTCTCTCTTCTCTCTTCTATCTATTCCAAATGTCCCATGCTACTCGCTCGAGCCTAATCTAGTAATGCTTTTGGCACAAATAACAATGCAAATAAATGCTTCTGGTCATTATTAACATAATAAAAATGCATTAATATCTCAATCATGAGCAAACATGAAAATAGATCTGCCGAAAAATCAAATACTTTGCCTCCTTTTCCAATATAATCACGTTGCGATAATATATGTCGTGTGGAGGTGCAAAGGGACAAATATGAAGTACCTTATTTCCCATCACAAAATTCAAAGAACCGATTCCCCTCCTTGTATCGGCATCATCCAACACGTCATCATGGAGGAGGCTAGCAACCTATTATAATACAGGGGATTACTAACCAAAGGTGCAAAACAGATACAATTACTCATGCACATGAAAAACTATCATATAAAAAATGGCGTCATACAGATAAGAAACATAACCGCGCTAACATGCTTCTTTAAGGATTAGAGATGTCATACCTTTCATGGCATGTGTTCACGCACCACAGCACTATAGTAATGATACCCTCAAGTTCACGCGCCATTTTAAACAAAATACTCAGAATTTTTTTGATAAAAATGGGTTTTGTCAGCTCTATCCATTTTGTAACAGTATTCTTTTTCAGAACATGAAGGACCCAAAACAAAAATCAGAAAGAGAAGATAAGATACCATGAAACTATAGAATAGGACGTGAATAAGAGGAAATAAACAATGTGACGACATATAGAAGAATACAATTCCCCGATTTGCAGGCATTAAAAAACCATAGCAAGTCCACCATCTAGCTTCATCAGCTTTGCACTAAAGCAATGATTATAAAGATCCATGCATGTGAATAAAGAGTTGCAAACTCCAGTCTCATTGTTGTCTTGGCCTACACGTGAACTACAAGCCCACTTGATAAAGCTAGCCTATATCCACCGGTTCCAAACAGATTGTCCCAGTCTAACTTGGCATAGTTATTAAGTAGAAGTTGAAAAAGCATGCATATGTGTTTGCAGGTATAAGACAGGTCTAAGATTGAGCGACAAAGTGGATAGTCAGGCCACTGGCTTCCACGGAGAAACAGCAAAAGCACTAACATGGATCATTTCTGTGATCTCAGCGATACACTGTTGTCTTGAACGCAACTCCACAGACAAGGTATCAACCGCAGCCACAGGTAGTTGCCTTGGCACCGATACATTTAAAGCCGTTGCCATCAACAATAGAACCTGCATATAATAGTCAGAAAGGTAAATGAATCTCACACAATTTTTGGCGACATAAAAATGTAAAAGTTCAGGCACACATCAGAAGAAGAATGCAACATGATGGTCTAATAATGATTTTTTCTGTCACATCTTTTGCGTATGAGCCCGTGCTGATAGTGACGAGAAGATTGAGTCCCATATTTACAAAGTAGAGCATGAAATGACCACTGAAAATACTTCATAACATGTACAAGGAAAACACCATAAACTTCTTTACTCCTAAGTATCAATTTTATTCTTCATACTTTGAGATATTAAACGTTGTGATGTGTCAGTATAAATTGAATTTAAAAAGGGATTGGAAAATCATAGTGAGTTCATGGTGGTTGGCAGCATAGCACTATCTAATTGTAAACATGGTGAGTGGATTCCTTAGGTTTAGAAGACAAGTTTATTAAGGATACAGGTGAACCAGACTGTTTTTCGAACACCATCGAAGCAAGCATCAAACCATGTGTATTTGTTAATTTTGCAGCCAGTGGCATACTTCACTTATTTACAGCATATAGCATCTTCTTTACTTGATACTTTCTCTAAGACATGATCTTCCACGTTATAATAACCAACATTGCAACCATTGAGGAGAGCGTGGAACTCAGATGGACATGAAGATCTTACAGTGGGTCGGAATCTTTTTCCTTCAACTCCCAATTTGAAAAAATATTCCGCAGCAGAGGCAAGTTTGGGAACCTATAAGAAATGAAAGAAGTGCAAGTTCACCATCATTGCATATCAATCTGTTGGAAAACAAAATTAATACAAATCAAAATACCTCCGCAACTACCATGGACCTTAAGCGATCCGCAACAAGAGACAATTCATCAGCAACTAGAGAAAATGGATCTAGTTGCTCCTGTCAATGAAGAAAAAAGATTGAGGTACTCATATAGCTTTTTATGTTAGTGCTAACAATGGAGCAATCTAAACTAGCTGCAACAATATCAGAAAGATAAGAAAAGACGTGCAGTTAAACTAGAGTATCTTCAACTATTTTAACATAAGCCAGAAAATCAAGTTTTCAAAAAGACAAAAAGTAAGCAAGTAGAAAAGAAATTGCACTAACCTCAACCGCGGTGCTGCTCTGAGAATGAGCCTGTTGCCCGACACTGCTTAAGGCACTTGAAACCCAAGAATAAATAACTCTGCAACCCAAAACCTACTAATCACCAGTAACAAAACAAATATAATACAGTAGATAGAATCAAAATAATGTTAATGAAACACAAACATGTCATCAACTCACGTACGTCGATAATAACAAAATTCTTACAAAAACTACATCAGTAAAATATATGATAACTGTACAATGCATGACTTTGTAACGGCTCGAAAGATAAACACACTAAATAACAACAGCCAGAGGTCCATGACTGGAGAGCAAAGACCTATGATATCCTGTATTGGGGCTCGAATACATGACAAGGTCATAAATAAAAGTAATTATTTGTCAGATTTGAACATGTACCTGTCTAACACCAGAACAGCTGGTATACAAATCCATACCCATAGAAAACCCAGTGACACGAAAACGTAACGAAGATTATTTCTCCCAGAGTTGTCTATGTCTTCCAATACAGAGTGATGCAAAGGGGATTCTAGAACCTTTCATGTTCTTCCTTCTCTTCTAGTATTTTTGCTCTATATGTACCCGTTATATGTAAACTAACACAGAAGCTGGAAGCAACAAACAAGCTATTTTGATTTTTCCTTGAGCTATTTTTTTAAATCACTAAGCAAGCACCAGTTCGTTAATGATTAATAATCGTACCATAATCATAATGAGCATATAAAGCCAAATTATACTGTTCAATGATCTTCTAGTAACCTATTCTTTTAGTACTAATCTAATCAAATTATTCGTTGATTTCAAGATGTGCATGAGAATTTCATGAAGTTACTTTCTTTGATTCTGTTGGATTATCAAGCTAACCACATAATCCTCTGAGAGCAATAAGTTAAGCTCTTGTCTGCTAAGATATTTTAGCTCCCAATCCTTAAAAGCATCCTATTAAATAGAAAACAAAAGTATAAAGGAAACTAGTTTACTTCCGCATAACACCTCAAGTAAAAACTATTGAGACCGCAACTTTTATTACACCCACTTCACAATAAAGCTTGCTTTACATTGGCCATTCACCAATACAATCAGCAACCACCAACAGTTCGACAAAATTTCCACAAAAAGAAATAAAATTAAAGACGACATTAACACTGTACCTTCCACCAAAAACGTAAAATTTCCAAAACGAGAAATAAAAATCTCGAGACTTAGAAAGCGGATCAAAATCCAAAACGCATCACAAGTTGCACAATCAACTTCGACGAATAAAACAGCAACTCCTACTATAAAAAAAAAAACGCAAATAAAATTGCAAAACAAAAATAATGCAGAAAACACTCAGCAAAGCGCGTCAGTTCACCTCTTGGGAAGATTGAACAGGGGAACGAAAGTGAGTAGGTTGCTCGAGCAATGGCAGGCTATTATTACTGCCCAACAAAGAGTAAACCCATCGACGACGGGCGTAACCCGACCTCGATATCCGGGTCAGCCCCCTTACAGACATCATATCCTATACGCCCCTCGTACGCTCCTTGTTTAGAGATTTGTATAGATAAATCGTGTTGGCCAACACTGGTTTTGGTTTCTTCGATTGGCAGCGGTCAAAGACAACGAGGAAACGAAACGCTGGGTTCCACGAAAGAGGGGAAAACGAGAAATATTTTTGTTATCGGTGATGAAGAAATTATTCAGCCGACATTGAAATACGTGCAAGGTGCAAAAGCTTTGATTGACGACGGCGATTTAAATTGAACCCATGCCCATCTGTGGTAAACCAATTTCTGCAGCCATGTGGTTTGGCTTCGGCCAAGTAATTAATGTTCGGTGCATTGCACCCATGTGAAAATGGGTAAGGACCCGAACCGGGTATGAATGAACTTTTCTTCAGGTCCAAGAAGGGTTTCAGGTTGGTCCAATGTCCAAACACCTCGAGTTCAAATAATTAGAAAATTAGAGTCCAGTGGGCCGGGTATAAAAATCCTCCAAGTTGATGGAAATAGATAAATTAGCTCAAATAAATGATATGGGCCTATGGGGTGGGTTTGGGTGAATTAAATAGTTCATGAGGCCGGTGGAACGTTTTAAATTTTCGAAACTCTATGTTATTTTTATTAAATCATATTCCCTCTTTCAAAAAGTAATGAAAATAATTACTATGTTAAAAACACTGTTACACCATCCACCACCATCTTAAAATAAATTTACACAACCATGTGCGTAAAAATAATTTGTCATCCAGTGATTTTTACATTTTAGGAAATAATTTTTTTTTTTTTTAACACTTCAGCATCTAAACTACTCGGACAATGCACTTTTTTTACATCCAGAGAATCTTGATCGTGGATCTCTTTTGCTTTTAGGTTGTTTTATTTTGGCAAATTAGCATTGACTACCCCTCAATAGTTGGAATTGAACATATAAAGCAATTTGGAATTGACCAAAAGATGCACAAACAAAATGATGTCATCATGCATGTGATAGAATCCCGACGAAAAATTCCACTTCCACCACCATCTTAATATAAATTTGCACAACCATGTAAAAATAATTTGTCATCCAAACTATGATGATTTTTATACTATAGGAACTATTTTTTTTTTAACACTTCAACATTAAACTACTCGGACAATCCATTTCTTTGGCATCTGGGGAACCATGATCATGGATCATTTTTGCTTTCAGGTTGTTTTGTTTTGGCAAACTAGTATTTGAGAGGCTCAATAGTTGGAATTGAACACATCAAACAATCTAGAATTGACCAAAAAAATGCACAAACAAAAGGGTGTCGTCATGCATGTGATGGAATCCCAACGAAAAATTCAACAATCGAGATGCTCTAAGTGACAAAGTTGGATAAAAAAGTGTTTCTTTTCCAACACATATCGATCAAGAGACCAAGAAAACACTACAAACATATGAACCTAACCTCTTACTTCATAAAAACGATGACATTTACAGTGTGTTAAGGGCATTAATTAACCAATAGCTACAAACCATAAAAAAATATACAAATCCAACCATAAAAAGAAGAAGAAGAAGAAGAACCAAGAAAGTGTATTTACTTTCTGTCTTGCCTTATCAACAGTTCCCTGAACTCCTCATCAGTGGACTTGAGCATCAATGGCAGTGCAACCTTTACTCCACTCTGTACAACCTCCATATGACGAGGCTTTATCCTCTTCTCCAAACTAAAAGCAAAATACTGTGGAAATTCCTGCAATTCCTCCAATTTACCCTTCATTTCCTCTGCAAAATACTCGAATTTCGGCTTGAAATTATTCTCAATGCTGAATGTGAACAGCCCAGGGCATCTCAGAACCATCCCCACCGCATCGGCTTTCGAAAACCCCAAGCTCACGAAGTAATCCAGTTTAGGTATCAGCGTTTTCTCGACATTCGAAACAAGTAAAATCGGATCCTGGTAAGCCAGAGCGTGTAAATCTCTAAACCCTAGTCTACGGAGATAGAACAAAGCTGGCTTCAATTGGTCTCTCACGCTGGAAATCAATAGCCTAGGGCATTTGTTAATCACCTTCCTGAAATTCTGATCGGGGACTTTCAGATCGTAAGAGAGGAAATTGAAAACTGGATTTAGGTCAGTTTTGATGTCTGAAGTTAGAATTGTAGGGCACATGCCGAAAATCCTGCCTAGATCTTTGACGTGGATGCCTTTGGATTGGAGGAAGGTGACGATGGCGTGGATCGAATGGAGAGATGCGGCGTGGAGAGATGGGTTTTGGGCTAAAGCTCGGCCCGAATCGACGCCCATGATTTCGAGGCAGAGGATTTTTTCTTTGAATTGGAAGGAGATGTTTGGGTGGGTTGTTTGGTAGAGTGGGTGTTCGTGGAGGAGGGTTTTTGGTTTGGTTGTTAGGAGGATGCTTTGTTCTGGTTTTGGAGAAGATAAGCACATGGAGGAGTGGAATGCCGTCGCCGCCGCCGCCGCCGCTGCCAGCATGGTGATGGTGGTGGTGGCGCCGCCGTGGAGTGGAGTGGGTGACGGTTGGGTTTGTGGGTTTCTCCTTGCTCACTCATTCAAGCTATTTTCCTTATTTATCCGATTTTGCAACTGACACGTGGCAATTTGGCCCAGATTTATTGGCTGAAAATGGATTTCAAAAGATTGGATGAGACTATTTTCTGGCTGTCCACTTCAAGGACAAAATTAATCTCCTTCTAAACACCTTTCCTGCGTTATTTAGGGATAATTAAAAAATCACCCCATGTTTGGACTAATTATTAAAAAAAGAAGATGTTTTTACAGAAAAAAAAAAAAAAAAAACATGTTTGAAGAAAATTTAAGACGAAACCAAACCTCTAAGGGATTTTAGCAATTTTCAAGAACCTCTTGATTTTTTTGTAATTAGCCTAAACCTAAGGAGGTTTTTGTAATTATCTCTCTCTTAATAATCGTCCTCAAAACTCTTTTCTTTTTTAAAAAAACTCATAGTATCCCTATACTTCCTTCAGATTATGGGACATCCGTTCTTCCAAGGGATGGTGGGAGGAGGGGTAAACTCCAACCCCTCACTCCTCGATAACCAAAGTTTTAAATACAGGACCATGAGGTGTAATTGCAACCTTAATGCCACTAGGCTAACCCTTGGGGTTATCCTCAATACTCCTTCAATGAGGAAATACCAGTGTTATAAAAAACGTCAGGCGCTAGTCGGGCGACATGTTGGGGTCTAGCACCTAAGTAGAGCCTGGACGGAGTTAGGCGGAACCTAATCGGAAGAATAGCATAGGCGGACATAGTGGGTCTAGCACCTAGACAGATATAAATCGGAGTTAGGCGGAGATTTTTAGAATAGTGGGAAATACCAGTAAAAATTCTAATAACATAAAAACCCAAAAATAATAAAAATAAAAGGAGCATCTCATAAAAATCTCCATTCTCCACACATATTTTTAAGTAAGGTTCAAAATACATTTTAATCCTTGCAAAGCTTACAAAAGTTGCATCCTGTTCTGAAATTGTATCAAATTTTACATAGGCAAAGTAATTCAAGGATTAAGAACACACACTGCTATATATACTATACTAGCTAGACCCTCAACCCAACATAAGGCAACCAAAGACTTTATAAACAAGAGGGTTACTGCAAATACGTCGTAAGGATACTAGTCGAACAACCGATAACATAAACAAAAACTGATAACGTAAATTAAGTCCACGCAGAAAAACATCGAAACTACGACCCCCAATCAAGCCGTAGAGACACCTGCACAAGAGGAAAAAAAAGATAATAACACGACGATGAATTAAAAAAAAAAAAAAAAACTCTCCTCATGTGAACTGCCCAATTGAAATTAATATTTCAAAGACATGCTTACCGTTATTCGCTTCATCTTTTACTTCTTCGCCTGTTTTCCAGACTATATCTTTCAACCCAGTGGACAGGTTCTTGTAGAACTGCATATGGAATAGGGAGAACAAAATTGGACACGAAATAAACCTATTATAAATTTTATATGAAAATGTATACAAATCAATTCGTGGCATCATGTGAAATGCAACATTAGGGGTTTCTTTTCAATCACCAACGAAGAGAACATCAACATGTTGCCAATTGCTGAACTCACAATAAATCATTTATCATTTAATCTCATCACAGATATCCACTGTCTATATATATTTATTCCATGAGAGTACCACAAAAGGCATTAAATTTAAAAAATAATTACAAAAACACCCCTGAGGTTTGGGTCAATTACAAAAAAAAACAAGAGATGTTTCAAAATTACAAAAAAAAAAAAAACCCTTCAGGTTACGTTTGTTTTAAATTTAAGGGGGGTAACTGTAACCTTTTTGTAAATGTCAGACGGTTTTTTGAAATGTTTTTGAAAATCACGGGGGAAAATGTAAGACAGAATCAAACCTCAAGGGTTTTTTGTAATTTTCAAAGAACTCTGGGTTTTTTTGTAATTAGCCCAAACCTCAGGGGTGTTTTGTAATTATCCCTAAATTTAATGAAACAATTGTCTGTAATAACTAAAGTTAATGGCAATACCTTGTGAAATTCTAATGTATCTCCTCCAGCCTTGCGAAGCTCGACCATGTGAAGAGAAGGCGCCACTTCAAAAATCTGCAATAGCATTTAGCAGAAGAAAAACCAGTTCAATAACTACCCTCTTCTCTGAAGCAAGATGATGACTTGTACGGTTGTACCGATTAGCGTTTAAATTTTGAGTGAGGATTTGAAAAGTTCTCTAGAATAACATACCTCTGTTGTAATTGATAGATGACCCTTTCGCCCAGATTTTTCGCCATGGAGTTTCATCTGAGAATAATGACCACCAAAAAGAGGTTCCAAGGTTAAACACAATTTAACAAAAGTAAAATAAAATAAATTACCACAAATAAGTACATGGAATAATATTTAAATATACAGAATCATCATGGAAAGTGCGAGAAAAATGCAGACACATCCTTGAGGATATCAGTTAAGAGTCGAGAGAAAATAGTAAGTGCGTGAAATACAAAGAATCCGAATCACCTTGTAGTTGTTTTTCTTCACATCAAACCCCATAGGCGCAGCAGCTTGCTCGATTTTGGAGATGATCTCATTAGCAGGACATTTCGATGTAAATCTTGTTTCTCGCTTCACAAGCCCCTACAGCCAGAGAAAATGTCAAGACATGTTTGAGATTCTCGAGATTGTGATTCCAATTAATGGAACTTTTAAATTAGACATACCATTTGCTTTTCAAAGAGGGAATTGAGATTGAGACCCTGTGAGGTAGAGATAAGCTCGAACGCATTCATGGCCGCTGGTGCGGTAGGGGGCCTTACATCCCGCCTCTCTACAACAAGGTTTGGAGAATCCTGGATGCAAATTAAAAAAAAAAAAAAAAAGATATCAATAATTTACAATCTACCACAAATTATTACGCAATTTGATCTTTATAGCAATAAGTTGCAAAATATTAAAAAGCACTTTGAATTATATAGACTGAGAGTGACACCGGAATACTAACCGCGGATTCATTGAAAATGGAATTAACATCATCAAGAGTAACTTCCTCGTGTTCAAAAATCGGTGGCTTGTATCCTTTCTTGAACCACTCATTCTCGAGGACCTCAGCAATTGTGATGCGCTGTTTCAAGTATCAAAAACATTACTAGTTATGACTGGATCATAAAAAAGGGGTGTACACTATTATAACATGGAGGGTGCAAGAAAAGCAGATTTCTTTGGGGAAAAAAAGTTACATTCCATTCAATTTCATTTTCTGAATATATAGTGGTGATTTTTTTCTTAAAAGTGAAAGTTGGATGTATAGAGAAAAAATAATGATTGTGTTGATGTGATCGAGAATCTTTTAGAGATGTTAGATTGTTTGTGGAATTTTTTTGGGAAATAATAGTGTAAAATATAATGCCAAAAAATTGAATAAAAATTGAACCAAAATAAGGCAATATCAGCGGCAGACGCAGGATTTTAACTTTGGGGGGGCGAAAAATTGTTAGAAGTTTTTATCAAAGTTTTGGGGGGGCAAATTCATATATTTTAACTACAATTTTTTTTTTTTTTTAAAACCTTAGGGGGGAGAAAATGAACTTTTAGAAAAATAATAAAAATGGTGATAAACAAAAAAATTACCGAAATTCTTTATATGAATGGGGGGGAGAGAGATAAATAAACAGTATGGATGGGTATTGGGAAGTGTGAGAGATAAAGAGAAAAGTTAGTTAATTTTTGAAAAGAAATGAGTTTTTTTTTTTTCCACAAACAATCACATTTCACAATTTTTCGCTCAAAGATGAAAATTTGGGAAAAATAAAAATTGACACGCATAAAATTTTCTGATATTGTGTCTCTCAATTCGTAGTGGGGTTATGTAGGGCCTCGGGAAATAGGCATGGAAGGAGTGTACATACTGTCGATGGATTGGGATCCAGAATTCTTTTGATTAGTTTCTTCACGCTGGAGGAGAACCATGGAGGGCACGAAAAGTCCGCCTTATTTATCTGCAATCAAGTTAAAAATCAAGATTAATGTGGGCTTGCATTTATTGAAGACAAACAGCATATAAAATCCAGTCAATTCTCTCTTTTCTTTCTGATATTTTCGTCGTTATCATTCTCTCCGAGTTTGATTCTCCTATCTTGTTAGAATTGTAACGAAGATGACAAATTTAATGATTAGTATCATAAATAACAAATGCAAAATTACCTTTTTGTACAATGCCATGAGATTCGATTCTTCGAAGGGCAAATAACCAGCCATAAGTACAAAAAGGATAACGCCACAGGACCAAAGATCCGCCTTGGCTCCATCATAGCCCTTATTGTTGATCACCTGGAGAATCAGAGAGCCAAAAGGAACTATTCAGAAAACACTATTATCAGTCAAAAAAGAAAAATATATCGGAACCGAACCAAATTTTGATTACGTACCTCCGGAGCAACATAATTTGGTGTTCCACATGTTGTGTGAAGTAATCCATCTTCCTATTAACAAGATTAAGGGGGGGAAAACTCGTATCATATTCATATTCAATTGTGCAAATTTTAATAACAAAGGCTAGAAAAAGATTGAGATAGAGTTGCTATAAAGTTCAGAGATACAAATAGATGAGAGATTTCGAGTAAAATTGTCACACTGCTCTCATAAAGAGAAGGGATAATTGCCAAAAAGAAAAAAACAGAGGTTCGGGCTAATTACGAAAAACTCCATAGTTTTTGAAAATTGCAAATGAAAACCTTGTGGTTTCATTCCGTCTTACATTTTTCCTCCTAATAAGCAAAAAACATTTCAAAAAAAACCCTATTATTTATAGAAATATTACAGTTACCCCTTTAATTTAAGACATAATCAACCTGAGGGGGCTTTTTGTAATTTTGAAACATCTTTGGAATTTTTGTAATTAACCCACTCCACAGGGTTTTTTTTTTGTAATTATCCCTAAAGAGAAAACAAATAGCATACTACCCGAACTTGCTGAGGTAGGGCGCTCAACCCAAAGTCTGAGACCTTGAGAACTCCATTGGCATCAAGCAGCAAATTCTCCGGCTGTAGATAACAAATATATACGTATATTTTCAGTCTTCGAGATGTTGATCGAATGATTTTGAAGAAATTAAGAGAAACGGATAAAAATAAAAACGGCAGGCTCACCTTAAGGTCCCGATGGTAAACACCCCTGCTATGGCAATAATCAACAGCATTGATGAGCTGCTGAAAATATTTCCTTGCTTCGTCTTCTTTCAGCCTCCCTCGAGTGGCCTGGCGACAAGAAAACAACAGCATTGTTGTAATTTGTCTATACTGATCGTAATAACATTGCTATCGTCATCTATTTAAAGAGTGGAGACTAGTGAACTTACAATTTTGTCGAATAGTTCACCGCCAGTGACAAATTCCATAACGATATATATCTTTGTCTTGCTGGCCATAACCTAAAGGAGACAAAAACTCAACACGTGATACGATTTTCCAGCTAATGCGATTAAAATTTGTCTAAAAAAAGTTAATTACTAACCTCGAACATGCGAATGACATTAGGATGCCTTATCAGTTTCATGGTTGAAATTTCGCGCTTAATCTGCAATGGGGACAAAAGAGTTAGAATGTCGAATGTACAAACACACACACACACACATAACGAAGAACCGAAAAAAAGAGTGAAGTTTAAGGAAAGAAAAACACGGGACAAAACAAATAGGTAACGAAAGCGAGCAGAAGGAAGTCAGAAACAACATATGGGGACATAAAAAGAAACTCAAGCAGGCCGGATTTTTTAGAATTTCATTAAAATTCCAGAAAAAGAGAGTGCGAAATAAATAAGAGTAAAGAACAGGCTCTTTACTCAGGCAATATACTCATCAACACTAAGAAATTAATGCAAATAACTACTCATACAAGGGCTTTGTTTTAGAGAAGCAAAACTTCAATGAAACACCAAATATTTACAGCTTTTGATTAAACTGGTAAAAAGACAATTTCTCTCCCATATCTATAACCCAATGTTCTAAAAAGCGATAAGCGCTAGTCAGGCGGCAGACTGGGCCTAGCGCCTACGCGGAGCCTGGGCAGGGTTAGGCGGGGCCTAATCGGAAGAATAACGTAGGCGGACAAGGCTAAGCGGGGACTAATAGGGCTAGGTGGGGATTTTTAGAACAGTGCTACAACCTTGCTAGTAAACCCTGTCAATAAGAAGATAGTACTGATGATCCATAAACATTGAAATTATACAGAAGAAACAGAACAGCATCAGGATCTCAAACCCCACAAAAAAATCAGGAAAAAAAGTATATCTTTAATTAAAAGAAAAAAGAACAAAGGGGTGGGTAAAAGATACTCCATAAAATTGAAAGTCAAGCCACTGAAACACAAACAAACTCAATTCAAAACATATCAGATGCAAAAAGTAAATATATCACAAATCCATCAAAATCAAGAACCAAGAAAAACTAAAAAGGCAAAAAAGATAAGAGGAAAGATTCAAGAAAAAACAACAACACATCACCTGCCCAATCATCTTGTGTTTAAGAACCTTCTCTTTGTCAAGAATCTTGATTGCAACATTCTCACCAGTCTCCAAATTCCTAGCAAACTTCACTTTAGCAAAAGTCCCTTCTCCTAAAGTCCTCCCCAATTCATACCTCCCCACGCGCGTCCTCCCACTGTTACCCCCACTCGCGCTCCCACCACCGGGACTTGCTCTTGATGACATCACCATCTCGAAAAACCCTCAAATCTGTATCTATATATATGTATTGATCCAATCAAAAACTCAATCAATTTTAGGGTTATCCTCAGATTTTCCCTGATTTCCCCCCAATACAAATCCCATCCATCTTTATGTTCTAATAAATTTCCCTTTCTTGAATTTTCTTGAAACCTAAAACACTATAGCCTCTTCTTCTTACAAGGCTGCCAAACCTGAGACTTTGCGACATTCATCTTCCCTTTTTTGATTCTTTTTTTCTCCACACAAAAAAACAGGGGACACCAGAAAATAGAAACTAGATCAGAAATTTTTCACAGAACAAGGAAACCCTTCTCAAAACGGATGTAAGGGCCATTAATAATCGTTGGATTTATGAAAAGGGATTGGCTGAAAACGGGAAAAAGATTCGATGAATGTATCGAAAATTGTTTTCACATATTGTATTTGGAAGTGTGGGGCTGAGATGTGTCGGGAAAATTAGGGCTAATTTCGAAATAAAAGCTTGAGCGACGGCTTAACAATGGAATGAAATTAAACAAATAAATCTGGTTTAGTGCTTATTTTAATTCAGGGATTTGGGTTAGAATTAAACTTAAAATAAATCTGTGGGCGTTTTCGATATAATACGAGGAAGAGTGGACAACTGAGGAAGGTGATGTCTGGATGGGTAGGCGTAGGATACGGTAGGGTGCATGGATATTTATGATGAGCCCTCGCGACTAAAAGTCAAAAATCGATACTCGGTTTGGACACGAATTGCTGAATTGACTCCCGCACATGGTTTGTAGTTTCCATAATTGAGTCTTGTTTCCAAAATTAGGTCTTGTTTGGCACAACGAAAATAAAGCATATGTATAGCGAATTGTGTTTTTAATTATTGAAATCCTTTTTGAAATTAATTTACATTTCTTATAAATGATAGATCTATTCAATTTTCATTTTACTTTTTTTTTTAAGTATGGAGTATAGGGGAGGGACGCATGCACTTGTATGTAGAGGTGGCAAATTGTTCGTGTCAGATCGTTATCGAGCCAACACTATAATGGTACGACACGATAAGCTTAACGGACCTAAAATTTAAGCTCAAACATGACACGGTTAAAAACACGAAAAACACAGCACAACACGACATGATAAGCAAAATTGTCAAATTTATTTAGGTAAGCTCGTTTGGCCCGTTAACAAATAAAACTTATGATTTTTTATATTCTTTATATTTGATACTTAAAACATGTATTTTAATAAACTATTAATAAAAATAGGCAAGTACAAATAGTCAATTCTTAGTAAATTACCCATATAAATAATCAATTACCAGTAATTAAAAAAATTATCATGCCTTATCGTGTTTATCGTTTCAGTTCGATATCAGACCGTTTTTTTATCATGTCTTATCATGTCAGCCCGATAACGACCCAAACCCGATAAGCCTCAACCCAAACCCTATAATTTCGTGTCGTGTGCTGGTCAATCGCATCATGCCTCAAACACTACTCGTATGGGATCTTGTTTTTTCTTTTAGTATAATCATGAAAGAGGTGGGATTGGGGAAATCCTGATAGAGATGGGTCTGGTGGGGATCGAACCCAAATGAAAACCTAAAAAATTGAGCATTAAACTACTTGCACCACACTTGATCCCCTTTTGATTTTATTTATACTCGTTAATAATGTTGTTTTGATGTCTTATAAACTGTCAATCAAAATATTTATGTAGTTATTGTTAGATAGTGGAAACATTATTTGTTTGATGCACATGAGTGATTGGCTAAATTATGCTTTTAAAATAGTATATAAGATATTTTAATACGTGAGACAAATAATCTAGAAGGTGGGCACGTTATAATAAAATTTAAAACAAATGGTTAGACTAAAAGTTTTTTTTTTTTTTTTTTTGACAAGGACTAAAAGTTTTTTAAAGGTACGGATATTTCAAATTTGTACGAAGATTTCAAATAAGTTACATCATTTGAAATATAAATTGCTAATATTATTTAATATTTTGTGAGGTCGTTGAAATTAGTTGGTCCTAGGTTCTATCTGGTTTCCTTTCGTTTTTTTTTTTTTTATGTGTTTCAATTGAAAATTTGTTTGCACTAATGATATAAATATGTTACATTAAACATGAAAGTTCTACAACAAGAATTATAGGTCTCGAAATTTTCTTTATGTTTCGTTAATCAAATATTATTGGAATGTAAATTATTACTTAATTCATTATAATTAAATATGTCCTTTAGGTTGATAAAAAAAATATTACAATGTATCGTGGGTCTCATTTTTTTGTGAACCGTGGGGAGAAATTATATTGATTAGTTAGTAAACATTAATTAATTTTTAGTTTTTCCTAAGAAATAAAAGTAAAAAAGCTAAAAACAAAATAAAACCAGGCCTTAAATATCAAGATTTTGTTTTACCTGCCTCGCATTCTTCGTTCAACTTCTCAATCCTTTTATTCTTCTTCTACAAACAAAGAACAATTTCTTCACGTTTTTTTCAGTTTACTTTTCCTTATCATTTATTTACAAATTACAATCCATTAATAAAGCCCACAAATTTAATTTCTAACATAAAAAAATTCCATTTAAATTACATTGAAAAATTCCACTTTTGACATCCACATTAAATTGTTAAACTTTTCTAATTGTTGCTATAATTAATTTCTAAATTAATGAAGTGGGGTTTGAAATAAAAATAAGTATGATTTTTTTTCTTGATAGATAATATTATTTTAATTAATTAATTAACCTTAATAAAAGTGTTTTTGGTGTAACTTCCGTAATATTATACACAAGTAATTATTGCATGCCAAAATATTCAAAATCCTCTATTTTAAATTGATATTTACTATTTATTTAATATAATAAATAACTATTAAGTGCATAAAATATTTTACTAATATTTAATCATAGATTATATACCTAATCAACAAATATTCACTCAGAAATTATATACATGCTATATATCTAGATCTGTAAAATAAATACATGATTAAAAAACTGTAATTAGCTAGAATAAAGAAATTAAGTCTTGGATAGAAAAAAAGAACCTACCAAAATGTTCAAATAAATGGTATAGGTAGCTTTTCTATTTTGCATTATATTGATTTCCAACATATAATATTTCATGAATATTATTTAATTTGTGCTTGTCTGATTTTGGAAGAAAAATTCTCCAATCCCCATCATGATTGTCCCTTTAATTTTCCATCTTTTATCTTTATTGAAACATGCAGATTCCTAATAAATTGATTTTTCATATATATAGAGATATTGTCTCATGCATTATTAGCAATGCGACAACTTAGGCTAATTTTTTTTTTTGAGGAAAGACAACTTAGGCTAAATTAATCACATGTATTGATGCGTATATTTTGGACTTATCCAGCCTTTTCTTTTCGTCATTGTGGCCCCTTTTCCTAATACGAAATAATTAACAAAAATGGATAATTGCAAAAAAATCCCTAAGATTGATCTAATTACAAAAAAAAAGATATTTAAAAAATTACAACAAAATCCCTTGATATCTGATGCAGTCTTTCATAAGCCAATAAATAATTCAGAAACCTTTCTGATTTTATAGAAATTACTGTCAATTGCCCCTTAAATTTAAGACATAATCAAATTTGATTGCGTTTTTTTTTTAAATTAGCTCAAACCTCACGAGTGTCTTTCTAATTATTCATAACAAAAAAAAGAAGAATAAAAGGATGAATTATCCTTTTTAATTGTTTGCTGGCGCATGCACAGTGGTCAACTTTTCATGTATTAAATGCTTATCCAAAACTTTTCAAAAAAAAAAAAAATGCTTATCCAAAAAAATAAATAAAAAAATAAAAAAAAGGCTTATAGGGTATTACTAGTGCAGTACATGTCAAAATTTTGAGGTGCCATCTAACAATAAGAATGTTTATTTTATTCCCTAGCTAGCATTATTGATTTTTTTTTTTGATGACGATCATGTACCGCTTACTCTTCGAAATACAAGACTGGATAAACCCTCGGTTTGGGCGTCGACTAGCGCAAACCACGCCAACCAGGGTAAACCACACTAGGCAAACCCCGCGTGATGCGCTCAACCAAGAAAGTGTTGGTAGAAATCGAACTCGTGACCTTTCGCCTCATGTTCCACCTACTCCACTTAACCCTGGCTTCTGCTCATGGGTTATTATTGATTTTAATGTATCCAAATGTCTACAATTTGACAATCCAATTTACAATTGTCAACGGTTAAGCTACGACTAAATAATTTCCCAGTGGAGTGAACTATTTTATTTTCCTCTCAGTATCATCTTGTTTAAGTTCTGTAGATGAATAGCAGATGATTTTCCAATATATCCCATCAACAACTTTAACATTTATTTCAATTATAATAAAAAATTTGAATTTTAGCGAAAAATTTATCTATTTTGCCTTTTAAATGATAGGTGAACTAAAGATTGGACAATTAATTTGTCCAGATTATTGATTATAAATAAATGGAATTATTAACTACATTCAACATTATAAATAACTGGATTTATTAAATGGTGTATGACATTGAAAGCACTTTTACATTATTAAATGTGGTTAAATCAATGGCGTTTGGCAGCTAACTTTTACATAATTGATTTAAAATATTAATCCTAGGTTTTTATTGGATAAGCTGGCTATTTCTTTGGTGCCTGTGTTTGTAATCTCATATAAGGATTCTTATCTATAAAATCATATGATATGATGGATTTGGATTATTTTTTTTTTTTTTTTTTGATAACTCAGAACTTCCGCGCTACCGACTATCTTTGAGGAGACAAATTTCCGCTCTCATTGCCGCTACCAAGATAAACCGCGGATGTGCACGACCGGCCCGGTGTTCTGACGGGTCCGGGCGGCGTACAACCAGATCCTCCTGGTAAAGAGAACAATTATGTTCGACCCCCAATCTACTAATAACGATCTCTCCCCCGAATCGAACCCACACGAATGCTATTCAAGATGAGTTCCCACCAAATCTTCACTACCGCATATGCCCTTGGGAGCAATTTGATGGAGCAAGGATAAGAACCCCGACCTCCACCCCACAAACAATTTGATGGAACAGATTTGAACCCCGACTCCACCCCACAATCTTTGTGGTGGCGCTAGAAATGAATTTAAGCCACCTGGTTGATGGATTTGGATTATTAGTTATACCTGAGTTTGAATTGGGTAAATTACAAACTCATGGACCATGAAAACTTGAAACATATACTTTGTTAGGTAATCATGATTTAAAATTTTCAAAAACTTAAAAGTTAATTTGGAATATGTGCCTCGGTTGACGGTTCGATTCCCACTCAACTCATTCTCCTCTCAGGGTTCTACTAAAAAAATTGTAGCATATTGTATGTCTGGTTCTATTTCAAGTTTTCGCTCTTTGCATTTTCCGTTCACCTTTCAGAAAAAGTCTGAACCAAAAAATAAAATAAAGCATAGTAAAGTGTTTAAATTTGTGTTGGATAAATAATATTGCATAGCTAATTTTATTTTTTCGTTATTGGTGTAACATTTAGTTCCATTTTATCCTAGTTTACTAGTTCAAAGAATTTGGACTATAAAAATATTGGCCCGTTAAATCTAGGGGTGACAAATCGTTCGTGTCGGGTTGTTATGGGGCTGGCACGATAACGGCACGACACGATAAGTCCAAACACGAACACGACACGATAAGCTTAACGAGCCTGAAATTTGAGCCCGAGCACGACACGTTAAAAGACGAAAAATACGGCACGACACGATAAGAAAAATTATCAAATTTATTTAGGTACGCCCGATAGGCCCGTTTGGCCCGTTAACAAATAAAACTTACGATATTTTTTAATATTCTTTACATTTAATACCTAAAACATATATTCTAATAAATTTTAATAAAAATAGTCAAGTAAAAATAATCATTTATTATTAAATAACCCATATAAATAATTATTAGAAAAATTATCGTGCCTTATCGTGCCAGCCCGATAACAACCCGATTTTTATCGTGTTTTATCGTGCCATCTCGATAATGGTCCGAACCCAATAAGCCTCAGCCCAAATCCTATAATTTAAATGCCATGTTAGTGTAGTGCCGATTGATAACAATCGTGCGCGCTACCAAATCGCTACCTCTACAAATGGACCGTTTAATGAATCATTGATCCATCCACTAACCGCC
Source organism: Rehmannia glutinosa (assembly GCA_016081115.2). Classification (NCBI taxonomy): domain Eukaryota; kingdom Viridiplantae; phylum Streptophyta; class Magnoliopsida; order Lamiales; family Orobanchaceae; genus Rehmannia; species Rehmannia glutinosa. The sequence continues at coordinate 76,349,867 of CM071933.1, read as the reverse complement.
TTAATTGAAGTGGGCTGTGATCTGATTTGTTACCATATTTGATAAATCTTCCTAATGGATCATTTAATGAATCAATGATCCATCCACTAACCTACTTCATGGAAAGTGGCCCTTAATCTGATCTGTTACCATATTTGACACTAGCATATTAATGGGGCCCCAAATTTAAAACCCTAAACGCTGAAGCCCATCCCTTCGTAATATTTATATATAGCCCAGTCTGGTTAAAAACTTAATTCACAACCCAACCCAACAAAATTGAATATAGGGAGGATACGCAGAGTCTCACAGCAAGAAGCAGGGAGTTCAATTTCGACGAAGAAAATAGAATTTATCTTGGCAAGAAAGAATGGAGGAGTTGAAGAAGAAGAAGAGCTTGCCAGTGATACCATGGATGAGAGACCCAGTAGATATTAGTCTATCCGATTCTTGCCCACTCAATTCCCTCCCCTTTATTGACCCCAGGTTTTCTATATCTATATTTGTTGAATGCTTTTGTTTTTCCATCTCGCGTCTTTTTGGATTTCTTTCTGATATTTTCTCTGTCTGGTGGTTTGTTCTGTGCTTTGATATGTAAACTTTTTTTTAACGAATTTATTGTGATATTTTATGTTGAGTAAAGTGAAGAATAGTGCGTGTAATGTTATGGAAACTTGAATTCCATTTTTGAACTTTCTCATGGCTTGTAATTGGTGTATTTTAACAAATAGTTTGGTGCTTAATTTGGTCGTCTGTTTGCCTGTTTTAATGTTTTCTGTTTAATACTTCGTGTTATTCGGTACGAGGAAGGTGGATGAGTGTGATAGAGTATGGTAAAGTATTCGAGATGCAATTTTGAGGATAGTGAGTATTTGAAGTCTCTCTCACATTTGTCCTTTTGCTAGGTTAGAGATGGCTTTGCATAATATGGGTATCACTTCACTGTTTCCCGTGCAAGTAGCAGTTTGGCAGGAAACAATTGGACCTGGTTCTTTTGAGCGAGATCTTTGCATAAATTCGCCTACAGGCAGCGGGAAGACGCTTGCTTATGCTTTACCAATTGTGCAGATGCTTTCAACTCGAACAATTAAATGTCTTCGAGCTCTGGTGGTGTTGCCCACTCGTGATTTGGCTGTGCAGGTTACATGTTACTGTCTCTTTTGTAGAAACTCCATATATGTTTTTTTTTTTTTTTTGTGATTATGCAATTTAATGTCTTCTATAATGCTTATTCAAATGGTTTCTATCGAATCAAGCTTTCCGGGGCTGTGCTGTTATGATATCATATTCAGTGCATGAGACAATTTTTTTTTTTGGGGGGGAAAAATATAAATGTTTACTCACTGGTGGGTGCTGCCATTAGATCTAAAATCTAAATAGCAAGGTCAGTTCATTAGTTACCTTACATGTTTGAAGTATTTACCAACTGCTAGAGGAAGGTATGGATGGTGTGAATCCCATATGCTCCATAAGGTTGGCCACACTTATGCTGAACTGGAAATTTGAGGAAAGTGGATTGCTATGTTGATAATTGTGAAAGCATTATAATAGTTCAATGTGGCGCTTTTGATCATAATCTTGATAAGATAAGTATATATCAGCACCTTGCTTATGGTCATTAAAATTGTGCCATCAACTTATATTGGCTGCTGAATTTGGGAACAGTTATCTGTCACCTATTCAATTAAGGGACTCAGAAAGATATAGCTGAATCAAATATTGGTTTGTCCAGTCAAATTAAAAAGTGATAAACGCAACAAACATTCAGTTTTGTGTACTTTGTTCACTAATTTTATTTTTGCTATGGTTCCTTAGCTTATTTGTCCTTTTCAGGTCAAAGAAGTATTTGCTGCTTTGGCCCCTGCAGTGGGCTTGTCTGTGGGTTTGGCAGTTGGTCAATCTTCTATTGCTGATGAGATCTCAGCGCTCATCCAGAAACCTAAGATGGACGTTGGCATTTGTTATGACTCTGAAGATTTCACTCAGGAGCTAAGAAGTTCAGTGGACATACTTGTAGCAACACCAGGAAGGTTGATGGACCACATTAGCAATACCAATGGTTTCACACTCCAGCATCTTTGTTATCTTGTAAGGAACAGATTGTCTTGCTTGTGTAGCGCCAATTTTGCTTATATGCTTATAATATATTCTTGGTTCCTATGGATTATAGATTCTTGCTGTTGAAGACGTCGATAATGGTTTCCTCATTCTCTGGATGGCATGCTCGATATGTGCTTCTTCATTCAATCTGTTTTACCTTTTTTTTTACTTAAATTTTGTGATTATTTGCTTCCATTGCCTCAATTCATATTAACTTGTAATATCATGTTTTCAAGTTTTTTGATCTGCTTGGTTTTACACTGTAGCTTTGATATCTGAGCTTTAAGGTGTTAGCTTGTTCTGCTGGCATAGATGGTCTTATAGATAATCCCAACTTGTCTTGTCTATTTTTTATGGGTGCTTAGGGAGCAAGGTTAAGCACTGTGGTTATTAACTTCTTATTTTTGGACGAAAAGCTTTGAATAATGTCCAAGGTCAGCCTAACCTTAGTTATAAAGCTGAAATATGTCTGATTGACTGACTAATAAAGAACTGTCTCAGGTGGTTGATGAAACAGATCGGTTACTAAGGGAAGCCTATCAATCCTGGCTGCCTACTGTTCTCCAGTTGGCATACTCTGGGAATCAAAATCTGTTTCCCTTTTCTGATGGCGTTATTTCTCCAACATTTGGTTCACTGAAGACCATCAGGAGTTTGTCAGTATCACTTATTTCCTATTTCGTAATTGTTCTCTGTTTGTTTCATGATTACGCTACACTTCCAGGTTATGCTTTAATTATTAGATATTTAAAAGTATCTAGAGAAATACAGGTGTAATAAAATTGTATGCATAATTAAGCTTGATAAAGCTTTGCATTTTCCATGTCATGTTAGAAGCAACGGCTGTTAGATACTGGTTGCCTTTCCACCACCTGTTTAGGTTGTTAGGTTGCAATATGGATTATGAAACAAAATTTGTCAAACTTAAAATCATTTCTACTTTTCACTTGGGAACTAACTACATGGAATTGATGCAGTGGCGTTGAGAGGGGGTTTAAGGGTAAGCCTCACCCAAGGCTTGTGAAGATGGTTCTATCAGCCACATTAACCCAGGACCCAAGTAAACTAGCGCAGCTTGATCTTCACCATCCGTTGTTCTTAACAACTGGAGAAAGGCGCTACCAGCTCCCTGAACACCTGAAATCTTATAAAGTGGTATAAACACCTGATTTTACTGGCATACACGTGATTGCAATTTTATTTTTTCTAATATATGCTTGAGTAATACATGCTTTACTTACACTTACACAGTGAAATTCTTATATTAGGATATGCTGAACATGCTGGAAATGTCTTCTATGTTTGCATGTTGTTTTAATTTTCTTTTCGCTACCAATAGTGATTATTTGATGACAATATTTTGATTTATGCAAAAATTTCAGAACTTCTCTGTACGTGGCATTTAATATGCTGCCATCCGATCATCTTTTAACTTTTGAGATCTCTCTCTGCAATTTCACTTTTCCCCCTCAAAGTTATGTTGATGAGTTCCTTTAATTTATATGCAGGTATGTAAGTCAAAGCTCAAACCGCTTTATCTACTTGCACTTTTGGAAACTTTGCAAGGGGAAAAAAGTATTGTTTTCACATCATCTGTAGAGTCAACTCACCGGCTATGTACCTTGTTGAATTTCTTCAGTGACCTCAAAATTAAGATTAAAGAGTACTCCGTCTTCAACGTCAGACCATAAGAAGGTGATCTAGACATATTCTTTAGCTGCTTCTTTCTTAGTTTGTTTTGTTGGACATTTGTATGGAATGACTACGATGAATTATAACACCCATGACCCACCTCCCCTAGCATGCTCATGAATTGCTGTTATATGTTGTAAAGGAATGATCGCGCGGATCTCTGCCCCTTCTTCCCTTTGTTGCTTATATGTGAACGTGTTTTTGTATGAACCCATGCATAAGAAAGTATATATTATGACGTGGGACTGCAGGCTGCCTGAGCTATTTGCGTATGATTTAATGGCTGTATTCCTGAATGAATTGAACAAACACAGATACATAGACCCACTTTGCAGTTAATGGTGCTATAATTCTATTAGTTTCCTTTAATTTATGTACATGGTTATATATTTATATACAACTTAAGGATTTGGGCTAGGCACACTAAAGATATGTAGGCTATATCCTTTTATTATATCTCGACATATCTGAAATAATATCCCTAACCTTAAGCAGTTCCTTTTACGCCTCTCTTGGAAAATATCTGTTCAGACTTCAGGTATATACTTAAGATATTCGACAAGCTATAGAAGTGTCAGATGCATCAATTTTTCTGAGCAGTGGTACATGCCAAGCAGGTTTCATCTTCACAAAGGGACTTTCGCTCACTAATTTGACTTCATTCATCTCACAAATCCCTTTTTGTGCTGGATAAGTTCATTGTCACAGTTGCCCTCTTCCACAGTAATAAATAAATAAATAAAAGAATTGGAAATATTTGTATTAATCTAGTTATTCAAGTTAGATATTCATATTTCTGACCTCTTGCCTTTTCAGGCCTATGAATGTCCAACTTGCAACAGAAGGTGCTGCTCATGATAGACCAATGTCTTGAGACTTGAGTGAAAGAGAGAAGAACGGTCCAATTCAGTAAAAATATTTAGATGAGAGAGATGTTGTGTTAAAAACCGCCTTAATTTTCCTGTTAGGATTGGAAGGTTTATGTTTGAGATGGAGCTATCCATATATACAGTGGCGAAAAGCATTTTGGGAATAGTTTATGGTATGGACAACATGTTAAATTTTGGTGTGATGGTCCTAATATCTGTTTCTTGATCAATATTTTGGAAGAGGATTACTTTGCAATATCATCCAACAGTTTGTTTAGCACGTCTTTTTTCCACATGAATTAGATTTTTAATACTCCATTCCATTTACAATGCTAAGTTGTTTTGCTTGGTTGCTCTCTGATATGTCTCTCTCAGCAAGACATTGAGGGCATTTCGGGCAGGAGAAATACAAGTACTTATTTCATCTGATGCAATGACCCGTGGAATGGATGTTGAAGGGGTAAAAATGTAATCAACTACGATATGCCTGCATTTATTAAGACCTATATTCACCGTGCTGGTCGAACTGCGAGGGCAGGGCAAAGTGGTTGTTGTTTCACACTTTTGCACAAAGATGAGGTACTTAATTAATGTTAGACCACCTTTGTCGAAAACATTATATCTCAATTTTTGGCATGGGCATACATTGGATTTAGTTTTATTTATTGGTTACAGTTAATGATACCACACTAAGTTAAGTATTTTACTTTTTGAACACTACATTTTCCTTGTATTTGGGATGGGATATTATTAAATGGAATAAGAATATGATTCTGTAAGGTGAACAAAGTTGCTACTTCATTTTTGTAAAGAAATCTTCTCCTCAGTACATAATTATTAGCTAGACTTTGATGTAGAAGTTTGACTGTGTTGGTTAGTTGATAGTTTTCAGACTGTTTGTCTTCATTATTATTTTGTGTTATTTTTGTTATGGATGAACGTTTGCTGTCACTAGCAGTTACCTGAAAAACTGGCTCAGTTTATATCAATTATTGTCACTGTCGTTCATTCTATTCTTTTTCACTGTCACCCTTTTTCAGATGCTTTGTTAGTTGTTTCTTTCCTTTTTCCTCTAGGGTTAGGGCTTATTTTACTTTTGAGTGGCTCTGTTACATAACATTTTGTGAGCTATATAAACGTTGTAAATTGCTAGGCTACAGATTCCATGCTACTTCTTTTATACCCTCATTGTTGTAAAAGATATGCTAATTAAGTTGTGATGTTAGTTAAGCAAATAAAAATGGTTGAACTTAAATATACTTGTTCATAGTCTCTTCTTGATTTGCCTTTGGAATTTTCTGGACATTTGGTTTCAGGTTAAGCGGTTCAAAAAGCTGTTACAAAAGGCTGACAGCGAATCTTGTCCCATGTATTCTGTTCCATCTGAGTCCGTAGAGTCATTTCATTCCATGTACAAAACAGGTATTTTTTTCTGATCAACAGCCCATAGGAGGTTATTTATAACTGCAACAGCACTATCCAGGATACTTGACATCTTGCTACATCTTATAGGTCCTTTTTTTTGTTTTTGGTTGCCTTATTACATACTTGTCTCCACCTGGGAAAAGGTGGTGCAGTCAATGGTTTCTCCATGTAAAACAAAAGAAAGCTTGAAAAAGATTTTGTCTGTTGGGTAGAATCTGGATAAGGAATGCCTGGCCTGCCCATTTCCTTGTCCTTTGGTTTTCTGTAGTCCATGCATTGCCTTAACTTGCTTGGAGCTAAGAGGAGGAACACATCCCAAACATTAACCAGTGCATCAACCTATTTTTGACATAAATCTATTTCTGTAAAGATCTGCAAATAAGTACTTATTAGTTATGCAGTGTATCTTTATTCTCTGATACATGCATTGTTTTGTTTTCAGCTTTGGAAAGATTGAAAGAGAGTGTTGAATCGGAGAAATACAGAAAAGGCAAGGTTAATACCAAGCGTCCTGGTGTTACTAGGAAAAAGGAGAACACTGCTTGAAGGAAGAGGAGTCTTATGTAATGTAATAATGTCCTGTCTACAGCGAATTTCCCTCCAACTGCTGTAAAAGGTCAGTATCAGTGATTCATATTACTCATTATTTTCAGATGTTTGTCTTTATATTGGTCTAAGCTTTAAGCTGCCAGCATTGCCACACTTATATAGTTGATATTATTAATTATTATAATATATTTTTGCTTATTATTTATTTACTTGTTGAAAAAGCTGTATAAATATTTTTCTTGGTTTTCTTTATAAGTACATTGAGAAGTGCGATCTGATGCATTTTGCTCCTGGACAGATTTCATTGCTAAAGAGTACACTAGCTTCTTAGCTGATTTGACATGCTATAAATTTTATCAATCATGCACTTTTTAAACGTGTTACATAATGGGAGAAGAATGAATGTGTGAATGCGATTTTTGAAATTTATAATTATATCTAAGTTGTGGTTGTTATCCTGAAACTTTGATTATTTATTTATTTTCACCTTGCATTTTCCTCTGAGCTAGATGCTTGGACTAAAATCAATCATTAGTTATTATCCTGTAGCCGAATGATGCTCTGATTGAATGCCAAGCTCTTTTAGCTATCTGAAACCTTTGGTTGTTTTGGGAGTGGAAAAGCAAACAGGTAAAGGAAACCAATTAAAAGAAGATAATGTTTTTCGCCACAATAGACAGGACAAATGAATGAAATTCACAAAGCTCTAGAAGACTATTGTGAGGGGAAAATTGGCCTAAAACTGACTACAAAATTTGACCGTAAAGCTCCATGTTCGTTCTACTTCAGTTCCCCAAATTTGACATTGTTTTGGGACTGAGTGCCGAGCTTTTTACCATTGTGAAGGATGGGCTCTGGCTCTGTTGGGAACATTCTTGCACTAACTTTCTCTGAATTTCATTTTTTACTTAGTTCCATCTTCAGTCATCACATGGTAATTTGGAGCTCTCTTATCTTCTTTGTGAAGCTCTATATTCTTAATATCCTTAACAGTGATGGGGTTGCTCTCTCATGTCCGTCGTTTCCCTGTTTTTCCTCTGCTTATTCCTAAATCACAAGTTTTTGAGAGTTGGGTGATTTTCTATTGACTTGCTTGTGAGAAAGGATGGACCTTTTAATACATCTCTCTTTTATCTTTGCAACCACAATATGTTACCTGGTTTTCTTCCATCTTGTCCGAGCTTTGCAATGTCACACCAAATTTGGTTCCCATAGGGGATAATTGGGAAATCATTAATGGATGTTGATCAAAGCTGAGTTGGAGAGTTACTCTGAGATTGTCTCTGAGGGCAATGAAAGTGAAGTGAGCAATAATGTGGCATGATTTTGACATTCACATAATTATCTTGTGCACCCATTTTGCTTGAGCTAGCTTTTGGGGGTGAGTTCTACTCAAGCCTATTTATCAGCACCTACTATTTTATCGACCGAAATGGAATTTGTCAGGTAAGATTAATTAAATTTAGGAATAATTACAAAAACCTCCCTAAGAGGTTTGTGCTAATTGCCAAAAAAACTCGATAAGGCTTGAAAATTGCAAAAACCCATTTGAGGTTTGTAATTTGTATTATGGTATTCTTTCATTTCCTCCTCTTATTATTATAAGTAAAAAACATTTCAACCTCCCCCCCCCCCCCCCAACACATTTATAGGAATATTATATTACCCCTTAAATTCAAGACAAATCAAACCTCATGGGATTGTAATTTTCAAAAACCTCTGTTTTTCCTTTTTTTTTTTGGTAATTAGCTCTAACCTCATGTTTTTATTTTGCAACTATCCCAAAATTTTATGGCTCAACTTTGGAGTGCAATCTTCAGTAGTGTGATTCATATGATGGGTTGGTTAATTAACTTTCCTTGGTGCCTGTGAATATTTATGGCAAATTTTTACTACTTGTGTTGCTTAGTTAAAATAGATGATTCTGGAATGGGACCCTCAAGTCCAAAATAAAATGTTTATTTTGGCTTTACTTTTTTTGCAGGAGTGCTTATTAGTTCAAGAAAGCTGGACCTTTTCTATTCTGTGTTTACACTGAATTTTGACAATGACTGACTGCACTATGGTGTTTTGAGAATTCATTGCATGTAAGTTACATATGTGCTATTTATATATTTTCATATTTGTTTACGGACAATAATAGGGAGCTGACCTAAAACTTTCTTAGGATTTTTGACATATCTTTGTATCAATCTTTGTACTTGATTATATATTTTCACAATTTTTTTTACCTCAACTTGATTAATTAGACAGTCATAAGCAATTTTTTTGAGAAAAGGGTCCTTTGATTTTGATATAGTGCAGCTTTTAGTTAGGAATAATTACAAAAACACCCCTGAGGTTTGGGCTAATTATAGAAAAACCCAGAGATGTTTCAAAATTACAAAAATATCACTTAAGTTTGATTTTATTTTAAGGGGATAAATGTAATATTTTTATAGATGTGGAGGGACTTTTTGAAATATTTTTTGCTTCTGAATGAGAAAATGTAAGTTGAAATCAAACCTCAGTGGGTTTTTTGTAATTTTAAAAAATCTTTGTTTTTTTTTTGTAATTAGCATGAACCCCAGGTTTTTTTTTTTTTTTAATAATTATCCCTTTTAGTTATTGTATCAAAGACGGGGATAATTAGAAAAACTAACCTAAGGACCTGAGGTTTGGGGTAATTACAAAAAAAAAATGTTTTAAAATTGCAAAAAAAAAAAAAAAGAAAAAAAAAAACGGGGTTTGATTTTGTTGGGGAAATTTGTAATATTTTTACAAACGTAAATGAGGTGTTTGAATTTTTTTCTTTATGAATGGAGTAGTGTGTAATTCAAATCAAAACAGAGAAGCTAGCAATGCACATGGATTTAGATGCCCATCTTATTCTTCGATTGTCAATCGATTCAATAATTTTCACAAATTTCTCTAATTTACTGCCTAAACCTGTGGGAAATATGTGGGCGAGAAAGCAGTCAAATACCCTTCTTCATAAGTGGTTCAACTGAAATTTCTCAGCAAACAACCTCAAAAACGGGAAAGTCGATGCTACCCACTTGGGTAGCTAACACTTGGCCTATTGTTCTGTCGTAGGTTACTCTCATGCAATTTCCACCAATGATTTTCCGTGTTCTTAGGATCCAAACCTAGTTTATATACTTGCTTAAGTTTGAACAGTACTTCTCATTACACACTTCAAACCTCCTTTGTCGTCGTCATCATCATCTTCTTCGCAACAATCTCTTCAGAAAAAATATCCTAAAAAGTCATTCACAACAATAATCATGAGAAAGCAAATGAGCTACATGCACAACTGGATTGAAGTTGCACCATCCCCTCTGATTTCACCCCACAAGGCTTCAAATGCACCAAAACTCGAAACAATTGCCGAAGAAGGGTCTGAAAAAATGGAGATTGCCACAAAGAAAGCGCTCTATCTCCTCCCTATTATACTTTCTTTCGCCTCTTATCTGTTGATAAACAGATTATCCATCCTTTGATATATCAAGAAAGAATGGATAAAACAGATTATCCATCATACAATCTTCATTTGTATTGAAAGGACCATATTCCTCCTCAGGCACAATTAGTTCTCTCAACTTCCCCATCCAGGAGCGTAGCCAGCACGTCGGACTATCCTAGCCCGACTACTTTTCCCCTTAGCCAAAACATATAATTTTCTTTTTTCTTTATGGCACAACCCGAGGTACCAGGGAGCACTCCTTGGTTACATCCCTGATTCCATCTCTCTTTCCTTCATTCCATGCGCGCGTTAGCTCTCATAGCATGTAATTATCGAGGGATTTCAAGAAGGCTGTTGAAGGAAGAAGAGTGGAGGATATATGTGTAATGGTGCAGGAAAATAGCAATGTATGGGATCAATACTGCAATTCCTGCAAATGTTCCATGGGGTGAAAGCAAGCACAAAAGAGAAATGATTGTTTGTCAACCGAGGAGCTTAAGTAAGAGTAGTTGTCAAATAGTTTTTTCATGTTTGAAATATTTGGGAAACTCATGTAGAAGTATGGAGTAAATATAATTCATATTTTCGGTTTTTGAGCTTTGAGTTTGTAATACGGTATAAATGAGATGCATTCATTGTTCATCAAGAATATATGATATTACTTGAAACTCAATTCACATTCACAGCAAACAAAATTCTAAATCTAAAACCTAACAAGCCTTGGAGAAAAGTTCGTGAAATATTTCTAAAGCCTATAGGAACAAGGCCAAACATATCAAAGTATACAGATGGGCAGAAAGTTGCATTCATATCATATACACATATCCTACTTTAATAATTGTCCAAACTGCTGTCACAAATTAAAAAAGGCAATATAAGTGTATAACTCTTCCGTTCGTCAAAAAGACTAAAAAGGTGAAAATATAGGGCGGGCGGGAAAATTCGTGGGGAAATGGCCCAGATTTAATTTAAATGGACATCTTCAGCTCAAGGTTACTATGATTCCACGGCTGCAGCACCTGGATTTTCATCTGCGTTCAGCATTTCTAGCCACGGGCGTTTCAAGGCTGAAAATAAGAGGAAGAGAATAATTCAACTATCAAAAAAGTTTGTAACCTACTAAAATCAACTAAAAATGAAATGCATAATCTTCAAGGGTCCATCTTGAATCTTGATAGGGTTCCAACAAGGTGAGGTTGGTTTAAACCCCCACAAGTTGGGCTCTCAAGCTAAGCACGCATGATTCACATTAACTACAATCGAGTTGGCCAATGCCAAGGCCCTAAATAGGCTCAGATTAAGTTATACTTCTATAGTTTTATTGCTTAAGAAAAAGAATTCTACATGGTATAGAATTACAATGAAACTACACAACAGCATGAAATACTGAAACCCAACAGTTAATCAGGAAAAAAGAAAATGACAAAATAATATCGGTGCAACATCAAACACCCTAAAAGAGGGTATGCTTTGCTCGAAGCTAAACCTGAGCTTTTGAAAGAAAAGGTCGTCATTGAGTCCAAGGTACAAGGAAAACGTTCATGATAGATCAAGCTAAAATGAGTACGCGAAAGTTTGGCTATTACACCTCAACTTACAGTCAAGATACAAAAACTCTTAACACGACGAACCATTTCCACACACTAGTGCAACAAAATCGACTCAAATTTTCACAAAAAGATGACTAGAGAAATAACAGATTCCCTATATGTCTTGCTCATTAATTATGACATTATAAGCATTATCACTTTTTAGGAGTTTCAAAACTAAGAACAGTTTGCATTCTGCAATCATCAATTTTTTTGCACAGTTCGTAGTTAGGAGATTTTCGGAGAGTGATATATAACAAAAATCTGATTAACCATTTCTTCATTCACTAAGCCATCTGCTCCGAGATAATGTAGCTAAGAACACATGCCAAATCCACACACTCTAGCATCAATCTCAAAAAATTGAGGAAAAAGTAGAAACAAAATGCAGACTCACATCTAAGGGATGATCCAGCAAGGCAAGTGAGCCTGGATTTGGTATTGGCCTCGGCTAATGGATTTGGCTTCTCTTTGTTAGCCATCCTCGTATCCCAAACACGAATTACCCCATCGGATGACCCAGATGCCACTATGTAAGGATCTTCCTCCCCTGAATCAGCACTGCTCTTGGATAACACAACAATGCCTTTGATGCGAGCCGCGTGAGCATCTTCAATACTATATGCCACTTTCCCGCTGGCTGTGTCCCAAGCAGTAATGTTTCTATCCTCTCCACCAGTAAACAAAATCCCATTCTGCCAAAAAAAGATAAAACAAATAATCAGCATGGTCTAATTCATGTTGGGTTCAGATTATATTCTGATTAAAAATGTTCGACATTGAACAATTCTTTAACCCATTGCTTTTGGCTATTAAAACCAGTTATTGGCACTATATCAAATTTCTCACCACACTGTTTAGATGTCAATTCCAAAGAAGAGAACTTGATCAGAAAGTCTCCCCCAATTTTCACTTACAAAATGTACTGAGTGGAAGTCTTGGTTAATTACTTAAATTTATCTATTAATCAAGTTCTCCAGGGAAAAAAGAAAAACTATCACAATCGTAACCAAAAGCTCCCTGGAAACAGAAATTGATGTAAAACCAATAATTACACAAACTTAAGAATTACAAAATTCAGAGTAATAGAGAACGCACCCTGCCAGGGACAGCACACAGGACTCTCTTCTTATTGTCCAGCTCAAAAATCAACTTGGCGTCCTCGGATTCATGAACACCAATTTTCTCATCCACCACCATAAAAAAGTTCTGGCCAGTTTCGTCGAATTGCACGATTGACGCCTCTTTACCCAGCTTGCAATAAAAACTACGCCTTCCTCTCACCAAATTGACCATAGCTAAGCACTCATCGTGGCCGACCGTCAAAGCTAGCTTCCCCGATGGATGCACCGAAAGTGAGTTAACTGCCTTCTTGTGGACTTTGAGGGACTTGAGGTGCACAAAGGGGTCCGCATCGTATATGGAGAGCAAACCCTCGGCGTCACCGGCCAGTAAGTTGCGGGGGAAGGAGGAGAGAGAGGGAGGAGAGAAGAATGAGAGGGAGGTGATCGAGGAGGAGTGCTGGAGGGATCCGATCTCAGCTGAGGAGGAGAGGTCGTAGATTTTGATAGTATCATCGTTTCCGCCGGAGACGGCGGCGGATCCAGCGACGGCGACGGTTTTGATGGTGGAGAGGTGGGAGGGGAAGGAGAAGAGTGGGGTTAGGGCGAGAGAATTGGGGTGTTTTCGTGATTTTAGTCTGTAGCCCCAAATGAATCGCTCGTATGATCCCGCCACCAGACTCATCTTCGGCGAAATGCAATTCTAGGGTTTAAGACGGGGAATTTGGGGAAGAAAGGGTTTAAGATTGAGACCTGAGGGGCAATTAAACCGATTAGATAATTGTGAAGCCCAATATAGTCAACACAGCCCATCATATTTTGTTTCTTTGAAAAAGAGGTCATGCGTCCATTGTCTTTTTCTTAGTGGCCCAATACTAACTGTTGGGTCAATGCGCAACTACTCTTATCTTCTTTCTTTTTGTTGGAGATAGTAGGAGAAGGGATACACGTATTTGTATGAATTCTTAGATCGAATTCGGACCAATTGTCCTTACAACTAGAGCTGACAAAAGATCGGCTAGGGCCAATGCACAAAATCGAACTTAGTCGGTCCGACACAAAAATCTCTCGGGTCGCTATTTTTCTCGGCCCAACCCATAACACATAAATTGCATCAGACCGATCGGGCTTCAGACTGGGCCAAAGTAGGTCCGAACCATTTCAGACCTATAAAAATATAGCCCAACCTAACTAATTCTTGGACGGGTCGGGTCGGCCTACAAGCGGGGCAAAAATTGTCAGTTCCACTTACAACACAACACTCTACTACTAAAGCACAATGTTGATCCCACACCTACTCAACATATTTATTTATTTTATTATTTTGTTATTGTTATTATTAGAACTTTTATATTTATTTAAGAAGTCATTTTACACATTAATACTCCAATTTTTATTTCTTTATACAAGACAAAAATTCATTAATTCAAATTAGCAAAGTAGCAATACATCAATAGAAAACAGAAACAAATCTATTAAAAACTGAAAAATATAAAATTATAAAAAATTCATAGCATCTATGTTAATAACAAAAAACCGGCTTAATGCCTAAAACTTTGAAAAAGTCTATAGTGATTATAAAATTATTGATTCAATATCTGCAACATATTAAAGATCACAATCTAATTTGTTATCTTTGTCAGATCAAAAACTTGTTTGTCTAAGACGTCGACAAACCAAACATTGCACTAAGATGTCGAAATCATAAACAAAAAGACAAACACCATATGTGTGGGAAAACCACTTTTTTTTTCAAACGATAGTAGCTTATATTAGAAACTCATAAGGGAAAATAAATACAACCGAATGGGCTAAGCAACCCTGGGACCTTCTTGGTTACAATGGATCATCCAAGAAGGTAAGTTTGACTCCCACAATTGGGAAAAAGCAGAAGAAACAGCAATTTTTGCTAATTTACAACTCAAAAAGTCAGGACCACAAACACAAAAATTAAAAGAGACACATTGGAAAAAGAAAAGAAGGATCTTTGATGTCTTTGGATGTCGGGTTACAACGAACGCCGAGCTCCGATTTTTAAAATCCCCACAATATCCTTTTCATCAATCACCATCTTGATATTTTCCCAGCATAAATTTAAATGCAAACACAAGAGCGAGAACGGACCGAGCAAGATAAATTTCCACCGGACAAGAAGACTCATCCCTGAGATTGACCATGCTTTAACAACCGTCCTTTTTCATTCGAGCAAAACAACCAAAGCCCGATTTAGCCAAAACAGAAAAAAGAAGACGATGAAAATGAAGTAGCACCTGCATCTTTTTCAAAAATCCGAGGAAGTTGGAGAAGGCTTTTTTGATGAGGAGGGGGCTTATGCGCCGCCACCACGAAAGTGATCGAAAACTCTCTCCATTCATTAATAGCAAGATTCACGTCTCTCATGTTCGACTTCCAAATTCCTTCAAACATCCAATGATTACGTGTTTTCCACATCCACCAAAGAATATATGTGGTAAGTCGGATGCGGTCTTGAGCCAAAAGGAGTTTCGACTTTACAAACTTGCGCCACCAAAAGGGAAATTGAGTCAATTTTTTGGAGTGTCATTCCAAACTAATTGGAGCAATTTTCCAAATGATTCGGGCCCTAGGGCGGTGAAGAAAAGATGAGCAATATCTTGATCTTTCTCCACACATCGACAAGTTTGATCAAGATCAATACCTTTCCTTCCAAGATTCAACTTTGTTGGCAGGATGTCAAAGACACATCTCCAAATAAAGTATTTCAATTTTTCTTTCACTTTAGTACTCCAGGTTTTTTTCCACATTTTTTGGAGAGCTTTTCCATTCCCATTTGCTTTCCCAGCTTGATCGACTTCAAGAGTTAGAGGATAGCTTTATAGGATGATCCCACTGTGAAATTTCCTTTTGGATTTAGATGCCAAACCAGAAAATCCTTTCTCCCAGGATTTTTGAGAGGGATTTTCAGGATGTTTTCTAAATCCTCATTTGAAAAATTTGTTTTAATGAGCTGATTGTTCCAACTCTTTCCATCATCACAAATCAGATCACTGACCCATTTAAGATCAAGTTGGGAGGAGAAAGAGGGGTTGGGTTTGAAGGAGACAGAGTCAGGGATCCATGGAGACTCCCAAATTTTTACAGCTTTACCATCTCCAATGGAGAATCTCATTCCAAGAGTTAAGACAGTTCTAACTTTCAACCAGCTCCTCCAGAGCCATGAAGCTGTGGAACAGACATTTGCATCGAAAAGACTGCATTTTGGAAAATATTTTGCCTTTAAAAGCTTGCTCATCAGGAGGTTCGGTTGAGAAATAATTCTCCAAAGTTGTTTTGCAATAAGGGCCTTGTTAAAACTGCAGAGATCATGAAAACCCAGACCACCCTCTTCTTTTGGACCGACCAAGTTTTTCCAAGCTTTCCAATGAATATTTTTTGACCCATTTTCCTTGGTCCCCCACCAAAAAGAAGCTGTTTTTTGGACAATGGAGGAGCGCACACCAACAGGCAGCATAAAACAAGACATGACAAAACCGGGAGGGCATCAATAATTGCATTAATGAGTACACCTTTCCCACTGAGAGAAAACCTATTTTTCCAACTACAAATTCTAGCATTAACAAAGATCCACAACAAATTGAAAACTTCTTTTTTGATTTGCCAATAACCATAGGAAGACCAAGATATCGGTCTTTGGTGTGCTCCACAATATGGTCCAGAGAGTGACAAATAGTTTTCCTAATTTCTAATGGAGTATTTCTACTAAAAAAATGGAAGATTTTCCAAGATTAACAACTTGCCTTGAGGCCTTCTCAAAAGTTTCTAACAGATTTTCATGCTTTTTGCCTGGAAATGGTAGCTTCACAAAAGACTAAGGAATCATCTGCGAAAAGGAGGTGGGTGATTTAAGGCTATTTTTGCGATTTTGAGGCCAAGGAAATTATTGTTGGCTTTTGCTTGAGAGATCAGAGTGGAGAAAATTTCAGAAATAATGAGAAAAAGATAGGGGGATATTGGATCCCCTTGTCTAATACCTCTTGATGGAGTGACCAAGCCACAAGGAGAGCCATTGATATTGAAAGAGAAAGAAGAAGTAGAAATGCATGTTAGAATCCAATTAATGAAAATGTGGGAGAATCCCATTCTAGCCATGATCAATCTAACACATTGCCATTCAACTCTATCAAAGGCTTTAGACATATCAAGCTTAATGGCCATAAAACATTTCCTACCAGATCTCAAGCAGTTTAGATAATGCATGCATTCATGGGCCACTACCACATTATCAAGAATTTGCCTACCCGGGATAAAAGCTGACTGATTTTCACTGATACACACATGAAGGCAATGTTTTAGCCTTTCAGCAAGAATTTTGGAGATTATTTTGTAGCAAACGGAGCAGAGACTAATAGGCCTAAAGTGTGACATAGCAGTGGGATTTTTAATCTTGGGTATCAGGGTGATGAGAGTGTGATTAACACTTTTAAGCATTTTACAAGCATGGAAGAAATTTTTTACAGCAAGACAGATATCATGTTGCACAAATTTCCAGAAGTATTGAAAAAAGAAAGGAGTTAAGCCATCAATACCTGGAGCCTTGTTTGGGTTCATTGCAAAGACTCGCTTTTTGATTTCAAATTGAATGAGCCCACCGATCTTTGATTCAAATCTGCAGAGATGGATTGAGGGATTCCTCAAGTATGGAGTCAGGCACCACGGGGTTGGATGAGGAAAAAAGGCTCGAATAAAAGTCAGTGATAATGGGCTCAACCTCAGAGGGAGAGGAACAAGGAGAACCATCAGGTTTGAGTAATTTGAGGAGGCTGTTTGTTCTAACTTTTTTGGACAAAGGAGGCATGAAAAAATTTTGTGTTTTTATCACCCTCTTTCAACCAATTGTTTCGGATTTTGCATGCCAAAATTGCTCTTCTTCTTTGTAAGCTTCGCATAGAACTTTTCAAATGAATTCCAAATGAACCAGTTTAACATCACCCTTTGTTGCTTAAGATTATCCATGGCTTCTTTAATATTCGAATTTTGGTTGCGAAATTTGTGTTTACCCCTCTTTTCCAATTCAAAATACCAACCCTGCACTGCTTGATTTTTGCTTGTACTCTGAAAAAAAGGGTGCCTGACTGGGGAAAGAACCAGTTTTCTTCAACCACTTTTTCAAAACCATCATTTTTCACCCATCTTTTATCAAAAACGAATCTTTTTTTGTGCTTTGGGGAATGAGGGGAGGAATCCAGCAGGATAGAGGCATGATCAGAGGATTGTTTTTCCTCTTGCCAGGCCACAACATTCGAATTAAGAATCTATCGAGCTTTTCTTCGACAAAGTCATCCCCTGTTCTGTTGTTTGACCAAGTAAAGCAAGATCCTCTAGTATTGATTTCATCCATACCAATTTCAGCAATAAACTCTCTAAAGTCAGAAAAACTGGAGGGTGATCGGATTCTTCCTCCACGTTTTTCCTCATTGCAACAAATGTCGTTGAAATCGCCCCCCATAATCCACCACTTTCCCCATTTGACACTTGCTTGGATCAAGAAATTCCATTGCAACTTCCTAGCTTCAACGCAAGTACTAGCGTACACAAAAATAGCCCACTGATTTTCAATGCCATTATCAATGCTATACTCAACTTCAACGCAAAAGTGATTTAGAACCACATTTACTACTTTAACTTTTTCAGACCAACCACACAAAAGACCCCCACTTTTACCAATCGGATCAACTAACTTCCAACGATCTCCCCATTTAAGATTTCGACAAACTGTAGTAACAAAACTTGATTTTTTCTTAGTTTCACACAAGAATACTATATCCGGATGGTGGAGTCTAAGAGACTCCTTTAACTGGGAAATTGTACAGGGCCATCCGAGACCTCTACAATTCCACACCATAGCCCTCATTGATCACTTTGGGCCAGTTTTGGCTGGCTTCCACCACCATCATATCATTCGAGTCTGACATTTTTTTCTTTTTTTGTTAACGGGGCCGACCTCTAACTGACAATCAACTTCAATGGAGGATTCAATTTTTTGGTGGTCTCTTTTATTACCACTGAGGGGGAAGGAGATATTTTCTTTGTCAGATTCAGATGAAAAAAAGATTCTATTTTCTCTCTGGCTCTTATTGAATTTAACACTTTTTTTCCCACTTAATCCCAGGCCATTTCTATTGGAAATATTCTGTAATGGGAGCCCAGGTTTCCCAACAGAAATGGGGACGTTCAAAGACTCATCCGAATCCATAGGCATATCTGAGGGAGAGGGGGGAGGGTGTAGCGGAATCAGCTCATTAGACTTTGATGATTTGGGTATCTCGTGGAGATCAAGAGAGTGTTCAATCAGGCTATGAAAAAGGGGTGGGCATTTTTCTTGTATCGGGATACTGATAGGGCATGGTTGGGGTTTAGGCTCAGGGGTTGTTTTGGGAGGGTGAGGGTTGTTTTCTGTAGCTAAAGAGGTTTTTGGATTAAAGGGCTTCAACAGGTATTTGAGGTTGGGGATCATTTTCTTTTGGCTGGGAAAGGGCTTTGGAAGTCATGGGAGTCACTTCTCTTGGTTCCTCTGTTTTTTCCTTAGACTTAGTTCCTCCAACATTGAAGGCCGGATGCTCCTTTCCAAAACGTTGGTTAACAAAGATTTCCGCACGAAGCCATTCGCCATATTGACCTTCACATAACTGTTTCAACCGAATATCCTCGAATCTTGTTTCATAAGTTCTTTCGTTATGGCCTACTCGGCCACAGTAAAAGCAAAAACCCAATAGCCTCTCATATTTGAAATCCACCCAACATTTTTTGTCTCTAAGGCATATCTGAGTTCCTCTTGGGAGAGGTTCATTGAGGTCGATAGAGGCCAGAATTTTAATATGGCGCCCCTTGCAGCCCCCGAAATCCGAACAGCTAACATCAAGGACATCTTGAAATTTTTGCCCAATCTTTAGCCCTATTTCCGAACAGATCCAGTGATTTGGAATGTTCCAGATCTGAACCCAAAGGTTCACCGAGTGAAACGAGTCCGCATTGAGTGTATGGTTTTCATTCCACTCTTTAAGCAACAAGAACTGATTTTCAAAGGACCAGAGTTTGCCTTGAAAGATTTTGAGCTTATCCACCTGGTTTTCAAAAACAAACTGATAAAAATTTTGCCCAAGTTCTCTGGTCACAAAAGGACTCCTAGCTGGCCAAATGGAGGCAAGAGTGTTTTTGAGACCTATTAGGTTAATTTTTTTGCTTCCGAAGCAGCGACCGTAAAGGCTCCGAGAGCATTCTTCCTTACTGAAAGACACGTCATTCTCTTCCAAAGAGATGCAACATTTTTCGTTTTTGGTAAGAGAAAATTTTTGGAGTTTGGAAATGATGTCTGAGCCCATAACTTTTGAATCCCTCAATCCACCGAGATAGTGAGGACAAAGAAAGGTGCCACCTGTACCAAGAAGATAAAACCAAAAAAAAAAATAGAGATTAGCAAGTTAGAAACAAACAAAAAGAATAAAAGGAAAAACCAGGTAGATGAGAATAATAAATGCAGGTTAAAGGTTAATGGGAATCTAGTCAGCGGAAGAAACCTGCGAAAAAGATAATAAATACTAAAACCAAGTAGAAAAGAAAAGGCAGAGTGAAATAGAAATTAATAAGGCAGTGTCATCAATGAGGAACATCAGGGAGAAGAGAGGAGAGCATGGTCAGGATGCGGCGGAGGAAAGCGGCGAGAAGAGAAAATTTGAAGAAAAGTTCCCAGGCGGGAAACCAAACCCTATTCTCAGAGAGAGAAACGTAACCCTATTCTCAGAGAGAGAAAAAAACCGTGGGAAAACCACTTATTTAAAGCTTTATTTACAAAAAAAGTATAATTCAAACACC
Organism: Rehmannia glutinosa; assembly: GCA_016081115.2. Lineage (NCBI taxonomy): Eukaryota > Viridiplantae > Streptophyta > Magnoliopsida > Lamiales > Orobanchaceae > Rehmannia > Rehmannia glutinosa. The sequence goes on along the minus strand of CM071933.1, from coordinate 76,329,310 downwards.
TATTTTTTAATATATTTTTTCTTGTTTTCTTTACCAATAAAATCAGTATTTATTTTTTCTTCTCATTTTCTTCTTTAAAAAGATAAATATAAATATATACGAGGACACCTCTTCTTGTCCAAATTGACATTGCAGCAGTATTTATTATTCAGTATTTCCCCCTTTAATTTTATAAACCCAAACCCCAATGGTGTCCAAATTCCCATCACATTCACAATTCTCGAATCCAGGAATTTCCCCTAAATTCTTGCCATTACTCGTAATTTCTCACTTCACGACGCCGCCCACGAATGGGTGAACTCCAATTCCAACATCCGTTCTCTCTTCCGCCTCCGCCGCTCCCCCCGCTTCCGCCGCCGTCCTCATCGCGAGACGATCCCGCCCCTCTGCCATCCTCGTCGCAGGACGATCCACCGGCTCCGCCAACCCCTCCTTTCGATCCCAGCCGAAGTAACCCTCTGTTTGTGTGTGTGTGTGTGTGTTTGTTTGTTTGTTTGTGGTTCTTGAATTCTTGTATTATTATGAGAAGATCTTTTACGATGTGTAGATTTTTCTGTTAACCGTTATCTTTTGGTGCCCAATTTTTATGATCTTGGTTCCATATGAGTAATTTTTTTTAAGTATGATTACGGAATTTGGAATTTACTCAATGATGAACTGTTTGATTTTTGTCTCTCTTGACGGATTGATAATGGGGGTTTGATTGTACTTTTTCTTCCCCTCGACGTCTTATTATAACGATTTCCAATGTTCTAATTTTAGTTTCTTAAGGAGTTTTTAATTCTTGTTTTGATGAACGTTGAAGTACCCTTCTTATTAAGCTAATTTTTGGGCATAGATGTTGGATTATGTGATTGGATAAAAGATGGTAAAAATTCAAAAAAGAAGATTTATGTGGGGCAGAAGTTGCTGGAGCTTAGATGACACTATTTGAGCAGATGGAAGATTGATTTAGGCAAGAGATTGGGATAGTTACATGCTACATCTGATTTTCAAAGTTGATTACAATAAGACCTTATATTATTCGACTAACTTTGGGACATGTTTTTAACACATAGATAGTAAAATGAACCATAATTGCCACTAGCTTGTAGTTCAAGTGTTATCACTCACCCTTTAAAAGAGTGTTGGCCGGGGTTCGAACTTGGTATCTTCCAATTTCTTTGAAATTTATCCCCTCCCCTTCAACCAGTACTTCCAACTTATTAAAAAAAAAAAGTGAACCATAATTGAAACTATTTGCCAAGTGTGTATCTCATGCATATTACCTTTTTGTCTCTTGTAGTGATTGGTATCATTAGAAGGAAGGCCTTGATCAAAGAATTGGCGGCTGTATACCATGCAGAGTGCCTCACATACTGTCAAGAACTTTTGGAACTTCAGAAAAAATTAGATGAGGCAAGTCACATCACCTCAACTTTAATATCTCATGCCTTTCTTTTACATTCCATGTTTTTTTCTCATAATCTTATATAGTAATGGAATATCTTGGATGTATATTACTAGAAAAAGTGATCTCAGATGTTTACTGGTTGAATTTGTCATTTTATTTCATAATCACATCTGCTGAATAACTTGATCATTGAAAATGATTTTTTTATAAATAAATAAATCTAATGGACGGACCAAAGGATCCTGATCTGTTGTGGAAACATCGTGATATGAGGAGCAATGGTAGCTTCTGTGATTGACAAGGATAAAGACTAAATATGTGTGGTTGATCCCATTAATAACACTCTATTTCTCCCACTTTGTTTGCTGATTTTATCTAAATCCATTAGCGGTTATCTCCTTTGAGGAATCCATGGCTTGTTTGCAGTTTCAAATATGAAAGGCGAAAAACAGAAATTTCTCATTTCAGCCTTGGATCAACTACTATGTTCTTGGTTTTCTGAACTTTGTAAAGGCTGTATCGTTGACCTTCTGTATCCTTTTTTATTTACAAGAGCTACATATAAGGAGCTCATTCCACTGACACTCTTCTCTATTTTTCTAAATGCACACTTACAAGGGTGCTTGTTGTAAGTGTAAGATGAAGGTGCTTAGACCGTGCTGAAAGGATGCCATGTGGATGGTTATGTATAAACTATCCAATTTAAACTCATGGAGTTGTATCAAAAGACATTTTTGTCCACTCTGCAAATGCACTAAGGAAAGTGATTTACGTTGATTATAGTATCAAGATAGCCTGTATACGATAGGTTATGTATGACATGCATAGTTTGTGATGTGTGTACATTTAGTGGTTCTATGCTAGACACCTTTGACACTGACCATGGATAACATGCATAAAATTTATGAATGAACAATTTAATTGTTTTAACTTAAAAAATATCTTTTTCTTCTATTCAAAAAACCTAACTGGTTCGAGGAAAACAGTATATATCTGCCTGAAATTTGTGCACTTGTTAATTTAACTGGAAAAAACTTATCATTTTACGACCATATGCAATGAAATATGTTCTGTAACATTGGGTAAAAAATTAAGAAAAGCTTCCTTAACAATTGTCGTTATGCACATGCATGCCCAGTTGCCCATTCTTCTCTTTTGATGCTTTACTGACTAGGAACTTGTGTTGTAGGAATTTGTCACTGTGTTCTCTCTTTCTTTTTACCCCTGTTCACCATGTTTCGTTAGCTATATGCTATGTTTGTGATAGTTTAATTTTTATCAAAACGTAAATGTTATGACCCATCCAATTCGATAACCTAGGCCATACATTGCTGAGATGGTGTATACAATCAGTCAGGGGCGTAGCTAAGGCGTAAGGGGGGGCCTCCCTGGCCCCCCGTGCACCCCAAAATTTTTTTTGTCCCGTTTTTCTATGGAAAAAAATAAAAAAATAAATTATATATATTTCTTAAGGGGGAAAAATAGTTGAGCTAGGGGGAAAAATTTTGGACTAGGGGTACTTATGCAGGCTGCCCCTGCAACCAGTCACTTGTCTAAATTTAATCTAGTATATAATGTTCAGATTTGCATTTATGAACCATATTACTCAATTTTTTTTGGTTTCTGATACTTAGGCGATTAAGGATAATTGGCATAATGCACCCTGCAATTATACTAATTTGGCAGTATGCACCCTAAAATTGAACTTTTGGCATATTGCACCATTAAATTACAAGTAATTAGGCACTTTGCACCCTATAGTATATTTAAAGCAAGAAATGTGATCAGGGCAATTTACAAGGGGGTATATGTGTCTCTTTCTTTCATTATCTAAAGAGAAAATTTGATAGTTATGCTAAAAAAAAAAATGAACAATAATAATAATAATAGCCAAAAAAAAGAACTAATGGTAAAGCATCAATAGCAGCAAAAAGAAACTAATGTCATATTCCAATGTTCCAAAATCTCTATTCATCCTCCACATTCATACATATAAAATGTCAAGCTCCAATTATTGTTTTTAGCACTTTTTTTTTATTAACCGTCGTTGTCGAAAATATAAATTTGTGGTTTATTTTTGCTTTATTCAACTTTTACATGGTACGGAATATAAATTAAGAAGGGACATGTTATTAATTATTATTGTTGCCATTAAGCATAAATAATATCATTTGTGATTCAATTCTTGTCATACTCAATTTTATATTTTCTTTTCCTTTTATGGGTATTAATATAATTGAATTAACTGTTCAACTTGAATATTGTCGATAATATTTACTGAAATTAAGGTCAACCTTTTTTTTTCCTGGTTGCCGATTAGGGTGGAACAATAAGTCGTTGTGTGGGTTTGAAGTGAAAAAAATATGAAGTGTGGGGAGAAGAAAGGCTGCAAAAAAAAATAAGAAGGGGAAAAAGAAAGGGGAAAAAAGAGATGGAAATGAAAGGGAGAAGGGAAAATGTTTGCTATTATATCATAACATAAATCAATTAAAGAGACTAATATACCCTTTTGCAATCTGGCTTTAATATTTTTTTAATCACAATTTTAGCCTAAAATATGCTTCATGGTGCAAAGTGCCTAATTAGTTGTAATATAATGGTGCAATGTGCCAAAAGTACAATTTTAGAGTGCATAGTGCTAAAGGAGTGTAATTGTGGGGTGCACCATGCCAATAACCCGGCGATTAATCTGTTTTTGATATATGTGCAGCCATTTACGGACATAAAAGCTCCCGAGGAGCCGAGGAAAGAAATGTTGAGACCCTCCAAACGCATGAAAAAGACCCGCTAGGTGTTGGTATTAATTTGTTTCTGCATCTTGATCTTCAAGCATCGATGTGCGCATGAATGAATATTTTGATATTTAGAAATATGTATGTATTGACTAGTCTCTCATATCTCCTAGTTTTGCAACATAATGGGCAGGGTGCATGATGTTGATCCCTTCTGGAAGTTAATTCGCCTTTAAGTACGATGAGCGATTCTTCATACCCGATATATCCGTATAGTTAGTTTATGTTCAACGATTATGTTTAGTTTGAGGAAACTATTTAAGATGTACTATATAATGGCAGACTCAGAAAAATAGAATCGGGTAATGGCTTAAATTGTGCAAGTACTATTTTTTGATTTTGTACGTAGTTTTGTATTTATTGTTGTATTGTATACAGTTATTACTTTAAGAACATGATATAAGCGGCACAATGGGGCCTAACACGGTCTTCTGGTTAGCGATTGTGTGTTGTTATGATCGTTTTGTTCGTTTTAACGGTTCAGTTCTTGAGGATACAACTGAAACGCAGCTCTCTGTTTCTTAACAATTATCTGTTGTAGTTTTATTTGCCGAAACTTTATTACCTCCAGAGATGATGTTTGAATTAAGGCGGACCTTATTTTTATTTTTCGATTTTTTGGGTTTGGAGTTGCAGGGATTGGAGTTATAAAAAAAGGAAATATTAAGGAAAATATAACTAGGACCTGGAGCAGTGAGGACTTCAAAAACAAAACACTGTTTTTTGTTCTTTTTGTATGTGACGATCAAAGTTGTATTATTGTGTAAATGGGGAAAATTCATGGTCAAAGGGCTTATGTCATCCTGTAAAAGAAGATGGAGAAAAAGGACAATGAATTAATACTTTTATACATTTCATATACATGGCATTTTCTGCCAACTATTCAGCTTTCCTCGACCCAAAGGCATAGTTGTCATCGAACTAGGGATGACCTTTTGAGAGTTTGAACTTGACTCGTTTATTATTGAATCGAATTTGAGCTTGAAATTATCAAATATATTATTGGCGTACGAACTTTTTTGAGCTTAATTGAGTCTAAACCAACTTAGTAAATATCAATTATAAATTAAATTATTCTTCAACTTATTACAAAAATAAAAACTATATATTTCTAAAAACACATAATATATCTATTAAAACCTATGGTTTTATTTAAACAAATAAGTTTATTTAGATATTTTATATTTATCATTAGTAAACGTATAAAAGTAAGATTAAAGTCAAACTATTAGTTTAATTTATACGAACTCGCTTACAAGCCTGCTCATGAGCTAACGAGTTGAATATCTCTAAGTTTGTGTTTTTAACTAGTCCTATTAAACGAACTCAAACGAGCTTTTATCGAGTTGAGCTCCGAATAGCTCACGAGCGGCTTGATTCATTTGCATCCCTACTTGGCATACAATTGTCACTCTGTGTAGAGATTGAAGATGTATGCCCACTGCCAACTGCATGGCTCATGTGACTCTTCTTAGCATGCATGCATTAATTCTCAAGTTTGACAAAATATATTTTGATGAAACCTAAATTTAATCTTGTCCATTTGCATCAAAATCAAAATAAAAATCAACACAAGCAACATGAGAAATTGAATATCACATTAATAATAAAAATAAGTTGACATCATAAAAAGGAAACTCTTCCATTTTTTTGCATGATAATCATTTCATGCCCCATAGCAAAGCTCCTCATGGCTACTACCATAACATAATCCTATATACATGTATTATGTTATGTATGCCTATAACATATAACCATACTAAATCGAGTTAGTTAATTAATGGCCGGCAAAAAATTCAAAGCCAGAGAGCACCAGCGTCTTTGAGGAGTGGGACCAGAGTGCCGTTGATGTGGCAAGCCATAACCGTCTCGATTCCGCCCAAATACTTTCCACCGACAAACACCGCCGGCACGACCTGCTGCCGCTTGCCGCCGCCGCCGCTCGAGAGGCGGAGGAGAAGCGCGTGGATGTCGCTGCCTGAGGATTCGCGATCGAGCTCGACGATTGTGGGGCCAACACCTAGACCGAAGAGCAACTGCTTCACCACGTGGCACATGCAACAGCCGCTGATGGTGAAAATCACCACCGCGTTTTGGTGAACCAGAAGGCTCACCTTCTCGCACACCGCGTCGATGTTCAGCGCCGCCAGATCTCCGGCGCCGACGCCGGCGTCCACTCTAACCGCCGCCGATGGTAAGTCTTTCGCCACCTGCATTTTCTGAATAATGATACGATCTGTATTTTTATGAGTATTTAACCGATCCTGATCCAAATTCACTCTGGTGAGAAACTTATATATGGACAAAAACTGGAAATTAAAGTAAATGCTGTGAGAAAAGGTGAGTTAGAAAGAAGAAAAATGAGATCAGTGATGAAAAACCAGACGACTATTAGGGCTTCCATTGCCTTTGCATATATAAGCATCACTTTTTAGAGAGAGAGAGAGAGAGAGAGGGGTACAGGCGTAGCTGTATTGTAGCAGGCAAAAAAAATGTCTGGCGGCCTTGATTTCTCATGCTTTCTGCATTCCACTTTATCTTTAATTAATTTTTGTGGATAATTCGAATTTTTACACGTCTCTTGTACGTATAATTGAACGACACAAAAAGTTACTTTAAAGTACGTATAATTGAACGACACAAAAAGTTACTTTAAAACTAAAATAACTTAATTAGATAAATTAGTAGCCATTAATTTGTTAATGTACGAGTTCTCTTTGTTCATATGATCATATCTACGTTTAGAGATTTAAGTATAATTGGTGTCAAACGTGACATTGTTATTTCGTAATTGTAACAATAGTTTTTGGGTCGACATGATAGTATATGATCACATAGTACGTATATGGTCACTTAATTTAAATATTTTCTCAGTCAAAGTTTTAAATGTGTGGATTTATAATATAGTGAATTCTAAGGGTGTGATAACTCGTGTCATTATGTTGTGTTCCTCGCACTATAAAATGTAACAAGAAGTGTAATTTTAACTAATATTTACAATTTTGTACTTTTCAGTATAATAAACATTTTCTAGAATTTGTCGTAGATTATAACCCATAGTTGATGATAGAACTAGAATAGAATGTGAGACCATATCCTTGCTTTTTCTATCAATTTGTGATTATGATCTTCCTACCCAATTTGATATTATGGTGCCGGTATAGATTGAAATTCCATTAGAGATCCAACTAACTCTGGTATAATAAATATTTGTGAATTCTTAATCTGTAATTCGTATTAAAAATCAACGCTTAGCTCCGATTAGTCTCCGCCTAAGTGTTAGGTTTCATTGTCCGCCTACGTTTTTGTCGCCTACGTTATTTTACCACTTAGGTCCCGCCTAACTCACCAAGGTTTCGCCTAAACGTTAGACCCCAGTCTACTGTACGACTATCGCGTAGTGTTTTTTACAACATTGATTCTTACTCAAGAGTTATAGCGTGAACGATGCGAATGCCATAATCTTCAGTCCAAGTGTCGCCGGATTTTTCTATACACGTATAAAATGGGACCATTAATCCAAGGTACTACCAATATCACAACAGAACAAATTTTGCAGTTAGAGATTAGAGTCACTACAATTACGTGAGAACGAAGAATACATACATACATAATTACATACACTTACATACAAGAGAGCAGTGGCGGAGCCACTTGGAGCTTTGGGGGTACAACTGTACCCCCAATTTGAAAAAAAAAAATTTAATTTAGTTTAAAAAATTATATTAATAATATTTTGTACCCCCAATTTTTATATAAAATAGTATTTTTAACAATTAAAATCCAAAAAAATCAAAATATCTTACATATTTTTTATACAATTTTCCACATTTTCTCCCCCCTACAAATACTTTGTTCCCAAAAAATAATGATAGAATCTAACTACAATTAGCCTAAAATTTATCGTACCCTCATTTTCGAATTTCTGGATCCGCCACTGCAAGAGAGAGAGAGAGAGAGAGAGAGAGAGAGAGAGAGAGAGAGAGAATCCCATGGTACAAAGGGGGTTAGGTCACACTGAGAGTGTACCAGCATTTACAGAAGGCGTGATTGAGCATGAGCATCATCCATCGTACGGTTCGAAGAAATATTTCGCGACGACAGAGATTAATTGATTATCAGGTGACCTATAGATTAATAGAGTATGGTACAGAGATTAATCACGGGAACAAAATGGGGATTTGTTGTGGTTTTAGGAAGAAAAAAAAAAAGGAAAAACACCGACAAACCGACAGGGAAACGCCTTACACGCCATCGTTTGACGATCAGAATTAAAAATCAGAAGATTTTCGGTAGACACGACGACGCCTGACAGTAAACGCCGTCTGATAATATCCCTTTTGGCGTTTTTGGTTCTGAAAAATCTCTTTATTTTTTGGGAGGCAAATCCGTCAGATAATCTTCCTTTTTGTGCTACTTTTCCTTAATTAGTTTTATCGTGTACCCCGTCCTTAGACTCTCCTTATTCAAATTAAACATGTTTGGAAATTTGAAATTCTGTGTTTAGGTTGTTAATTTGAAGTTGGAGAAAATTGGGTTGGTGGAAGAGGCCCAAGAAGGAACCAGGCCCAGACCATCTTAAAGCCCATGAACTATGCTTTGGGTTTCAGTATATCTTAAAACATAGGAAAACTTATATGTCTTTCACTATTTTTCTTACTGGGTAAATGCTAGATGGGCCAGACTCCTGACCAAGAAATAAGTAACATTGACAACTCTATTGTAAAAATTTCCATCTAGTCCCGATTAATCTCCGCCTAGGTGTTAGGTCCCCCTTTTCCGCCTATAATTTTCTCTAATTAGGCCCACTTAATCCTGCTCAAGTCCGGAGCCTGGCGCTGGCCCAGCTCTCTGCTCACCGCCTAGCTTTTTACAACATTGATTGACAACTATAGGAATTTTTAAAAAATATTAAATTTTAAAAAGTATTTATTTATTGAAGAACAAAAAAAAATATTTATGTTTTATATTTCTATTACCTTTGTATATGTTTTTTTTTTTTCAATATTCATGCGTACGTGAGTTACAAATAAGATAGAATAATTGCATGTATTCAAAACTTAATATGCCGATAGGCGATAACACTTGTGAAATTCAAGAAGTTTAATGTGGCAATTTTGCATTATATTTTAGAGGTGTTATTTTGATGTTTTTTTGTACTTGCGATGTTTTGTCAAACAAACTAGGGATGTCAATGGGTCGGTTCCGTCTGGACCCGAGGCCCGACCCGTTAAGAAAATATAATACCCATACCCATACCCGCCTCATCTAGACCCATACCGCCTCGACCCATACCCGTGTCTTGCGGGTAACACCCGTTAGACCCGCCAACTTCATATATTTGGCCAATTTTTTACGATTTTTACTCAAAATAGTGCACTCAAAATTTATGTTATTTATATAATTTTGTCGATATTATATAAATTATAAAATAAACACCAACATATATAAATCAAGAGTTCTTGAACAAGAATAATACAATATATTCATTTTATATAAAAAATAAAAAAATAAAATAAAAATATATGAGTCTGGTCTGGGTCGGGTCATGTCATACCCGTTACCCGACCCATATCCGCTCGGAGTCTAAAACTCAATACCCATTAGCCGCCTCAAAACCATTTATTGGACCCATACCCATCCCAAATAAGGCGGGTCCCGGACCCATTGCCATCCCTATGTCAAACCACTAATTGAAGAGTATCACCAAATTTAAAAAGATAGCAAAACTGAAAGGAAGTAAATAAAATAATTTCTTAATATATGTTATTTTTCGTCTTTTCTAGGAAGCTTCCATAATCGTAACTTTTGCTATAAATTATAGTATCCGAATGATGTGATCCTTAATATTATACACTATCAAAAACTAAGAAAAATGGCTACAACTTTTTCGTGCATAACTTTCGAAAACCAATTGACTTAACAGGAATAAAATTGCTGGCAATATTTAGATCCTTAGTGAAGCGAATTTAGTAAAAGATTGAGTTGTCATGTTGTGTTTAGACTGTTATAAAATGGAATAAAATATATATAAAAAAGAGAAGGTCTTATGTGAGATCCTCTCATGGATTTTAATTCGTGAGACGGATCTTACAATACACAAAAAACATGGATCATTTTCATTGGTTTGGGTTTGGGTTCAAATCATATTTACATATAAGATCCGTCTCATTAAAAAAATATCCATGAGACCGTCTCATGATACAAGTTTTTGCCTAAAAAAAAAAGGAAAGAAAGAACCAAACTCTGTTATTTTGGTGATTGCGACAGTTGTCTAACAAGAATAATCTGGACTCCAAATTAAGAAAGATATTATGGGCTATGCATGGCTTCTGGTAGGTAATATTTTCTCATTAATATTTTCTTACCCAAGAAAAGAGGGAGATCAATAATTCTCCATATATTTTTTTATGTCTGATGCAATAATTTGCAATTTTAATAAGAAAAGTTGATTTAGATTTTTGTGTACCTAAAATGGTGTTGAAGAGATTGAGACCCACAACTGATGAATTTTAGTGGCACAGAATCTTCATGAACAAGAACACACATTTGCTTTATCATCCCCCTTTTCTTGGTCCATTTCTAGCAACCTTGCATCTGTCACATTCCTATTCAATGCATCTTGTAAAGTTTATATAACTAATTCTTCAATTTTTCTATGGTTTGAGTTGAGAAAATTAAAAATAATTTTTTGCAGACATAAATATATTCTCCAATTTAGTTTGTTCCCATGTAAATGTGTACAGAAAAATTCTTTCCCATGTTTACCAAATAATTGAGTTCCATGTAAGAATGGAATTGAAGAAAAAGAAGACATCTAGTTCTTACAGTAATAAGGATAAACTATAATATTATAAAATTAATTAAAGTCGGTATTGAGAAGATGACATGTGGTTTTTCGAGTATATTAATTCTTGTCGACACTAAAAGTAGAGCATGGATATTCTTTTTTTTTTTGAGGAAAGAGCATGGATATTCTTATGGGAAGTTTTACACTTTTACTATATTGTATCAAAGATTACTTCATGTGTCAAAAATTTAGAAGTTTTGTGTCCCCAAATATGTGGATGTGATGTGATACAAATTAAGATGTCATAAATCCACATCATCAATTTTAGGGGATGTATTTACGTCTGTCCTGCCACTCAAAAATAGTCGAAATAGAAAAAAAAATCTCCAATTTTAGGATCATGGGCCAATGTTAATTTCTGGTGGCATGGGGACCAAAATTGAGTAATTCTGAAAATTAAAAATTTAAAAACAAACAAAACCATGCTTCCAGAAAATTTGCAGGATTTTTTTTGCAATTTTGCCTATAATATATTTTTGTGATAATTAATGTAATAAACATAATTTTTTTACAGGAAGGAAATCATTAATTATACATGTACATAATATTGTGAAACATAAGAAATATGCTGTTGGGAAGTCAATTGGCTGATAAGTGATAACTCATGTCAATTGACTCAATTGCATACATCCACGTAGCACTGAAGAGCGTATTGACTATTGACCGAAACGAAGAAATATAGCTCAATAAATCAAAATTGAGTGTGATTTTTCGCAATCGACATCGAGTCTTATTTTTTTCTTTCATAATGATTTTTTTTGATCAGCAAAGAGATGTATTATTAATCGAGCACAAGGGGTGCCCAACCCCAAACAAAAACGAAACAGAATACATTTCAGCTGCTGCCTAAGCATAAGTTAGGCTCTAGAAGCCAATCCGAATAAGCCACACAACAAAGTTTCGATTTTTTTGCCGACAACCAAAGCCATACTCTAATTTTAATGAGCTCTACAAGGTGGGATACAGAAGTGTTTTCCGCCTTTTGGAATATACTTCTGTTTCTAGCGATCCAAATACTCCATATCGTTCCAAACCAGATTGAGTTCCATTCTTGTTTGGGGACTTTATTCGCCCGAAGCCCCTCATGTTGGCACAGGCTATTGCCTCCTTCTCTGAACAGTGCAGTTTGAACCCCTAGCCACTTGTAAATTTCCATCCATACTCTGTACATGACTCCACACGTGAAGAACAAATGAGAAGCATATTCTTCTTCAATATTACAAAAGGGACAGGTTATGCATCCTCCTGATTCAATAATACCTCTCTTTTGCAAATTAGTTCTGGTCGGGATTCGGTTTTTCTTTCATAATGATATGAACTATCCAATATTCTATGACTATCCAGGTTTACATATTTTTCAGAAAAAAAATGATAGTAAGTAAAATAATCAGTTCTGCCGTAACCAATTTGAAAACTATATATCAAAGTTTAGTTCAATTAAGACAATCAGAATCTTTTTAGTTTACGTGTATAATAGAAGTTTAACATTATATTTGATAATTACTTGTTGTCATATATATACTTATAATGAATTCGCCTTAATTCTTTCACCGCATGCATGGTGTATATATTGTAAAAATGGAACAACACCATCTAATTATAGATAGTAATTAAGTTAATTATGGTGTCATCACACCAAATCTTGTCTCCATTCCAAAAAAAAAAAGAAAAAAAAGATAATGTCACTAAGAAAGTAAAAGCCAACCTAGAATAGTTTTGCAGAGCATATTAGATATAACTCCATGTCACGTTGCTGCATGAAATTATTGAAATAAGGACTATAAATGCAATATAAAGTGGCTCATTGAGTAGGCCATTTTACGAACATTCCTTATTGGAAATTATATATGTTGTCTGATAGTTTCGTTTTAGTTTATTGATTTCCTATTTATTTTTATTATAAGTGATTGAATAAATAAAATAATGTAAGTGGACACTGCATGAACACCCCCACAACCCAAATAGCTTACATCACCAAGAATATATATTAAAAAAAAATAATAATAAGTTAGGTTTATATATATGGTTTTTCTTTTTTTAAGTTTCTTATCACGTTCACTCCACTTTGATGTGTTGGCTATATCATTTTTAGGGGATAATAATGGATGGGTACCAAACACACTCAATGACTCAATTGGCTGCTAAACATTAATTATGAGTCCATAATTAATTAGATTTCGTTCCAATAAAGTTTTACAATCTGAAAATTGGTCGAACCCATGCTATATAGTCAAATATTTGTCCTGATATGTGTGATAATCAGGTCTTCTGATCTTCTCCACAATTTCACCAAAAAAAAAAAAGCGAAAACATCATTAATAAAAAATTTGATTTTGTTAACTTAGAGGGTGTTTGGCTAAGCTTATTTAAAACATCTTATAAGCTCCTACATCTGATAAGCTATTTTAGGAGCTTATAAGATGTTAGATCTTATTTTCAAAATAAACTGTCAAAGTGTTTGGATAAAATAAGATAGTTGAGCTTATAAGATGCTTTTTATATCTTATAAAATTATTAAGTATATTTTTTGTCTTTTGAGTGTTTAAAATAAAAAGCTTATAAGCTCTTTTAAAAAAAGTTGGGGTGGAGGTACTTTTTTTAGGAGCTTATAAGCTCTCTAACATCTTTTTTTTAGAGCTTATAAGCTCATTTGGAAAAAAAATTACCAAACACATTTTAAGAGCTTATAAGCCCAGCCAAACACCCTCTAGTTACGAGTTATACAAAATCAAACGAAAACAAAAGGGTAGAAGAGGTCAATCACACAAACGCCTTTAATTTCTAGCTACAAATGTTACTCAATCTCCTTTTAAGAAGTTTATGCACACACACACACGAAAAGCCAAGATAAAAGAGAACAAATTAAATAAGAAGATTAAAATTACAATAATATTATAAGTAGAAAAGAAAAACAATAATGACAACAATAATTAAAAGGATAAAAACCCTTGACTTAGGCTAACGTACGTCAATAGTAATAATGCAAGAGTTACCACAATAAAATTACCAATCTCAGATAAAATCTTATCCTCATGATCATATCTCTCTATAAATTGTTCCTCCCCACTTAATTCTCATTTTCACTCTAATTATATATGTTCAACTAATTCTTATCATATATAACCTCTCTTAATTTCTGTTCACAAGACACCTCATAAATCTCTTTCTTCAATCTCTCTCTGTAAATATATATATTATTTGTTTTGTTGAAAAGGGATATATCATATATTTATATATAAATACAACATATGTGCAAAAATAAATATTAGGAATTAATGGAAGGAGGTATAATACACAGTGAAGGAGGTGATACAACAGGTTTCAGAGATTGTTTATCACTTGCATCAAATTAAAGAACCCTTTTGTTCTTCGTCTTGCTTTCTCTGCTGGCATTGGTGGCCTTCTCTTTGGCTATGACACAAGTTTTATTTGTTCATCACACACACACACATAGTGTGTGTATTTGATTTTATTATCATTTTTAATTGATTGTTAATTTGTTTGTGTGGCAGGGGTGATATCAGGTGCTCTTCTGTATATAAGAGATGACTTCAAGTCTGTTGACAGGGAAACTGTCTTGCAGGTTAGTCGGATGATAAAAACTTATATGAGACGATCTCACGGATCCTATACGTGAATATAAGTTTAATCCAAGCCCAAGCACAAACTCAAACCCTTAAAAGAGACATGCTTTTATGTTTTGTAAACTCCATCTTACGAATTTAAATCCATCAAACAATCTGTAAGACATTCTCTATTTAAATTATGCCAATCACACAAATTAATTAAAAAAATAAGTAATAAATCTTTAAACATCCTTGTGATATTTACTATGTCTGCCCAATTTTTTGATTACTAAAATTTTGCCACGTTTCTTCGTAATTTTCCTGTCATCATGTGATTGGTGTGAGACAGTGACGGGGATTCTCGGTATTTTATACGAGATAATCTTATATGAGACCGTTTCATGGATTTAAGTTCGTCTCGTAGATTTAAGTTTATGAGATGGATTATACAAAACACAAAAAATATGAATTATTTTCACGGGTTTAGATGTGAGTTGAAATTCTATTTAGATGTAAAATCCGTCTCGTGAACACAGTCGATGATACCGTTTCATACAAGTCTTTGCCTTTTTGTGCTATTCATGTTTTTGCTTTTAACTTATTGCTCCATTTTTGTTACTCTGTTTGTAAAGATTTTATGCAGTTCATGTTAAGATTCACAATACAAAACATATATATAGGATTATGGGTTTCTCTGTAATTGTCCCTAATTATTATATCTAAATTAAACAACTAATTAATTGTTCAATTTGCATTCAAAAACAACTTTATACATCTAAATGGTCCATTAATGATGTTTCCATTTCCAGTAATTAATTAAGTCAAATATGAAACCTCTAATGATACTATTAATCAAACAGGAAAGCATAGTGAGCATGGCAGTCGCCGGAGCCATCATAGGCGCCGCCATCGGCGGCTGGATCAACGACAAATTCGGTCGGCGCACCGCTATTTCAATCGCCGATTTCCTGTTTTTCATCGGAGCAGTTCTAATGGCCGCCGCCCCAAATCCCGCCGTTCTGATTGTCGGCAGAATTTTCGTCGGCCTCGGCGTCGGAATGGCTTCGATGACTGCTCCACTATACATCTCCGGCGAAAATCAGAGGTGCGCTTGTTAGCACCAATGGATTTCTCATCTCCGGCGAAAATCTGGTAATATTCAAAAAAAAAATTGTGTTCGTGTTGAGTTTTCGAATTATCTGTCTTATTTGATCATAAATATAACAATAAGTGTAATTTTAACTAATTTACAATTATGTAACTTTTGTGTCATGTCTTATCGTATCATTTCTCTCTATAATTCGTGTTTATAATCGTGTCGTATTGGGTCGTGCTATCATGTCGTTTCACCGACCATATAATCGAAGAAGTTAGTTTTCATATCACGGTTTCGCAGGAACTGTGGACACGGGGATTTTTCCGACAGATTTTGCAATTTTCAGCGACCAAATGACCGAAATTAAGAGTTTTTACTTGCAAATTGTTGTTTATGCAAGAATGTTAATCTTTTATTTCAACCTCCTATAGCGGCAAATGACTAAAATTTCAATTTATCAATTAGTTTAAGGTTAATTAACTTATATGTGAGAAAACTAATGAAAATAGTTTTGACTTAAACAATTAATTAGGCACCGGGGACATGGCGTTGGATGTTTGGAGTGGCTGGAGTGCCAGCACTAATACAGTTCATACTCATGTTGCTACTTCCAGCACTAATTAGTTAATAGGGATAATTACAAAAGACCCCCTGAGGTTTGGACTAATTACAAAAACAACCAAAGAAGTTTCAAAATTACAAAAAAAAAACCCTCAGGTTTGATTCTGTCTTAAATTTAAGAAGGTAACTGTAATATTTCGAGAAATATGATTATGGGGTTTGTTCAAATGTTTTGCTTATGAAGAGGAAAATGTAAAATCAAACATCATGGGGTTTTTTATAATTTTAAAAAACTTCTGGGTTTATTTGTAACTAACCCAAACCTTAGGGTAGTGTACTAGTTTTTGTAATTATCCTTAGTTATTATGGTAAATTAATGTAATATTTCTAGAAATATGATTATAGGGATAATTACAAAAGACCCCTGAGTTTTGGACTAATTACAACAAAAATCAGAGAAGTTTCAAAATTACAAAAAGCCCCTCATTTTGATTCTGTCTTAAATTCAAGAGGGTAACTGTAATATTTCTAGAAATATGATTATGGGGTTTCTTCAAATGTTTTTGCTTATGAAGAGGAAAATGCAAGACGAAATCAAACATCGTGGGTTTTTTTTGTAATTTTCACTAACTTCTGGGTTTATTTGTAATTACCCAAAACTTCAGGGGTAATTTTGCAATTATCCCTAGTTAATAGGCCAACTGATGTAACTTTCAAGAACAGGGCAGAGAAGATGAAGCTGAAGCAATACTGAGAAAAATATACCCACCATCAGAAGTTGAAGCTGAAATGCAAGCACTCAAGGGATCAACTGAAAAAGAAGTTCTTGAAAACAAATCATCCGAAAAAATCAACTTTTTGAAGCTATTACAGACGAAAACGGTCCGAAGGGGACTCATAGCTGGCGTAGGCCTTCAAGTTTTTCAGCAGTTTGTGGGCATAAACACTGTGATGTATTATAGCCCAACCATAGTTCAGTTAGCTGGTTTTGCATCAAACCAAACAGCACTTCTGTTGTCACTTGTAACTGCTGGACTAAACGCTTTCGGCTAGATTGTTAGCATATATTTCATCGACGGGACAGAGAGAAAGAAGCTTATTATCATCAGTTTGTGTGGTGTTGTGGTGTCGCTTGGGCTTTTATCGGCGGTGTTTCATGAAACTGCATCGCATGCACTGGCTGTGAGCACGATGGAGACGTCTCGTTTTGATCCGTACACGTGTCCTGATTATCGTTCGTCGGGAAGTTGGATGGTTTGGGACTGCATGAGGTGCTTGAGAGCTGCTTCTCCGAGTTGTGGGTTATGTTCATCGTCTGAAAATAAGGTAAATATATCTGTTATGGTTTATAAGGGGTGTTTGGAGACACTTAGAAAAAGTGTTGTGCTTCCAATTTTGCGTAATTTAATTAGAATCTAAAAGCAGAAAGATGTGCTTTAGATTGCTAATTCTGTTTGTAGTTTTATTTTGAAATAGGAATAATTATAGAAATCCCCCTAGGTTCGGTCTAATTAGCAAAAACCTTTTGAGATTTGATTACGTCTTACATGTTCTCTTTTATAAGAAAATACATATAAAAAACCCTCATAATATTTATAGAAATATAAATATTACAGTTATGTCCTTAAATTTAAGCCAAAATAAAACCTGAGGGGGGCTTTTTGTAATTTTGAAACATATCTGGATTTTTTATATAATAAGCCTAAACCTCATGGGTCCTTTTGTAATTATCCCTTTAAAATATATAAAGGTTCTTTTGATCAGTTTTTACCTCAAAATGTATTTATATGTTCTCAAAATCCTATTTCAAAATTGAAGAGCAATTATGATTTTTACAACTTATTCGCCAAAAACTCTTTCAACTTATTATACTTTTCAGCTTCTATTTGCAAACATTACCAAATTCTAATTCTCAATTAATAAATCACTTTCTCTGGAAGCAGAAGTTTTTGCAAACACTCACATAAATCTCTTTACGGTTCAATTTACTCTGATTTCACCTCGAATTCTGCAGCTGCTTCCCGGAGCATGTCTGATATCGAACGACACGGTTAAGGATGTTTGTCATGGTAAAGACAACAGGCTTTGGTACACAAGGGGATGTCCAAGCAGCTTTGGATGGTTAGCACTAATTGGCTTAGCACTCTACATCATATCCTTCTCTCCTGGAATGGGCACAGTTCCATGGATTGTCAATTCCGAAATATATCCTCTCCGTTTTCGTGGGGTCTGTGGAGGGATAGCCGCAACGGCTAACTGGATATCGAACCTGATCGTCGCGCAGTCTTTTCTGTCACTAACAGAAGCCATTGGGACATCATGGACATTCTTGATATTTGGAGTTATTTCTGTTGTGGCTTTGTTTTTTGTTCTGGTTTGTGTGCCTGAAACCAAGGGCCTTCCTATTGAAGAAGTGGAGAAGATGTTGGAGAGTAGATCTTTGCATTTGAAGTTTTGGGAGAAAAGGTTTGAAAAAGTGAAGACAAATCAGGAAGTATGAGGACATGGGGTTGAGGTTTAGCATAATTACAAAATGCTCCAATTAATTTGAAAATTACAAATATAGCTCGTAAGGTGTTACACACCCCTTGAATTTTGTATTTACCTAACATACACCAACCTCAAAAGCGTGCATTTGTAAAATATAAATAAATATCAAGGGGGCGTATTTGTAAATTTTAAAGTTAACTTGATTTTTTTATAATTAAGCTAAACTTTAGAGGTAGTTTTGTAATTATCCTTTCCGCTAATACTTTCCTCAATAATTATGATAAGATTGAGCTCATATACATGGAACATCAGCAAACAACTATTCAAACTCTTACTTTGAACTTTTAGATATTATTACGGGTAATTAAAAAAAAAAACTAAAGTTTGGACTAATTATAAAAATGTCCAGAGATGTTTCAGGAAAGAAAAAAAAAAAAAAAAAAAAAAAGAACCCTCTGGCTCTGGTTGTCTTAAATTTAAGGGGGTGACTGTCATATTTCTATAATCATCAGGGATATTTTGAAATGTTTTTTTGGTCATGAAGAAAGAAAATATAAGACAGATTAAACCTCAAGAGGTTTTTTGTAATTTTCAAAAAATCTGTAGGTTTTTTTGTAATTAGTCTGAACTTCGGGGATTTTTTGTAATTATCACATCATTATGTCTAAAAATACTTGAAATTCAACGTTAATTAGAAGTACAAAACGACATACAACAAGCTCCATGAGTATGAAATCGTTCCAACGCCAGATCGAAAAATGAAAGTCTTACTTTTAACGTAACGATATTAAAAAATACTCAGGCGATATTCTCGGCAAGACTGAGAATCTTGAGATGCTTCTTTTTCCTCAGTTCATGAGGAACAGGGCCAAACACTCGGGTCCCAATTGGCTCACCTTGTTTATTGATAAGTACAACGGCGTTGTCATCGAACTTCACTTCGCTCCCATCACAACGTCCACGTTGCATTGCAGCACGAACCACAACAGCATAATGTACGTCTCCTTTTTTCACTTTCCCACCCATATGTGCTTCTTTGACCGACGCAACTATCGTGTCACCCAATCGAGCTCCTTTCCTTCCCTTCAATGCTTGAATGCACATCACTCTTTTAGCCCCAGAATTATCCACCACTTTGAGGTTGGTCCTCATCTGAATGAATGTCCTGTTTTGCTGGAGGAACACGTATACAATGCCCGCATAAGCAAATTTCGATCACCAATACTTGATGACTCGTTATTTCAGCCATTTATACATACAAAAGGTATAATTACAAAAACTACCCCAGAGGTTGAGCCTAATTACAAAAAAATCCAGTTATCTTCAAAATTATAAATGCCCTCTTAACGAGTTACATTTAACCCCCTTGATGTTTGTATTTTCCTGACAAATATCTCCCTCCGAGGATACAATTTGTAAAAGAGAAACAAATATCAAAGGGATATTTAAAAATTTGAAAGATAACTGGGTGTTTTTGTAATGAGGCTAAACCTCAGAGGTAGTTTTTGTGATTAACCCATAAAAGTAATGAAGGAATTTGGAACTTCTTTATTTCTTCGGCTCGCTCAACAAACACCCATCCGTTATGTCATGGTGTGCTTTCAGGAGCAAAACCATTTAATAATCAAACACATGAAACTATCACCCTTAAATTTTGTCAACTTTCTGATGAGCTAGCTTACCGGTGGGAATTGAATCGATACTAAGACCGATAACATAAGATAAAAGATACTTAGCGCATCAAATTTGATGCCAAATCCCTAGAGATTTGAGAGTTAAGTAGATAGACATTCACAAAGCATTGCGCTTGAGTCAAGCAAATCTTAGAGTTACCAAATTTAAAAAGGAAACTCTCAACAATTTCTTTCAAATTTACCGAAGTAAGATCAAAAACAACCAGAGGAAAGTTAAAAAATAAAATTTAGGGATAATTACAAAAACACCCCAAGGTTTGGGCTAATTACAAAAACATCTGGACATGTTTCAAAATTACAAAAAGCCCCCTCAGATTTGATTTTGTCTTAAATTTAAGGGGTTAATTGTAATATTTCTACAAATATCAGGGTGGTGTTTTGAAATGTTTTTTGCTTATGAACGGGGAAGATGTAAGCAGAATCAAACCTTAAGGAGATTTTTGTAATTTTCAAAAATCTCTATTTTTTTTTTTTATAACTAGCCCAAATCTTAGGGGGGTTTATGTAATTATCCCTAAAATTTATTCAATAATCTATTTTTTTCCCATAACTATTCTTAAGCTTCCAAGTATTTTTAGGATTTGTCCTGTTCTAAACTAATAAAGTATGCAGCCTTATGTTTGCATTGTCATCTTTTCCGTTGTATTACCAAGTTTTTAAGGAAAACCCAAAGCTTCTTTTGCTACATTCCAATCTAAAAGATACTCTCATTATCTCATAGTTTTAATATTAAAAAATATATTTTTTCTTCTTCTATATCTCAAGAGATCAGTTCACTTCTCCCTTAGTTATAGAATTATACGACTACTATTCTTGATTTTCATTTCATAGTCTCTTTCTATTAGCTTCTAAACTTTTACAATTACTAAAAAGTTAAATATGAAAATTCACAGGGCACACATGACACATCCTACACCTCAAGGCCCTAAAACCTTATCAACACCTTATACCTTTTCGTATACTGACCTATGCACACAATAACACAACATCATGTTAAGAGAAAATCAGATAATTAGATTAGAGAACATTAACACTTAGCACATAGGCTATTAAAAGAAAACAATTGATAGCATTGTAAAGAGAAACAACACTAACTTGAGATAAGAAATCCATATGTGTCAACTGGGAAGAGGGCCTGCTTGCCCCAAGAGCACTGTTGCTGAGGCCACCTAGAATTGAACGACCAACTGATTTTTCGTCCAATGATGCAATGAGAATGTTAGTTATTAGTTGTTGCAAGATTACCATTACCTTAGAGAAATAGTCAGATATCACGCAAATAAATATGATTTTGAAGAAAAATTGCATATATCAAAGGTGCCATGAAACAGTTTTAACCATTCTAATTACAAAATTGTAATTACTAACATCTTAAAAGTTTTATCATCTTTTTTTATTCAAACACTTCAGTAACTTATTTTTAGAATAAGATATATCATCTTATAAGCTCTAAAAACATTTATAATATGTAAGAGCTTATAAGATCTTTTAAATAAGCTCAGGCATACACCCTCTAAGTAAATTCTGAAATGAAGATAAGCACACTAATTCACTAGAGATGGGAAGCTCCATGTGAGCGGAACCTATACTCAGTTCGATTTTGTAACAAAGATGGTCATGAATCTTCACAAAGGAAATATATGGACAGTTAATTGGAACTTGAAATACTCTAAATTAACATGACTGAAACAATCTCGAGCAATCAATTATCTCTGTTCAAAATACCAGACACTTTGCTCATTCTAAACAACATGGAAAAAACTTAACCTTTTCTTGCATAACAATGCCAACCTAAAGAAAACCAATAAATTCTTCATTTATTTCGCTAAGCTCCTCTAAATGTTTCCTCTGCTAATGTGCATGATTTCTTTCTTGTTCTTCACCTCTTATGCCACACATGAGAAAGCAGTGATACAAGAAAATAAAGAAACCCAAAAATGAAACAATCGTTTTTCTTCCCCCCAAAACATGTAATTATGCCTACCTGCCCATTAATCATGAACAAATATGAAGAGAAAAAAATTAATCAAGTTGAAAAAATCACAAATATTACATACCACGAAACAGTTTAGAAGAATTTGAAGCAGCCATTTGTCAGAGTTACCGATGAGAATTTGGTGAACAAAAAGAAAAATTCCGTTATCTTCCCTGAAAATGCAAAAAAACATCAATCAGCGACAATAATCGCTCAAAAAACGTAGAAATTATCGACAATATAAACAGTACGAATAGAGTGTGCTTACGAGCTCCGTCACGGTGAGCGAGGCGGCTGATTTATGGCGGCGGAGGTGGCCCGGCCGGAGGGTTTGTGGTGAGAGGGGAAAAACCTGCGAAACAAAATAATGGACCAAACTGGTTTGGGCTGGATAACTTCAATTAAACTGGGCTGGAAATTAAAAGAAAATTGGGATATTAATTAACCAAACTGGTTTGGGCTGGGCTATGAACCCAAGTTCAGAAAATCCAGAATTAAAATATATTGGCTGGTTCGGTACATTCTTCAGTATATTTTTGTGACCTGTCTTTCATGTTGTTGAATTATTATTGTCTAGATATAAAAAGAAAAAGGAGCCATGGCAATTTTGAATCAAGCAAAGTCACAAACTTTCCGAAGTATGCTTTTCGGGCTTCTTGATTTAGATATAACCCATTTTGGCCCATAAAGTTTGGCACATAATTGCTGCCTGCTGGACAACTAGCTTATTAATTGACATGACAAGCAAATACATGTGCTAAAGTCCTCAGCTTTTGGATTCAATTTTGTGATTGAGTGGTAGAAGCTCGTATTGTCAGAACTTGGGTTGTCAAAATTAGCCCAGCCTGACTGGCCGGTAAAAACGTCGGACTGGACTTCATTTTCAGAGGCCCAGAATGAGCTTGATCTATTTGGCCCGTCCCATCCGGTCTAAAACAGTGAGTCAACCCGCTCGGCCTGTTTTTTTTTTTTTTTTTTGTGTGTGTATTTTCATTGTTTGGGCTCCAAAAATAGCAGTATGATTACTATTTGGCCCAGTTAGCCCGACTTTTCTTTGGCCTTGGTGGCACGGCACTGACCGCCGGTCGATTTGACAGACGACTGACATGAGTTGACCTCAAATGAGTGTGTGTGTTCCTTCCATTATTACCCTCCAGTGTACTCCAAAAAATAAGAGTGTGGTGCTCTGATATCGCGGGTTCGAATCTGTGTAGTCATAATTCTTTGTTGAAATATTGTAAGGGTTGTTTCTGGTTTCGTATCCCATTGATCATCTACTTGTGCATATCCCTCGACTTACCTCATGTCTGGCTAAGGGATCTCTAATTCAGGTTGGGAGGTTTTGCCTTCGGGAAAAACCCTTTTATGAAAAATCTATATGCGGATATGCTTTTAATATTTAACTTATTAACCCCACTTAAATGGGGAACTAAACGGTGGTTATGTATGTCCATTTACCATAAAATTATTTATAAATCATGTAAAAATGCACTTTAATTGTTTAAGTTTATATTCCCAAAACACCAAACAGATCATTGTAAAGAAATTTCATGCTGCATGATATGCAATTTTACTATTGATACTCTCGAAGGAAGTAAATTGGAAACTTATTAATTAACAATATGTAGTTAGGTAGGTTAGGTTACATTGATTTTCTTTTTTAACTATTATTTCTGAATGCAACCAATTCAAATTATTCAAACTGAACTATAATTACACATAGAACTCAATCAACGTTTCATAATCATCAGAAACATTACAGTTAAATTACTTTGACTGGAATATAATGCTTGCTAATTATGGAAGGAAACTTTTTCCCCAAATTTTATTTTGACCCGGAAGAATATATTAATTATTTGCTTTGACATAATGTTTGGTATTATTACAGCTTTTGACTTTGCTAGTAGTAGTAGCCTAGTATTTTTTTGATAATGAAAGGAATGAAAAATATTTTGACTGGAAGAATAAGAGCACAACCAAAAAGATTTTATTTATAGCTTGTATAGACGATCATTGTCTCGTGACTTCTGTCAATTCTACTACTTTTTTGTGTGTGTGGGTGTGGTTAATCATAATTCATAGTACCTTGCCTTTTGTTTTCATATATATTTTCAAATTTAAATTGCACTACTTTTTTTTTATTTTGTATTAAAAAGTTCTAAAAGAATAAGAGCAACAAATTTCATACACATAATATTGTTTGGGTAAGGTTATAAAACAATAGCAATATTCTTCAAAATAAGCTAATGTTTGTGCTTAACTGCAATTCTAGTTGTGTAACTAGGCAATTTTAGTCCTGTAATTTTTAGATTGGGTAATTTAATTGACGATTTGTTCCTTTAGTCAAAATTACAATTTTCTGACATGCTATATATATTTTGGGTATTTTAACTATATCTAAGGGTATTTTGGGAATGAATGAAAACTTATGGAACCATAATTGTACAAAATCAAAATTTTCCTGACCAGAATTATACAAGACCAAATTCGCCACCTCCATAGGTTCGGGACCATTTTTTTTTTTTTTGATCGGTAGTTTCTGGGACCAATTTTGGAATTTAACCAGGATGTTTAGGTGGGCTTATAAACTTTTAAAATATGTTTGAGAGTTTATGTGATATCGCGAAAAAGAATTTGGTTAAATTTTTAGTATGATATTGAGATCTCTGTTTTTAATAAAAGAACAAACATTCTAATTTATTTTCAAAATAGTATCTTATATTTAAAAACTCTTTTAGTTTTGATAATACGATTTATAAAATTATCATTATTAACATTTAAAAACTCCAAAAATTTATTCTATTTTTGCAAATAATTCAACAATTTAATCTTAACTCAAATTTAATATACTTTACTAGTCAAATTTACCAAGACCTAAAGAGATAAAAACAAAAGGAAAAAGGAAAAGAGGAGAGGAAATGGTACACATTAGAAACAAGTCAAAAAAAGGCATAGTAAAAGGGAACAGTAATAATAGTGTATAAAAGGGCATGGTAAAAAGGGGGAGTACTACTATTGTAATACAGTAATAGTGTGGAAAAAGTGAAAAAGCAAGGGGTAGAAATGTAATAAAGGGAAAAATATAGAAATATAGAGTGAAGGTGCATCACGAAGACCGTGACACGTGCAGTGTATGGTGATCGAGAAGTCAGCTCCCAATGTCTTGATTCTTTCTATCTCTCTATCCCCACTGACAACGACACGTGCCCATGCCTTCCTTCCCTCCTTTTTCTCTATTTCCCACTTTTATATTTTAACATAAATATCTCTCTTTACTCCGGCTTTGTTTGGAAGTAAGTCCCCATTTTTCCTTTTTTCAAAATTACCAACTTATCAACATTGCGTCACGCCCCGTGACATTAAGGTGTTTTTCCTTACGACTACTACTGAATTATAATGTAAATGATTGGTTTGTGGGTACGTGCATATGACCTTCGGATGTTTAGACATGCCTACCCGGTTAAGTTTGGGGAGCTTGTCGATAGTCTTGGAGTTGACTGTGAAGAAATGAATTGAGCATCCTTACCGAAATGGGTCGGATGCTCGAACCGCATTCCTGATGAGTCTAAGGCAGGGCGAAACCAGTAATTTTGTCGGGAATAGGTTGGCCCAATGGTCAAAACCGGGCCGCCGGCGTCGTGTTGTGGGCCGAAATGGTTGGCACAACATCGTGATATCAGAGCCGTCCAGACATTTGTATTATGTGGTTGCGCCAAGCGCTCTTATCGAGAGGGTGGTGGAGTAGGCAGGGGAGCGGAGCATATTGGGCGATCATTTTGGGATTCCTGTCTGGTCTCCGGGTGCGATTGGTGTGCGAGGGGCACACGTGTGGGCTGCCAAGAGGGCGCGTTGATGCACTTCGGGTGAAGCAGACAATGTACGAGGGCGAACACCATATTGGGCGGGGGAGGATGTCACGCCCCGTGACATTGGGGTGCCTTTTGCTATGACTACTAATGGATTGTGTTGTGAATGACTATATGTGTGACTTCAGTCGACTGGTGTGTGAGTACATGCATACGACCCTTCGGATGTTTGGACATGCCTACCCGGTTAAATTCGGGGAGTTTGTCGCTAGTTTGAGCTTGATGAAGAAGAGAATTGGTCATGCATCCCTACCCCAACTGGTTGGATATTGGAGTTGCATTCTTGATGAGCCCAAGGCATGGCGAAATCAGTGGTTGTCTCGAACGATTGGTTGGCCCTGGGTGATTGGGCCGCCGTACAGACATCGTGTGGGCCCAAAATGGCTAGGCCCGTGACAATTGTCCCTCTTATTTTTATGGTTTTGTTTTGTGTTTAAAATTTAGTTTTAAATGAAATATCTTCACAAGCTATGTAATATTTAGAACGTAATAATTCTAAACTAAAAAGAGCAAATAATTAAATTTTGTAATTTATGTATGGATGTTTTTTCAAATGCAATTTTCACTTTCCAACTATTCCAAAAGATAAGTTTATGTTTGTTTAGAAAATTCTCAATATAAATAAAGTTATTTTTAATTTTTATTTTTTATGAAAATATTTTTTTGAATACACAACCAAATAACTTTTTACCATAATCACGTAAATCTATGTGAAAATACACTATAATCATGTAAATTTATGTCACAAATATATTCAAAAAACTATAATCAAACATATTTCATTTTTAAGCAGAAATTCACACAACAAACCAAACACTCAATTCTCACACGAAAACCAATAAATTTTAAAAATTCATTTTCCAACAACGTAAACTAAAAATTGGACTTTGAACACATCCATACATTCCCTTAAATTTCTCATTGCATTAATTAAATTCTAATGTAATAATGGGAAAAAATGTTGACCTTTGAAAGATCACTTTTTACTAAAAATCAGACGAAATGTTAGGCCAAACACTGCTTATATTGCTAAAATATCTACACGTGCCCTTTGAGTCCTTTAAGCACACACCCAACTTGGCTTTTCCTCTTTCAAAAGCTGTTTTCTCCACATCAATGCACCTTTAACAGCTTTTCCCCATCTTTTCCTTTTTTATATATTTTTTTTCTTTAAAACCATAAAAAATAAAATAAAATAAACCCATTATTTCATCTTTTAAATATAGTTTTGTTACAGTAATGGTGGTAGATGTAGTACATACTACATAGGTACGAAATAATAATAAATAAATATTTGTGGTGGGAAATATAATATGATAAAATTAGTGTTGGCTTCGTTTTAACCGGCAAGTGACTCAGCCTGAGAACACACCTTAACTGAGTTGGTGCTAAATCTAGCACGAAAATTTAATATGTTTATAATTATTTTAAATTTGTTTTTTTATGTATTTCTGTTTTGGTATCTCGTGCTGGGGGACATTAACATGATTTGGATAAGAATCATAGTACACACACTTTTATTTATTTTCATATTCACCCCCCACAGTTTAATTTTTAAATTATACTACCTTGACCCACTTCTGCAATTTGTCGTGCCTGCCCCTGGTTAACTGTTTGCCGTTTATTAATTTCAATTTTTATAATGTTTTGAGTTGGAGTCTTATTTATATGAAGTTTTCTTTTATAAATAATATCTTTTTAAAATGCATAATGCAAGAAAAAACCAAAATTATAGGTTCGTGATATTGTTTTATGTGAAAAATGGAAAATAAAAATGATGATTTCTATTGGAAAATTTAAAAACAAATATAATTCCATTTTTATGAATAATTAAAAATTGGAAATAGGGGCTTGGAAACATAAACAAACAAGCCTTTGATTTTTTGTTTTGAAATTAGCCCGAACATCAAAGTGGGGTTTTTGTAAGTACCCCAAATATTTAACCTAAATACTTTCTATTCTTGTCTTGGAAGGAGATTATGTGGTACATGTTTGCTATAATATCCAAATTAAACCCCCAAATCCCCTCATTCCCATGCAAATTTAATTTACCACGTAAAATAAATAAAGTAAAAAGTAAAAAAAAATCCACGTAATTACCTGTCGAGAATCTCTAAACTCAAGAATTGTTCAGGGTCCATTTGGATGGAGGAATTTGAAATTCCAAGGGATTTTAAATGAATGGATTTCAAAGTCATTGGATTTGAAATCCACCTATTGTTTGGATGATGTGGATTTGTGTAAGGATTTCAAATCCATCGTAAGTTTTGATAAAAAATTTAGAAGCTCAATTTATTTTCTTAATTGATATTTAATAAATAAAAATAAAAGACATAATCTTATTATTTTGTGTGTGTGTGCAATGTGTGCAATATGTGTCCAGTGTGTGTAGTGTGTGCAAATGTGTACAGTGTGTGTAGTGTGTGCAAATGTGTGTAATATGTGTCCAGTGTGTGTAAATGTGTGTAGTGTGTGCAAATGTGTGCAATATGTGTCCAGTGTGTGTAGTGTGTGCAAATGTGTGCAATATGTGTCCAGTGTGTGTAGTGTGTGTAAATGTGTCCATTGTGTGTAGTGTGTGCAGTGCGTGTAAATGTGTCCAGTGTATGTGTAGTGTGTGTAAATGTGTGCAATATGTGTCCTGTGTGTGTAGTGTGTGTAAATGTGTCCATTGTGTGTAGTGTGTGCAGTGCGTGTAAATGTGTCCAGTGTGTGTGTAGTGTGTGTAAATGTGTGCAATATGTGTCCAGTGTGTGTAGTGTGTGTAAATGTGTCCATTGTGTGTAGTGTGTGCAATGCGTGTAAATGTGTGCAGTGTGTGTGTAGTGTGTGTAAATGTATGCAGTGTGTGTAGTGCGTGTAAATGTGTGTAGTGTGTGTAAATGTGTGCGGTGTGTGTAAGTGTGTGTGAATATGCAAGTGAGTATAAAGAGGGAAAAAAAGAATGGATTTCAAACGTTTTTTGGGAGGATTTGAATTATTTGAAAATGAACTAAAAGTTAAAGAGGGATTTGAAATCCATTGATTTGGATTTATATGCCAAACAGGGGTGTGGATTTAGCTAAGGATTTCAAATCTCTCATCCCAAATCCCCTCCCAAATCCCCCCATCCAAATGCACCCTGAAGTTTTCTTTTATAAATAATATCTTTTTAAAATGCATAATGCAAGAAAAAACCAAAATAAAACTTGGGAACAATTAATTTATATGGTTTAGACTTAACCGAAACTTAATTCCTGAATTTGTGGCTGATTTTGGAAATTAATATTATTCCTTGGGTCACATTAGCTAGACTTCTAAAGTCGAATTGAGATGAAGAGATCAACAAAAAGTAATATATTTTTCTTTGAGGAAATAAAAAAAAAAGTAATATTTTGAGTTTAAGAGCCATATTAACAAAGATTAAATTAATTAAAGAACCAAATTGAAAATACAAAAATGGGAACTATTTTTCAGACATTAAAACCAGTGTTCTAAAAAGCACTAGGCGCTAATCGGACGGCAGGTTGGGTCTTAGCGCTTAGGTGAAGCCTGAACGGGGTTAGACGGAGCTTAATCGGAAGAAAACATAAGCGGACAATGGAGGTCTAGCATCTAAGCGTGAACTAATCGGGGCTAGACGGGGATTATTAGAACAATGATTGATATACAAATGCGACTCTTTCATATATGGGATATACAAAAACCACCCCCAAGTTTTGGGTAATTATAGAAAAATCAAGAGAATTTTCAAAATTATAAAAAAATCCTATAAGATTTGATTATGTCTTAAATGTAATATTTTCACAAATGTAAAGAATATATTTGAAATATTTCTGCTTATGAATGAGGTAAAATGTAATACATAATCAAACCTTAATGAAATTTTTGTAATTTTCAAAAATCTCGATTTTTTTTTGTTTGTTATTAACTCAAATCTCGGAGGTAGTTTTTGTAATCATCCCTGGTGTGTTACTCATTAGTCCGTAAATTGGTTCCGACCCTAGTCTAAGGCCGGGCCGGGTCGGGTCGGATGGGGTCCGACTTATGTCTTAAGTCAAATCAAACAATGTAAGTGATGATCCAAATTAATATGGGAAATAATCTTACAAGTGAAGTATGAAAATTTTGGTATGAATTGAAGTTTTTGCAGCAGATAAACATATGGAGACAAAAATGTGGTCCAATATGAAGGTGTATTTAACGTGGAAGCAAAACTTGTGTTCATATACAATATGAGTTGGCTTGCTGCCAAGATTTTAATGTCTGATATGCAAAATTTATTCTCCACAGGTTGGGTGCGTGGATTTATTTAATTCGATTTATATCATAATCTGCCCTATTACACTTCACACATGATAAACACACATCCTTAAAATAGGAAATGAACTTGGTCGACTGTTTTAATTGCATTTCAGTAACAAAATAATAATATCAAAAATAATTTATCTCTAACAACATAGGTTGAGTAATACAAACAAGACCCCCCAAAAGAAATCTTGGATTACCCGTGATCACTGGCGGACGCAGGATTTCGACTTTGGGGGGGCGGAAAACGGACTGAGTTTATAAATTTATACTATGTGAAATTTTTTTTCCATATACTAACCATAATTAATGGTTTTTTATATTGTAAAAGACAACTATTTAAAATTTTATCAATTTTTGGGGGGAAAATTGTAAATTAATTCATTTATTTTACCTTTAAAAAATAATTTGGAAAATTTTTTGGGGGAAAAGAAATTTTTGGAAAATTTTTGGGGGGAATTCTTTTTTTTTTTGAAAATTTTGGGGGGGCAATTGTAAATTAATTTATTTATTTTACCCTTTAAAATATAATTTCAAAAATTTTTGGGGGGGAAAAAAAATTTTTGGAAAATTTTTGGGGGGCAGTGGCCCCCCCTTGGGTCCGCCATTGCCCGTGATCAATGGCGGAGCCAAGAGACTCTATCATCGTAGGCCGTATAGAAAATCTGAAAAAAAATAATACAATTATAGCTTTTTTTTTAAGAAAAAAATCACTAATTTTTTTTTTAAAAAAAAGGTTAGATCAAGGCTTAGGTTAGATCAACTCTGGATCCGCCAGTGCCCGTGAATGTTAGATCAAGGCTTAGGTCAAATAATAAAAATTATTATTTTCTCCCAAACTATACCGATCAACCGATAATTCACTAGCGATTTATAAATTTACCGACATAAATATTTTAGGAATTTACCAATAATTTTATATTTTTTTGGTGAATATTTACATACAACGATTTACATATATTGGTTTTAATTATCTATATTTTACATTTAAATTAATACTTATCTACAATTTTTTTTAGGTAAATTGCTTTTTTTCTTGTAGTAAGGGGCATTTTGGACCTTTGACATATTGTCCACGTAATCCCATCGGACACCAAATTACGTAATTGATGACCAATGCAAATATGCAATCTCACTCAGTTTCAAAATTTAATCCAATAATATTACTAATAGCAAACGAACCTTTATAGTTTTATAATTATAATAATAAGTGGTGGTGATGACAATCTCTAATACGACACAAATTCGATCTAAAGTTGTGAGAGAAACTTGAATATAAAAACCACTAACATGAATCTGACACGATGTTACCAATTTGTCTAAAAAATAGGTATTTTATATTTTGATTAATTTTTGATTTATTTTAAATATAACTCAAAATCAACCTAAAATCAATATGAACTCGACCCAATGACCCGGAGTTAAGGGAGTATTAAATATAGAGAGGGGCCAAATCACTACAAATCTTTTGCTTTTTTTTTTTTTTTTTTGATAACTCAACCTTCCTGCGCTTACGCCCGACTATCTGAGAGACAACAATTCCCCGCTCCTCATTCTTTGCGCCATGGTAAACATGGGATGTGCGACGGCCAAATGTTCGACGGCGGGTTGACGTCACAACCGATTCTCTCGAGGTAAAGAGAACAATTTATGTTCGCCCCCAATCTACTAATAACGATCTCTCCCCGAATCGAACCCAGACGGATGCTATTCAGTATGAGTTCCCACCAAATCTTCACCAGCTCGCATATGCTCCGGGAAGCAATTTGATGGAGCAGAGATAGTAGCATAGAAAAAGAGGGTTTTATTTTTTATTTTTAAATTTTTTCGGTTTAAAAAAACAATAATAATTAAATGGGTAAGAGAGACCAATAATATCCTGTTCTGGTTTGCCTCTAGTGGCCCATCATTTGCTATCACCCATAATCAGACTCATAATTTTAAATTGTGAAAAATGGGGCAGGAAGCAATGAGACGCATCATTACTTGTACGGACAAACCATAGTTTATTTATTTTCCTTCCACATTAAATTATATTTCGTTATCCTTAAAAGCCCTTTTTGTAGGATGGATTATTGTAAAACTTTGTGCCTTTTTTATTAAACTATTTGTAATTTAGTGTGGGCTTTGGGGGAAAAAATGACCAATGAGTTGAGCAAACTTCTCAACTTGACATTTGGGTGGTGGAGATTGGAGAATACCCTTTAACTTTTTACTCCCACTTTGGGGAGCTTATATATAATAATATATATTTTTTTTCTCTTTCACATCTCTATGGACCAAATGGTCCAAATCACCACATAAACTGTGAAATTGAACAGTGTTATGCATTAACATTACAGTCCAAAAAAACTTTAAACAGTAGTGTGTAAGAATTGGGTGTCATTATTGGTCACTTTAAGCATTTTCTAGAGTTACCGCCTAGACATTAAAGTGTCTTTCGTTATGATTATTAGTGGATTATATAATAACAACTGCACATATGGTTTCAATTGGTTGGTTTATGGGTACATGCATTACATGCATATGATCTTTCGGATGTTCAGGTAGGCCTATCCAGTTAAGTTCGGGAGTTTGTCGCTAGGCGTGGACATGGCGGTGAAGAAGGGAATTGGTCATCCCTACCCAAATTGATCGGATGCTGGAGCCGCATTTCTGATGAGCCCAAAATAGGGTGAAACCAGTGTTTGCCCCGAGGGATAAACTAGCCCTGGATGGTTTGAGGCGCCACGCGGGCATTGTATGGGGCCGAACGATTGGGCCCATGACAAAATAATATATATCTTTTTTTCTTCACAACTATATGTACCAAATCATCACGCAAACTGAGAAATTAACAGTATTATGCATTAGCATTACATTCCAAAACAACTTTAAACAATAGTGTGTAAGAATTGGATGTCATTATTGGTCACTTTAAGCATTTTCTAGAGTTACCACTTACCAATACTTTTTATTTTTGTTTTTTTATAACTAAGGTTAAGGACCACAACTGTGGCTCCTTATTACTGTCACTTAGGTAAACTGTAGTTTTCTGGTAGAGTCTGCTGACATACAATCGTGTCCTCTCAAATAAAGAGAACCCCCGTGAATGATATTTAGTATTAGTTCCCATCAATCATTCACCAGCTTGTATATGTTCGGAGAGTATTTTGATTGTATGTGGATTTTAACCCATAATACAACCTCATAAGAACATAATGGTGGTCAGATAGATTAAGCCCTCGTTACTTACCAATACCTTTATGATTAATAATTATGACTTTTGCATCACAATACTAATGTTTTTAGAATCTGTCTGATTCGATCGGTTTAACCCACAATTAGTGGTTGGTTTAATTCATTTGATGCAAAATAAAAAATAAAAGGAAGATCGCTGAACTGGTCAAAATTGTTGGAACCTATCAAATCACTCAATTTATTTTTGTGAAGTTTAAACTTAGTATTTAATTATATGCATGTAATTATTTGTTTTTTCTTAGTTATATTTTTTAGTTGGTTACCTATCATTCTCCATCAGTAAATTTTAGTGCATAAAATTTAGTTTATTATATAAAATAACAAAAAAAACATTAGGATTAATTACAAAAACACCACTAAGGTTTCGGCTAATTACAAAAAAATCCAAACATGTTTTAAAATTATAAAAAACCCTTTCATGTTTGATCATGCCTTAAATTTAAGTGGGTAATTGTATGTTTTTATAAACGCTAGGTTTTTTTTTTTGAAATATTTTCTCGTTATGGAGTAGAAAATCTAGGACCGAATTAATCAAACCTTAAGGGATTTTTCATAATTTTCAAAAATCTCTGGGTTTTCTTGTAATTAGCCCAAACATCAGGGGGTGGTTTTGTAATTATCCCAAAAAAATATCAAATTTAATGCTTCTCTACTAGGGATGGCAATGGGTAGGATTCAAGTAGGATTCTATATCATCCATCTCCATACCCATTTATTATACTCATACACATACTCATACCCATACCCATCGGGTATTCAATTTTCATACTCATCCCCATACCCATCGGAGGATCATGTATTCATACCCTACACATACCCTCTTATCATTTACAATTGTATTTTTTTCAAATTTAAGTTATTTCTTTTTTTTAAAGAGAAATTTGAGTTATTTAAATAAAAATATAGATATTTACTAAATTCTTAAGGAAACAATAAGGAAAAAAGAATACATATAAGAATTAGAGAACTAAATATTATAAAAATATAACAAAATATTAAAAGGATTAAACAAAAGTGTTAGTGGGTTAGTAGATTTTGGTTAAGACTTGGGAAAAAAAATATTTTCTTTAAATATAAATAAATAGAGTTGTATAAATAAAAATATATGTAAAATATTATAAATAAATATATATGTAGATATATTATATATATAATATTATTATTTAATCGGGTATCGGGTAGGGTATGGGTGGGATGTACCTAGACCCACCTCCATACCCATACACAAAAATACCCATACCCATATACCCATTTATTTAATCGGGTACAAAACTACCCTCCATACCCTCCTCCGTAAGGGTCGGGTATCAGATCCTCCGTCGGGTTCGGAGGAAATTGTCATCCCTATTCTCTACATCCTTTTTGGTTGAAATAAAATCTTGGTAACTTGATCCCAAATTATTATTCCATTTATTATAAATTCGCAACAACAACAATTAACATTATTAAACATTAATGAATCCACTAATATGATTTATGGAAAGAGGGCCGCAATCACTTTTTTTTTTTTTTTTTAAGAAAAAGATGGCCGCAATCTTAATAGTTTTGGATTGGTTCGAAATCCATCCTATGATATATTAGGACAAGAAATATGTGATCTAGTAACCTGCTGTATAATTGGTTGGAAATCCTCTAGTAGTGCTTTGATTTTATTTTATTTTGTTATTTTTTATTTTGTTTTTTCCTCTAATCTTGTTTTACTTCATCGATAATTATTTTGTGTGGAACTTTTGTCTGATATTGATGTCTGTTCAAGATAGTCTTTTTATCAGTTGACAATATAATTTTGTTTCAAAATTTTGAATATATTAGTTATCGTTCCGGTAAAAAAAAATCAATATATTGTATCGTTGTTCCATTGTGAGCTCCTAATATGAGCATTTGTGAGAACCATGATAATTGATTAACACTAAACTGGGCCGAGTTGATTGTCAAAAACTACCGGGATACGCCTCCCACAACAAGCATTCTTGAATCCAAATAGTAGCAAGATTGAATCGATCAAGAGGTAATCTTGAGAACTATAAATAATACCGAGATGCACTGGATTGCAACATTGATTTCGCGTGATTTTTCAAAGTACCCCACCTATGCTCGGGATCTTTACACGGAATCCCCAAATCAAGCCCAGTTGGATAAGGTTGAATCACTAAACAGAATTATGTTATGGAAATCCTAAATTTCCATAACAAATATAAGATTTCTCTGAAACTCTAATTCTTAAGCACCTATAAATACACCTTGTTAAGTTATATTGTATTGTTTAGGTTAGACTTTAATATATACTGCACTTGTACGATTTTCGTATTTTCCTCTCGAAAGCTTGATGTAACTTGAGCGTTGTAGACGATACGGCAAAAAAATCCATCAGCTGACATCCTTATTACAATTGTTTTGCAAGCATTGAGGCAAATCATCTTTTTGAGTGGTGTGGATATTTATTGTGGGGGGGAATTTTTAAAGTACCCACTATGAATAGTGGGTATTCTTTTCTATCCATAGACATAAGAAAACTATTTTCTACCCAATTTGACAAGAATGCCACTCCTTTAATTTGAAGATTTTGAATTTTGAAACTTGTGCAATTAATGCTTTCCTTGAAAATCGTGTACACTTCCCCCCGAATACACACACACCTATGTAAAATCGTATACCCATATCGTGTCATATCGTGCCCATATCGTGCCAACCCCATGTACATACCGTGCCCAAAATCGTGTCATATCATGCATATCGCGCATATCGTGCCAACCTATATCATGCCATATCGTGCCATATCATGCATATCGCGCATGTCGTGCCATATCGTGCCAACCAATATCGTGCCCAAAATCGTGTCATATCATGCATATCGCGCCATATCGTGCCAATCTATATCGTGCCAAAATCATGTCATATCATGCATATCGCGCATATCGTGCCAACCTATATCGTGTCATATCATTCATATCGCGCATATCGCGCCAACCTATGTCGTGTCATATCATGCATATCGCGCATATCGTGCCATATCGTGCATATCGTGCCATATCGTGCATATCGCGCATATCGTGCCAACCTATATCGTGCCCATATAAAAAACACGATAATTTATTTAAAAAAAAATGAATCGAAGTTATTTTAAAATCAAAAAATTACAATAAACGGAAAAAAAAAATCAAAGTTATTTTAAAATAAAAATTTACAAAATATTATATATGAATATTAAAAAAACTACATATTTTTTAAACATTTGCCACTGTATAAAATTTGGAAATTTATTTAAAAATCTCAAAACTTGTTTAAAATATGAAAAATGGATTAGAAAATGAAAATTGTTGAAGGCTTTCGAAATATTTTACCACAAAGTGATCAGATTGTTTATAAAATTCAAAAAAAGAGTAGAGAGAGAAAAAATAAAGAAATAGGACCCCACCTACTTTTGTATTTAAAGTGTAAGGGTATGGTGGTAAAAGAACCACAAAAATGGGTAAAAAACTTAGTTTTTTATTTCACATGTTAGAAAAGACTTTGTCCAATCCCAAGTGGGTATTTCCCACCATTTGCTCTTTATTGTGGCAAGTAGGCTAAGCACCTGGTCTTTGCTCCACCAATAATTGTTACTACATATGATATCCTAGCTAGTCATTTCAAACCATCCTAATAACTTTCCTCACTAATCAACTAACCCGTTGTCAAAAAACGTCTCCAGATATTTACACTAAACACATTGATTAGCCAAGGTCAACAACTTCATTATCAGAAAAACCCTTCTCAAAAACATATACATTTAAGTTTGTTTTGAGAAATCTATAGATAAATTCCGATTCTTTCTATTTCTCTTGATTCTTTTTGAGATCGGAAGTTGTCAATGAAAGAATTGTAGCTAAGGTCCTTCATCAAAATATCAAAAAATATAAATAAATAAAATTATAGGTTTTTAGAAGATTAATTTGAGAATTACCTTGAAAAGTTTCAATACGATGCACTAGCATTCACTAGATTGTGTGGATGATCTGTAACGATCGAATATAGACTTAACAAATCGAGCTATAAATGCATCACTTGGTTAAAATAAGATGTACCATAACATACATTTTAAAATTTTATACTTGAATCAATAAATCATTCACTATATATTATAATTTTTCCAAAACAAATCAATTAATGTGGGAAAAAATAATTCTATTGACAAAACTATAGGAGTGAATGAAATGCACATCAAACTTATGCAACAATTGATGTTATAATCATTAATATGTTATATGTGAGTTATATCCTCATCAAATCTTTCTTGTTGGTTTCTTTAATTGTCATAAATATTGTACAACTGAAAAAAAGGATAGTAATTAGTACCCCTACAAATATATAAAAAGTTAATTAGGAAAAGTTGAGGGGCGTAAATGAAACATAAAAGAAGTATGTACAGAGAAGGAACGGCGCTGTGTCTGTCCTTACCCGATAAGCCCGCTTAAATCCCTGTAATAGTATTTTCTCAAAAGATATAAAAAAATCCCTGTAATAATATTTACAATATCCACATTTCTTTTCAAGAAATCCAGCAACCCAAATCAAAAACCCTAATTTACTTTCCATCATCATCATAATTCACCCACACTTATTTTCCCCTCTTCTTTCTTTCTTTTTCTTCATTTTTTTAAAGCATTTTTACAGGAGCTTTGGAGTTTGGAAAGTTGGGAGATAAGGAAGCAACTCAACTGGAATTTCGGGTAAACCCATTTTCACAAACTTCAAAGTCGGGTCATTTAATTTGTCTACAAATACATCTCATTCTAATTTTTCCCACTTCAACCCCTTCATTTGTAGTTTCACATTCTTCAGGTAAAGTTTCAAATTATTTTTTTCTTTTTGCAAAAAATCAATAATGGGATTTACTTAATCTAGCACAATTTTTTGAGCTTAAATATCACATAATTTCATGTTCTTGAAAATCTGTACATTTTCTCATCTTTTTTCTTCTAGTACTGTAAATCCAGTGTTGATTTTCTCAAAAAGTTCACGATTA
Organism: Rehmannia glutinosa; assembly: GCA_016081115.2. Classification (NCBI taxonomy): domain Eukaryota; kingdom Viridiplantae; phylum Streptophyta; class Magnoliopsida; order Lamiales; family Orobanchaceae; genus Rehmannia; species Rehmannia glutinosa. The sequence continues at coordinate 76,290,495 of CM071933.1, read as the reverse complement.
TCTGAATACATACTTAGTCAAGATTTTGTGAGTTTTCTTACAATTATATTTTTGAAAAGTGTGATCACAAAGCTGATCTGCAGAATTTTGAAGTTTTTATAGAGAGGGAAAAAAGTGTCACACAGATCCATCAGTTCTGGATTTGTTGTTTCATTGTATCTTCGAACAACAAGACTCAGACATATAAACGTATATATTTATATTGCTTGTATAGAATGAGAAAAAATATTACTAGTATTTTTTTTATTTTTTTTGTCTACTAATATTTGTTTGTTTGGAAGTTATTTTTATGTGAATTGTTTTTTTTTTTTTGAGTAATTAGTCATTAAGCAGATCGTTATTATGTCTGGTTGTCTGCAATTTCTACTTTCTAGGGCCAGCCAAAGCTTTAATTACTAGGCTCAGCCAAAACCCAAAATCTTAACTAACAATTAAACCATAATTTAGTTTGTTAATATTTCGTTTTTTAGCTTAATTTCAAATAATTTGAATTCTTAGAAGAAAAAAAAACAAGTTAAAAGAAAATATTATTCTTTTTTTCTTTCCCTTTTCCATTTTCTTAAGAATCAGATTCTATATATTTTTTTTGGGGGTGAGGGTGGTTTGGATTGGTATACCCATATATGTGGTGGTTATATATTTGACTGTTTAATTTGTTTTTATTTATTTTTTTTTGTTGCAGAGCTGAGCAAAGAGAAGTCTGAGCAAATACACAGGCTTTGGTTTTTGCTTTTGAAAATCACTGCAAAAAGCTTCAAACGGAGCCCTCCTTCCTCACCCACCCCACCCCACCCCACCCCCTCTTTCTGACCTTTCTCTGTTACAGAACGTGATATATCGTATAGCAGAAAATAGCCTTTCTTTATATATATCTATTTTGTATGTATACATCACTACAAAAGCCAAAGTACTCTGTGTAATCATCATCAATGCAAAGACGGTACAGTCTTCCCCACATCCTCCACCACACCTACTGATTTTCTCTCTCTTTCGCACAAAACCCTAATTTCACAATTTCAGAATTTTTTTCCCACCTTCTCACATAAGAAAGCAACAGAGCTGAAAGGGGGGATTCAGAAGAAAGGCATGAAAGCGGGGTGGAATGGAGGTAGATGAGATTCAATGTAAGTTCCCGAGAATCAGCAATGGTAACGGAAAACTTGATTCGTCTAGATTAGGCCACGGTCAGAAAATGGATGAACAGTACCCAGACGAAGAAGACGACGGAGAGAACAAAAGAGGTACGGTTAACGGCGGCCTACGTGGCGGAGGCGTTGATCTCGGTGGTGGTGTGGGTAGGTTTTACGGCTGGCCTTCGTCTCGAATTGTTAGGGTTTCACGAGCATCGGGGGGAAAAGACAGGCACAGCAAGGTTCTGACATCGAAGGGGCTAAGAGACCGACGGGTGAGGCTCTCTGTGAATACCGCTATTCAATTCTACGATTTACAAGATCGATTAGGCTACGATCAGCCGAGCAAGGCGGTGGAGTGGTTGTTGAAGGCGGCGGCCACCTCTATTTCCGAGCTGCCGCCGATGAACTCTCCGTTCCCCGACACACCTAAGCAGCTTAGCGATGAGAAAAAATCGAGCACCGCCGGAAGTGATCAGCTCGGTTTTGATTCAGCGGAAGTGGATATGAACGGTGGAAATGGCGATCCCAATTTCTCGCAGCAGCAGGTGACGAAATCCTCCGCCTGTAGTAGCACTTCTGAAACCAGCAAAGGCTCCGGGCTTTCGCTTTCCAGATCTGAAAGCAGGATCAAGGCTCGAGAGCGGGCAAAGGGAAGAGTTGCAGTGAAGGAGAAGGTAAAAGAGAACGAATCTTCTCAAGTTGGTTCTCTAAACCCTATTTCCCAAACCACCTCTTTCACCGAGCTCCTGAGTGGAGGGATGAACAATGTTAATAACAGTACCAACAATGGCTCGGTTCATCAAAATCACAATAATAGTGATGGTACTACAAACGAGTCAAATTTCTTTCTAAAATCTCCCAGACATTGGTCCTCAACTCCGATGGATTACTTTACTTCTGGGCTTTTAGGACCACCGGCGACTCGTTCGGGGCAAATGCATTTGGCGGCAAATCCGTTCACATCGGTGGCCTCGCCGCTGTTCAGTGTGACGGCGGACCACGGCCACCCGGAGCTCCAGCATTTCTCCTTTGTACCAGATTTAGTCCCAGTTGTGAATGCTACTGCCGGAGGGAATAGTGGCAGTAATAACAATAATAACCAGCACCATAATGGCAACGGTGATTATAACCTGAACTTCACGATTTCTTCTTCTGCTAATTCATCCGGCCTTGCTGGCTTCAATAGGGGGACCCTTCAGTCCAATTCATCTTCCCCGTCTCTGTTGCCTCACCTCCAGAGGTTTCCTGACGGATCTCCTCCGAGTTTCTTCATCGGCGCCACCGCACCTGTGGAGAACCACCACCAGTTCCTCTCTGGGTACGACGCCCGCTTGCAGCTCTGCTATGGCGATGCTCATGCTAATAACGGCAGGCATTCCGGCCAAAAAGGAAAGGGCAAGAACTGAAAACCACTTCTTCAATCCTGGTAATTAATTTTCTTAATTATTATTCGTAATGCTGTTTAGTGTTTAACTTTTCTTTGCTTTATTTTTGTGCTTATCTGGATTCTCGTCTATAATTCTACATCACATGGGTTTGAGTGTTTTTTTTTTCTCCATTGTTATCCTCGTGTGCTTTTCTGGATTTGACGGGTTGCAGTACTATGAACAGTTTTTTCCATTAATTTTCTTGGTTTCATAAAAAGGCCTGACCATTGGGGACATAAATATATACTATATATCATCTCGCTCCTCATTGTGTTGTCTTTTGTGATAACTCGCATGGATACCTGCGAATGGGGATCGGCTGGTTGTCTCTTTGCTTGGTTCCCTTCTTTCTAACATAATGGCGGAGGCCAGGTGTTGCTCTGTTAGGGAAAGGTGCGCACTTTAGCATAGCAACCATGAGAGGTTTGGTGTAGGATAGAAGGGATCTGGTTTCTTATTTAATTCCACCAAAAAAATTTCTGTCTCCTTTTATTATGGCTGCCCCACCATTGGCCTGTGGGCTGTGACAGAGAAAAACCTCTGGCGGGCGTTTCAACACCTGTCAGTGCATCGGCGCCCTGTCGAATTAATTTTTATTAATTAGGGTTTTGAGTCTTTATCTGCAAGTAGGGGTATCTTAAAAGACCATACCTAAATATAAAGGCTAAACCAGGAATTCATGGAGCAAGAGGCAATAATCTAAAATATATTTACATTAACCATATTAGTTTAAAAATAGAACATATATTTATTTAATATTCTTTACATTATATGAAAAAATGTGAAACATTACAGGCGTGAGGAAATGCTTAATAGGCATATGCATTATCATCTATCAGTTTAAGTTTGACCATAATCTTTTAAATGAAAATAAAGGGTATTTCTAATGAAATGGGTATACAAATGCTCTTTTGGAATTTCAAATACGGAGGCTGTGAGTTTGTTGTCAAATTTTTTTGCAAAATTTCCTCGCAATTTTTTTTGGACCTAAATGCGATTGCGTGTCAAAAAATACACGTGGAAGTCCACGTGTTTATAGAATTATTAACGACGATAGAGTCATCACTACTGCCTATCGCGCCTTTTTTTAACTTTATCCTAAACATATTTGTGACGACATGTCGCCGCTTATATGTAGATACAATGCTCAAAATCAGTGGCGATGACAAGTAATTGCAAGTTTTGAAGTATTAGCGACGACATTTATTGCGTCGTTGCATAAGTTTTAGTGACCCATCTTTTTTATCCAGACGATGACACATGTTGAGCGATCTTTAGGATGTTAAGAAGGGGATGAGATTTTCTATTCCATTTTCCTAGTTCTACTCCCTATTCTATATATTGGATGAAAGACACGTATACACTTTTGACATCATGTTGTACACATGTCATTAATCTGATGATACGGAACAAAGAGTGGAATAGGAAAATAAAACAGGAAATCTCTATCCGTTAAGAAATCGTCGTTAATACCTTTGTCACTTTTGACCTTTTTGTAGTAGTGAATCAACATGTTATTTGTCTTCATCTTAGTTTTTTGCTATATGACCAATTAGTGTTGTGCAATAATTTTATTGTTTGAATTAATTTTTTTTGTAGAAAAACAAGAAAGTGTATTAAGATTTTTTTCAATTAGCGTATAGTTTTTTTTTTTTTTTGTTTTCTTATTTCTTTTTCTATTTCACAAATTCACTAAATTAAGGATAGACAATTGCCCTCTATTTTAGGGATAGTAATAGTAATTTAAGATTTAGTGTTTTGCTTCATGTGAATATTGCGGCTCGTGAAGGATCAACTCCTTTAGCTAGGATTGGTTGCTTGATGAGTTCCTACCTGCCTTTGATACAAATAAATTGTTAAAGTGATGTGCGATGTTCAGATGAAACCACTCCCACGATCATGTGAGTGAGAGAAAGAATATGACGTTTTTTTATTGAATAATGACTTGTATAGGTTCCATTGGTCCAATATTAAAGACAAATAATAAATGATTGCTTTCTATAGTAGAATCAGTCTAAAAAGAAACAATATATAGAAAAAGTAGATACCAATGCAAAATAATGTAAAGATGGAAGGAAATTGATGATGTAGGGTAATCCAAACATCACATAATATAAGAAACTTAGTGATGGAATAGACAATGTAAGATCTCAAGCGCCATGTCACAAAAAAATAATTAGTGTAGGAAATTTGAATATCTCTATCCTTGTACCACCAGCTTGTAACTCAAGTAGTATTGTTTATCCTTTGTAAATGTGTGACCAGTGTTCGAACCATGTAACTTTCAATTTCTTTGAAATTTATCTTCTCCCCTCCAACCACTACTCCCAACGTAATAAAAAAGTATCTCTATCCTTATATCATACAGAGCACATGCAAGACCTTGCAACAAGCACACACGACATTCGGCTGTGGTGTGGCCGCCCCACTAATTTGTGTAGGAAATGTGAATATCCTTATCCTTATATTGCTCGATTGCGATTTTGTCCCATTTGGCCTCACCTAGACCTTGCGCCACAGGATAACTATTGCCACACTTTGGCCCAACCAACTCATCAACAATTGCTCCATTGGGAATCAAACCCATGGTCTTGGCTCTGATAGCAGTTATTAGATATCAGTCGCTAAACCCTGACCTTGGCTCTTATAGTAGTTATTTGATATCAGTCGCTATCACTTCACCTAAAACCAATAGGTGTTAGGGAATGCTTATATCCTTATATTACTGAACATGTACAAGCATTCACAATATTCAATTATGAGTCTGTGACTGGCCCACCTGAAACCTCGTACCAGTGGACAAAATTAAAAAATAGACAATGTAAAATCTCAAGCGCCATGTCACCTAAACTAATTAGTGTTAGGAAATTTGAATATCTCTGTCCTTATATCGTACAGAGCAAATGCAAGTATCCACGATATTTGATTGTGATTTTGCCCCATTTGACCTATCAAGACCTCGCAACAAGCACACACGACATTCAACTATGATGTGGCAGTCCCACTAATTCGTGTTAGGAAATGTGAATATCCTTATCCTTATATCATTCGACTGCGATTTTGTCCCATTTGGCCCAACCTAGAGCTTGCGCCACGTGACAACTATGGCCACACTTTGGCCCAACCAACTCCTCATGAGCAATTGGTTCCATTGGGAATTGAACCCGTGATCTTTGCTATGATAGAAGTTATTAGATATCAGTCGCTACCACTTCATCTAAAACCAATTGGTGTTAGGAAATGCATATATCTTTATACTATACTCAACATACACAAGCGTTCACAACATATAATTATGAGTCTGGGACTTGCCCACCTAAAACCTCGCACCACAAGATAAAATTCTATCACAGCTTGGCCCACCAAAAAAGATGAGTGAGGGAGCCATAGAGAGCATAAAAGATAATGTATAAGTGTCAGAAGCAGATGCATCACTATACAACGAGAGATGACATTGCACTTTGAGGAAAATTTGCTGCCACTTAGGGTATAAGTTGTTGCGGTTGCGAAAAAAGTTGTCACGACACAAGAACTCAACATTACTACGACTCGATGATCAACTTTCAATTGTTGACACTTTTAGCTCATTGCTCACTGCTACAGAAAGTATCAAAATCGAATATGATATTGAGCCCCCTTAAACCTCGAGCTGCGGGACAAGCACGCACAAACATGCACCCATGTCATTCTTCTGTAACTTGGCCCCACCTCGACCTTATGTCACAGATAATTGTTGCCACACTTTGGCCCAACACTCTACTCAACAACAATTGATCCAATTGAGAATCGAGCTTGTGACCTTTGCTTGTTAACAATTATTGGATATCAGGCGCTGCCATTATACCTAAAATCAATTGTTGTTGGGGAATGTACATGCTTTATACGTGTATCGTACTGCTACCGTATTTAACATGCAAGTGCTCACAACATTCGCTTATGACTTGACCCACCCAGAACCACACACTACAGGATAATTGCTATCACACTTTGTCTGACCAGAAGAGATGAGCGACGGAGCCGATAGTGACCATAAAAGATAATGTGTCAGTGTTAGAAGCGACATTGACATTGATGCTTGGAAATGTAGGCATTGCTATACTGGTTGAAGGGAGGAGATAAATTTCAAATAAACTGAAAGATACAGGGTTCGAACCCTGGTTAACACCCTTATAAAGGGTTAGTGATACCACTTGAGCTACAAACTAATGGTCCTTGAGAACATTGTGTTACAATCTAAGAAATAAGACTTTGTGATTACAAAAAAAATGACACGAAATGAGGATTTAGCATTGCGACGACCCTATAATCAAGTGTTGCAACTTAGGAAAATAGGTGCCATGCCACCATTGTTACTTCAATGGAGAATTCATTCGACGCATATTTTTTGATAATGTAATATTGTCTTTCAATAGAAATGTGGGTTCTGACTCATATTTGACCAAATATTTTAGTAAGTTAAATTTGGTTTAAAATACAAAACAAAATAGATATTTATAATCTATATTATGAGTAGATGAGTCTAGTTTTTGGAATTTCTCATAACCAATTTCGAGTAAATGGAAAATTAATGCACAAAGTTAATGACATAAATACAAATGAGTTTGGAAATCAGAAATGTGAGAGATAGATTAAATACCATCCCACATGAAAAGTTGAGCTAAAGTAACTCATTGAAAATTAATAAGTTTCCTTATCTTATATTTTATATTATAATTGCATATTCTTAATAACATAAATTATCATTATCAAACATATAATATTAAGTACATAAGAATTACATTATCATATATAATATATATGTAAACTATATATTAAATATTTTGATAAAATTAAACTACTAGGTGGGGCGGGCCCAAAAGGGACGGGCCAGGGAAGGTATTGAACGGGGCGGGTCAAATTTTGCAAGTAATTAATGAAACATTTTACGTTCGTTGGTAACTTAAGTTTTGCAGGCGTTGCTAGCTTAAGTTAGAAGATTATTGTATTTTATAGGCGATTGACTAGAACCGTTAGCATTTGTACGAGGCAATTTCGTTTTGTGGATAGATAATCCAATTCTTGGCTCAATTTAAATTTTTTTCCCATTGCTCAACCCGTTTTTCATATAGACATACACTTGCTAAACAACGTCATCTTATCACCTAGTAGAATTGGATAGCAATAGTTTTTCAAAGTTACCCTTCTGCCCTTGGCTTCCTTAGAACCCTTAGAACGCTGGGATGAGGATAGATAATATTTATGCATAATTGGAAGGAGTTCAAAGGCAATGATAAGAATCTTTTGAAGATGGCAACTAAATTAAAGAAAACATCGGCCTAATTAGGAGCTGATGGAGATGATGTGAAGATGAATATAATAGAAAATTAATACAAAAACATATGTTTTGATTGTAGTTGAATCAAGAACTTCGAAATTCGAATACTTGAGAATGATACGGTGGCTGATCAAGCAAGAAGAAAGGATTGGAAAATGTGGAATTAAGAAACTGATCTTTTTTACAGAAACTGATTGTTTTATTAAGTATTTTATCAATCCTTTGCCTACTAGAAATATAACTTGTTCATTTTGAGTATTTGACTGTTACATAATGCAGCTTTCATATTCAGATACTGTTATTGTGGCTTAAACGATTTCTTCTTAATTTAGCTTAGATTTTCCACTTATTGTTCATTAGCTATGCATCCTTTTATATTAGGGATAATTACAAAAACACCCCTGAGGTTTGGGCTAATTACAAAAAAACCCAGAGATTTTTGAAATTTACAAAAAAACCTTTGAGATTTGATTACGTCTTACATTTTTCTCATCATAAGCAAAAAAACATATCAAAAAACCCCCTGATATTATAAAAATACTATAGTTACCCCCTTAAATTTAATACATAATCATATTTGATGGGGTTTTGTAATTTCAAAATATCTCTGGGTGTTTTTGTAATTAGCCCAAATCTCAGGGGTGTTTTTGTAATTAGCCCTTTATATTAATATTGCCTCTTAATGAGCCCCTTTGCTTCTTGATGTGCTTATATGGAAATGACATGTTTCTTACATGTATTTTTAGCTTTGCAACATTAGAACATATTTTCTGGGTTTTGCATTTATAGTGTTCGTTCTGATTTTTTTTTTTTTGAATAAGTTGGGAGTAGTGGTTGGAAGAAGTGGATAAATTTCAAAGAAACCGAAAGATACATGGTTCGAACTCGTTCTGATTTTGAATATACATGGTTTTACTTGTTCCAAATCTTTAGAGAATTAAGAATAGTTACAATGATTTTTCGATTTTTACTTTTCAATCGGGTATGAATTTGATCCATGTTTATTGCAGGTAATTGATGATGTGAAAAGTTGCCGCATATACTGAGCAAAAGCAGTGTGTTTCCCTGCAGCTAAGCCTCAGCGCGGCCCCTTATGTTATTGTTGTGCCTCTGAAATTGTATCAATTATTCAAGTAATTTTTACTCTCACTCTGATTTGCTGGTTTATTATTATGATGAACTGTGGCTGTGCTGTTGTGTGTTTTTGATGAGAAATATTGTGTAGTTGATTATTGAATATTTGTCTGTCCAAATTTCTGTTTTTGCTCTACACAATTAAATGTTCATAATAATGGTGTGAATCAATGTCATTTTCATTTCTTGAGCATATGCTTGCTAGGTTTGAACTATAATTGCTTCTCGTTTGTTTGTTTGCCATTAGGGCTGTATACATTTGCGAACAGAGCTTTCAACAAACAGCTCGTGAACGAGCTCGATTAGCGTTCGTTTATTAAGTTTAGTGAATTGTTCATAAACATGTTCATTTAGTGTTTGTTTATTATTTATTTTTTAATCATTATTTATACATTTACTTCTTAATATTCATTACTTTATTATGAAAAATAAGCTTATTTTAGTTTAATATTACAACTTATTTACATTTGCAATCCTCATAATATTCATTTATTATGAATTGAGTGTTCATGAACAAAGTGTATTTAATTTTTTTACATGTTTATATAGTTGTTTATGAACAATTAATGAGCATGTTCGTGAACATGTTCGATTATTAAATAAACGAACACAAACAACCTTTTAAAGTAAACGAACAACCACAAACAACCCTCGTTTGTTCGAGCTCGGTTCGTTTACAGCCCTATTTGCCATAGCACATACCATACTCTTCTTCTCTCTTTCCCCAAAAAAAAACACTCAAGATTTTTTTATTTCAATTTGTGTATCATCTCATGTTCCAAGACACCAAATGCATTGGTGACATTATTAATTTACACTTGACGTAATACGAGATGAAACACAATTTAGAATAGAGGATTCTAATTTCTATCCGCTAAAAAAACACAAAAAGAAATAAAGAGGATTTTAGGTACAAATAATTGATTGGTAGCCCTAATACAGAAAGCATAGAAGTAGACAATAAATTGATGAAAATGCTATTCTTGTCATTAGCCGACACATCAGTTAAAAAAGAAGAAAAAATTGTCAATAATGGACATTAGTAGCTGGAAACAGCTTGTTAAATAATTAATTGCCATAACCGACATAGAAAGTTCTATGCTTGTAGGAAATGAGCTTTGAGTTTATTATGATCTCAATAAACAAACAAAACTACTAACATAAAACCGTAATTGGCATATGACTCCACATCCTTTTCATAGGTAACAAAGAATAAACGAGGTTATTCTAGAATAATCTAATCTAACATGGGATGATATGGAATTTTGTGTAAGAGTTTTGTGCAAATTAATTATCTGATGTAATATCTGGACACTTACAAAAAAATTAAATTACCTGCTATTAGAATTTAGAGGTATCAAATGGGCCGGAGCCGGTGCCAGTTTGCCGGATCAAGAGGAAAAATCATGTCGGATTGGGTCAGACAATGATTGGGCCGCTAATTTCAGAGTTCAGCCCAGTCCAATCCATGAAAAATACACTGAAAAATCCGGCCGACTAGGTCGGCTTTTGAGACCCGGAAAAATATTAGGGCCAGTCTGGTAAAATACCGGGCTGCTAATTTCAAAGTCCAGTCCGGCCCCAATCCATGAAAATACGCTGAAAATCCGGCTGACTCGCCTAGGCTTTTACCCGGAAAAAATATTACAGCAAGACCGGTAAAATACCGGGCCGCTAATTTCAGAGCCCAATCCGACTCAATCCATGAAAAATACACTGAAAAATTCGGCCGACTAGGCCGGGCTTTTACCCGGAAAAATATTACAGCAAGTTCAGTAAAATACCGAGCAACTAATTTTAGAGCCCAGTCTGGCCCAATCCATGAAAAATACACGGAAAAATCAGGCCAACTGGGTCGGACTTTTGAGACACGAAAAAATATTACAGCCAGTCCGATAAAATTCCAGACCGCTGATTTCAAAGCCCAGTCCGGCCTAATCCATGAAAACTACACTGAAAAACCCAGCCGATTGGCCTGGGCTTTTGAGACCCGGAACAATATTACAGCCAGTCCGGTAAAATTTTCATCCATGGATTTAACTGATTACCTCCAAAAATCCTAAAATTTTCATTTTTGAAAACTCAAATTCATCAAAAGACAAACGCAAATTGCACTTCTGGAAGATATAATAGCAGAAACTGCCGACTGAAAAACCAGTAGCCATGGCAGGAAAATTAAAACGTCATCTATTTTTGGGCTTTGGGAAACAGATTTTTCATCGACCCATTACATATGCATTGATGGAATTGAATGAATGAAGACAGACATCATCAATTATTACATGCAACTACTCGAGGACACGAAGTTGAGTAATTCCTTTATTTTTTTTTATTCTTTAATTGGCTAATTTATGTAGCAATAACTGCATATCTAAAAATATCTGGATTTGCAAAAGAACAAATTAATAGAGCAATTTCATTTGAAATTTTATGGTTTTCAACTTCCTTTGATCTGCTTTGAAACGGTAAACTCACGAGCAAGTCTTATGTGAAACTGCCTCACAGATTTAAGTATATGAGACAAATCCAACTCATTTACAAATCAAAGTAATTTAGGTCCAAATTTACATGGGTCAACTAATATGAATCAGTTTAGGATCCGTGAAACCGTCTCATATGAGTTTTTGCCCAAATTTCATTTGCTTAAAGAAGAAATGTCAATATGGACCTCAAACAAATTCTCACTTCCACCACAACTCATTGCAAATCTCTGAAAGTCCAAATCGGTTTTTTTTTTCTTTTTGTAATTTTCAAACACTTCTGGTTATCTCTTTGATTATACAAATTCTAAGGTGACTAAAATATATCCTCAAAAACATGCTCAAAAAGAAAATTGAAAACACCTAATTCACAAAGCAAATTATCATCACACTTACCACTAGAATATTATTTCCTAGTAGTACCAAAACTAAACATATATCTCTACCTAAAATCTCCCAACATACAAAATCATTATGCAATGCTCAAACACATAAATGAGGTTTAAGCCTTTCCATGCATTAACAAGGCAATCAACGCCAAATACAAACATAGAAAGTTCAGCCATTTCCACATTTATTCTGGCAGTACATTTTTCAGTGCACCTTTAGGAGGACAGCTCATAAGCATAGAATCCTCATACCTACAATATTCACAGATGGATAACTAACATAGGTAAATGACGGGAAAGTCGAAGGCTCATAATTCTTACAACATTATACAGTTCCACTTAATAGTATATGCTTGAGTTCAAAATCAAGGGTAGATTGCCTATCATGATTAGTTTGATCGTAGAAAGCAAGACCGTTTAAGGCTCAAAATCAACCAACAGCAGTCATTGCGTCATAACTGGAAGTATTATAAACTAGGCCGGCCACTCACTTGTAGCTCGCTACGCTCAAAACTGTGTCCTCTGTGCTCATCCGGATTAGTATATCCTCCTTTCTTGAAAAACCAGGCAGCACCTTCCACTGGAAGACCCATTGGTATGAAAGACAAAGGTTAGATATACCACAAAATAAGGATATTATTATTATATAAAAGAAAAAAAATTAAAAAAAGTGCGAATATTGTAGTGGCATATATGGTGCAGACTGCAGAGTCAAAACTACTATGTGCACAGGAAATGGAGAAAAACAACAATTCTTTAAAGAAAACTGAAAAAGTAAGATAATAGAACACAGAAGTATAACTGTTCTATAACTTAGAAAAGAGAAGTAATCAGGAAAAAAAATATGAAGACAAGGAATCATGCATAGGAGCTTAAATTTAACATAATGAACAATTTTTCAGGACGAGCTTCTGAGAGTTAATTGAGAAACATAAGAGCGTGCAAAGCCATCCCAGAAGCTATACTTATAAGCGGGTTCAACAGATTCAATTATCACAATCAGCCAGATAATTGCAGAATAAGAACAAAATGATTTCCCCATCCAGCTTTCACAGCAACAGATGATAGAAAATGCCCCCCAACCAACCGCCCCCAGATAAGAGCAAGGACTAACCATGTAGTTCAATGACGAACATATTAATTGGAAAAAGCAAGTTCCACGTGCAACAGACAAATTAACAGACTACATGAGAAAGTGCGAGAGACATATTTAGTGGTTACAAAATCCGGACAACTTTTGAATATAATCAAAAGACTCAGAAGACGACAGAGATAACATACAATTACTGGCCAACAGCTTCAAACTCAAATCTATCGTAATAAATTCATCTGCAGAATATACGCAAAAGCATCGTATAGGTGATTCGGGACGCTGTAGGAAATTTTAAGTCAAAATTGCCCCATCAAGAGAAACATAATTGACCAAGAAAGAAAAAATCACAATCATGATTTCAGGGACATATGTGCATATCAATTCACCAATACTGAAAGATTAGTGAACTAATTACTCAGAGGAAACAAACACAACAATTGAACACCGAACACAACACAAAGCAACAAATTGGACTATAATTAACAAGCTTATTAATGCATCAAGAGAATATTATATCATGCTACTCCCAAACAAATTCAGTTTTTTTTTTGGCTCCTCACATAAGCAAATGCTTACATACAACCACGGATCTCAAAATCTTGTTTAAAGGATTGGCATCAAAAAAGGAGAATACCTCAACGTTCATCCTTAGACAAACCCCATTTCAAAATGAGTTCATTTCTAGGCAATAAGTCCTCCTCTTCACCAACATCCTCGCCGCAGTCCCAAATGGCTCCTCAAATGCCGATGCAACCCAATTGCCCTCCGAACCCACAACCTCCTTCTTCGGCTGCTCACTGGGCCTAATGGCAACCAAAGTCGCCCCTTTTAACACCACCCCATTTGGCAACTCCAGATGGGGCGCATACCACAACCGCATATTCAAAGCCGGAACGAGAGTCCTCTTTGATGCTGATGATGCAGACAAAGGCTTCACCCTCAGCTCCTCTAACTGCTCTTTGTTCATAGACAACACCCCTTGTCCATCTGCATCTGTCAAAACCAAGCTCTCCAGTGTCTTATGCTCTGCTATTATAGGCTGCAGCAGATAATGCCTCGCTGAGGCTGCGATCAAGGAACTAATAGTCCATACAACGCGCAACTTCAAGCCTCCATTTGTGTAAAACGACTCAGGTATGCTCCCATTATCATTCTCCACCCCATTATTATTGTTGTTGGCATTCTCGTTGCTATTACACGTGCCCAAACAGGTTGGGTTACTATTCACGTTCTGAACGACGCTGGAAGCTCCGAGAATAACACAGTTATCGAGCGTGGACCCAAAATCCGCCTTCCACTTGAGCAAAACACCGTCGTCAATCCCTAATTCCCCACTCGGAAGTTCTATTCTGAGTAGCTTGATTTCGTTAAAATTCTTCAAGACCTGAGTAGGTGAATGGTGTGTGACGCTGCTCTGCTCAGTCTCGGAGTCGAAATCTTCAGAATTAGGAAGGCGACGGGGTGAAGGAGTGATGAGCTGAGAGAGGGATTGCAAGGGTTTGAAAAGTCCGGAAAAGAATATGCGGAAGAGGGAGGAGATCGGGTGGCGCGACTTGTCAGACGCGGCGGAAGCGGAGGAGGATGAAGAAGAGTTCGCGGAGGAGTCGTCGTCGGAGATGACGCAATCGACGCGAACTATGACGTTGTCGACCTGCGGAACGAGAGAGTGAAACCGCCTCGAAACGACGCAGCATCGACCCAACGCCTTGACATCGCCGATTTTGTTGAAAATCAAAAGGATTAGGGAATCCGGGAGGCGGTCGAAGTGGTCGATGGGTTCAGGGTAGATTCTGCAGCCCAGATCTGTCCGAATCGAACCCATATTCAGCAAAAAAAAAAAAATCACAATTATATTTCTACGCAATACTTGTAGCAAGTGTGTATAAGAGTATTGGTAAGATATAATGAGTGGGTTTTCAAGCAAGATCTGAAAGAAACAAAAGAACGAAAAACAGAGTTTCAAGAAACTATGGATCTGAAAGAGAAAAACTCCATGGGAGACGGAGTGAGTTTAGGTGTGTGTGTGTGTTAAAGGAGTGAGGTGGGGTGGGATAGTTGAGGGTTGAGAGAGTGAATAAAGGAGAAAGATGATGGGGATGAAAATGGTGGTGGAGGAGATGGAACACACGGTTTGTTTGTGTTGTGCGTGTTTTTTCTTTTTTCTGTTTTTTTTTTTAGTGTTAGAGAAAGACGAGTGAAAACGACATTGGCTTGTGCCGTTTGGTGACCTTTTTGGATTTTCAATATTTTGCTAGGGTTTGGAGTTTTTTGTATATAAATACAATTATGGATGTGGAATTAATATTTGCAAGTATATGAATGAGTGCATATGTATTTATATTGTTTTGCTTTATTTTAAGAAAAAGAATGTGTATTTGATTAGTATAGTTTTTGAGGGGGTTTGTACTTTGTATGTATTTTAACTTTTGGTGGAATGAAAATGTTAATGATTTCCAATTCTATAACTATGTAAACATCTTAATTCTGGTAGTACCGTTTGCAAAATAATCCTGTAACAATATGAAATTCTCGATTTTGGTCATAATTTCATAGGAAATTTTGGGTACTATACATTTTCGTATAGTTACATGACTATTTTGCAAATCATACATTTTGTAAGACCAAACGAGAGTATCTATAGTTATAGATGTTTGCAAAACGTGATTTTTACATGACTTTTTTCTTACTGTCTTATAGTTACAATACTAATTTTGCAATTTTGTCGAAGAAGTTGAAGGGTTGTAACTTGTAATGGTAAGTTCATAAGCTTCAATTTTGCCAATTTTTGGTTATTTTATGATAAAGAAACTAATATTGTTATCGTTGAAGGAGTAAATTACAGGTCAAAGAAAGAATATATTTTGACAGCAAAAGTAGGGGAGACAAGTACAAGATATTCCAAGCCTTGTGAGTTGTGATTTACCTATTGCTTAGATTTTACTCTTGTGTTTTAGTATTAACAAAGTAATCATTACAAGGATTTTTATTTGGCTAAAATCTAGGTGTTATTGCTCGCAACTTTGACTTAACTTCAAAGATTTTGCTTATAAATTTGGACTTCCCCTAAAATAACTCAAGTTTTTGGGTTAAAAAAAGAAAAAAGGAAAAATAACTCATGGTCACTATTATGAAAATCTCCACATGGCCTGAGTAATTTTCGCATAATCGTTAGACTCTTCTTGTCCGTCCACGCCAAGTCCTCTCTAACCCCGTCCCGACTTTACGTAGGCGCTAGGTTCTAGTGTGTCATCGGTCTAACGCCTAACGCTTTCTACGCACTGCTCATAGATCTCGAGTTCAGATTTAACATATTTTTTGTATAATTTTGTTAATATTTTAGTGTACATATCAATTTAATCCATTATATCTTGGTGTTCGTAAAATTTACATGTAAAGACTAATATATAAGTATTTTTTATAACTAATTATTAGGGAGTTTTGATGAATATATTCAAATTAAATGAGCCGTCCAGTGAAGCAACATGAATTGAATGATTTTCATCTATTCGAAATCCATAATTGATTATTTCTATTATATACATCGCCAATAAGTTATTTCCAATATAATTGATAAAATACATATATATTTTATGTTGGGACAGATCACAGATAACTCCTTAAGACTCCTATAATTGTATTAAAGTCTTCTAATAATTCATTACAAGGTGTCATGAAATCACTTTTTTAATGAAATATAATTTTTGTTTTCATAGATTTAAGATAAATTAAATATTAAATATTAATACTCACATAATCTCTCGCACGCACGCCAACTTGAATTTATAAGTTGGTGAGCTTAACAATGTGGCCATTTATTAACTTTTTAAGAGTTGGACGAGTTTGATTAAGGTTCAATTATGTTGAATCACATCATATCACATGGTTCCTTATAGATAATTTAAAAAATACAGATGTATAACAAAATTCTTGATTTATTTGTTATGATTTTTTTTTATAACTCAACTCCCAGGTTTATGCATGAGGACAACAACTTTGGCCCGTCATTGTTGTGGTAAATCATGGAATGTCTACACGAACTAGTCAGTCGTGTTACGATGTGTGTCACGATGATTACTGCGATCATCTCTAGTAAAGAGAAAAAGTATGCTCGACTGCCCAAATCTAATCATAGTTAATCTCACTCGAATCAAATTCACACGGATGTTATTCAGTATGCGTTCTCCCACCAATACTTCACCAGCTCGTATATTTTCGGTGGCATTTTAATGGTGTGTGAATTTGAACGATATGATTTTTTTCCTTAAAAATAGATTGAGTAGATCATGGGATTAAAAAGAAGTTTGCAATAATGGCAATGTAGCCATTGTAGGTATCAAATATCATGTGCAATTGTGCAAGCCTTAGATCTAGGATAATTTTGTTATCTATTAAAGATAGAACCACACCACACGTTACTCCATGTCTTCATGTTTATGTATTATTTCCTTTTTTCCCCCCTAAAAAAGGGGAATATATTACATTTTCTTAATTTTATTTATTTTTTATTTCTAGTTTTTTAATTAATTCAGAAAGATCCAAAAATTTCACAGTTTTCAAGTAAGGGATTTAATGGAGCATACAATGCCGTGCAATCCGTACCGAAAAATAGAATCAACATTGCATGAAAAGCATCACTCGTCAATATATAAAACTAATCTTTGTGTTTTTTTTTTTTGGTTTCAATTGAGACCACCATTTTTTTCCCGAATATATGTATAATTGTACCTTTTTATCCTGTGAAAACATCAAATTTAACTTAATAAAATCAATTATTATAAATTCAAAATAATAATTTACTAAAAGAAAAATATGTCATCAAATTAGACAATATTCACATAATAATATTCACCTTTTTCCTTTCCCTTTTTTTCTTAAAGAAAATTTATTTTAATAAAAAGAATGCTAATTTAGTAGATAACTGCGTTTATACTTCTATTTACTTTACCCAAGATTATGAGTATGTGCAAATACTTAAAAAAGCGATTCTTAGTTTATATAGGTTGAAAAAGATGAGTATTTTCCCACTTAAAAGCTCATAATCACTTTTATTTAGTGTTGCAAACACTCCCTATATATAAGCCTTCTAGAGTCCTATGATAAAAGAAGTTTTTTTTTTTCCTTAAAAGAATAAAATAAGATAATAAAAGAAGGGTCTAAACTAGTCAAGCTAGATTTAATCATCTAATTTGTCTCATCTGACAAAAAAGAAAAGAAAAAAAAAGGTTTATAATTTTCTATTCTATCATTTTCGTCTTTAGTTTGCCTCCTCTTTTAGGTCGGGAATAATCATGTTTTTGGTCCATAAAATATTACTCCATTATACAATCTTGTTTTTGGTCCATATATATAATATTACTCCACCACACAATCTTCTTAATTCATGGATTCCTTCTCAGAAATCTTGATATAGACTTTTGGAATTCACAACATAAAGATGAGCCCATCCCCACAAATGGCCCTTCAATGCCAATCAAAAGGAGACAATGTGTCCTTTTCATACCCCACACTCAAATCAAGTTGATTTTATTTAATCACCTATTATTTTAGGTCATGTTCGATGATGTATATGTTAATTTTACAATATCAATCTTATAATAGGACATAACTAGATGAACTATCTCAACTCATCGCCGTCTCATAATATTTTCCATGTAAATGGTGACACCTATGATGATGATGATTTTGGAATTTCATCTAATTTCTCCTTCGTGAAGGTTGCGTCAGGAAGAGCATCTGAGTTAAAACTTTGCCACTTTGCTTTTTTGTGTGAATTATTATAGTGTCAACTAATTTTAGACAATGCAATTTTTTTTTGGTCCTCTAACTAACACCACTTTGAGATTTCATCCTTTTTCTTTTTGCTTTTTACAAATAGTCGATTTGGTCTTCTTGCCTCCTATAGCAGGTAATTTTGACCTGTTGAGCTGATGTGACATTTTTATTTTCAAAATTTTTAATTTTCATTTAAAAAACAATATCTAAATCTTACATGACCTCATATTGTTTTTTAAATGAAAATTAAAATTTTGAAAATAAATGTCACATTAGCTCAACATGTCAAAATTACCTGCTATAGGAGGTAAAAGACAAATCTCAATTTTTTGTTCAGAAAAAAGACTATTTGTAAAAAGCAAAAAGAAAAAGGACAAAATTTCAAAGTGGTGTTAGTTAGAGGACCAATTTTTTTTTTGCCTTTTAGACAATGACACTATAAACTTCACGCCACTGACCCACATAGTGAGATAAGGTGCAGTTGATGATGATGACCTAATTTATTTATTTTCCCATAA
The DNA here is from genome assembly GCA_016081115.2 of Rehmannia glutinosa. Classification (NCBI taxonomy): domain Eukaryota; kingdom Viridiplantae; phylum Streptophyta; class Magnoliopsida; order Lamiales; family Orobanchaceae; genus Rehmannia; species Rehmannia glutinosa. The sequence continues at coordinate 76,271,235 of CM071933.1, read as the reverse complement.
ATTTAGAAAAATTTTTTTTGGCAAAGATATAGTAGCTTCGTTTGTATGATAATAATAATAATACCAAAAACAATAATAAGTTTTGGTCGAGCATGTCGCACAAGATTTTCCCAGTGTTGTTTACTTAGCCGACGTAGTCTGCAGGCTATTGCGTCAAGTACGAAAGTTTCGGGTTCCTAGTCATATTATAATAACAAGAATAATAGTAAGTTCAATCCAAAGCATGGCATAAAAGTAGTGGAGCCACGAGCAACTCTAACCGCTTTCAGCTCCTGATGCTGAGTCTCAATTTAAAATCATGAAAAATAAAATTTTGATACATGGGATTGGATGAAAAAATAATGGACTTATATAATGTGATGAATCCAGAATTGGCTTAAACATTTAGTGCCCATGCTCACAATGCCTTGAAAATCTAATAAACCATATAATCATAATCACAACAACATGGCCACCACGCATACCCATAAATGATAAAGACATATCAATATCAAACCACATTCATTGACCATATATAAAATTTGTTTCTATTTTGTAATATCCGCCCCACTCCACCCCTATTTCTGCTATCAATTTTTTTAATAAGTTGGGAGTATTAATTGGATGTGAGGGGATAATTTCAAAGAAGCTAAAAGATATCGGGTTCAAACATCGGTCAACACCTTTATAAAATGAAGATTTCACTTAATTAAAAAGTTACCACTAAAAAAACCTTTCAAATAAAAATATTAATTGTTTATCATGACCCTAAACATGGATATAAAGATAGCTAAAGGCCATTTCATTTTCATTTTAACCGGGCTAAAATGGGTTCAAATTTCCTTGTTCCAGGTTGGTGTTCCACTTTCTGTTTTAGTCATCCGGATGAATGACATGTCTAAATACCCTTAAAAATCATGTGTTTATGTCATTGACATATGTCGTTCATCCGGATGAATGAAACATGAAGTGGAACACCTAAAATACACCATATTTCAAGGCCGAACCTTGAATACAAGACATTGCTGCAAATTTTTTTTATACAAATCATCACAATATATATATATATATGTGTGTGTGTGTGTGTGTGTGTGTGTGTGTGTGTTATGATAGTTAGGTCCAAAAATTAAATAATTGTTTCCTCAACTTATCACATAAAAAATCATAACAGTCTTATCAGATATCATGTAATCCAATCAGCATACTAATCCTTATCCAGCTACATTCAGGGAATTAAAATTTAATCTAATCTTAGTTCTTAACCCATAATAATATTATTCTTACAAATACACTAAAACTAAGAAAAGCTGGCAAGGAAGGTTTAATGTCATTTGTCGCGTATAGCTATACAACTTGAAAACTACGCCAACAAAAAAATGTACTTTCAAGTTTATGAGAGGACACAATAGCTTCCCCACCAGTTGTTGCAATATTTATTCATGGAATATTTCACAAGAAAGACTTCAAGATCTAATAAAAACAACCATCTCAATAAGTTATTTGTCACTGTCTATGAGATATCATCAACTCATTAATAAAAGGGTTAATTACAAAAATTATCCCCGAGATTTATCCTAATTACAAACAAACCCAGTTATCTTTCAAAATTATAAACTGCACCTTCAAGAGGGGTGTTCATGTATAACTAAATATAAAACTCAAGAAGGTACGTTAAGGGGGTATTTGTAATTTTGAAAGATAACTAGAGTATTTTGTAATTAGGCTGAACTGGAGGGGTAATTTTTGTAAGGGATAATTACAAAAGACCCCCTGAGGTTTGGTCTAATAGCAAAAAAATCCAGAGATATTTTATAATTACGAAAAGCCCCTTCAAATTTGATTCTCTCTTAAATTTAAGGGGATAACTGCAATATTTTTGAAAATATCAAGTGTTTTTTGAAATGTTTTCTGCTTATGAATGGGAAAATGTAAGATGAATCAAGCCTCAAGGGGTATTTTGCAATTTTCAAAAACATCTGGGTTTTTTTGTAATTAGCCTGAACCTTAGGGAGGTTTTTGTGATTATCCTTTAATAAAATACCCTCTGTCATGCATGCAATCCTGAAGCAGTAAAACATAAGTGTCATAGCTAGAAATGAACTAAAGAAAAAGGCATGTTATAATGGTAACATCACTTCATCAATAAAGATCTGTTTCTATATCCAGAAATAACTCTATATCCAAAATTTGGTGATCATGATTCATGCAACAGCTAATTAGGGCCCTCCAAGTGAAACAATACAATTATGAAATCCAGCTAAGGTCCTTAAATAATACCTAAACCAGGTCCCATCTCATTTTTCCTAAACTTTCTTCAACTAATTATATTATGAAAGATGCTATTCTTATAACTACCAAAATTCCAGCAGCACTGTGTCTCCATCTTGTCCCCTATATTTTTTAAATATTTATGTGTGTGTACACATCCACACCATACAGAGTTAAAGAACCTCACACACTACTTTATTTGTCACAAAAAAAAAAGACAATATCCAGGGGAGATGGAACTAATTGAGTGAGTCCATAAATACTTTGAGTAATTTGACTTAAGGTACTGGGAAATGGAGAAAAATCAAAAAGCTTGGCAATAGCTATCCATATTTAGATAATGAACTACAAACAAACAGCAGTTATACAAAGTAGTGCGTATAATTAAAGAAGTTTAAGAAGAGCCGTACAAGTTACGCCCACAACGATCACACGTATCAGAAGCTGTATGAGAGGGAGCATTTGGCTTTTCTTTCTTCATCTTCGCGAGATCGTGTTCCAATACATCCTGGAGTGCTTTCGAACCTTCTCGGAGCTCATCCAGACTGACAAAAAAATCGTATAGGAAATTAATTATCAAGTCACCAGCAATGTAGAAAAATATTTCACATGAATCTCAAGTCAATGGTAGTATCCATCTGATCTCCGGGTTCCAGGGGCACGAAAAAAAGTTACTTTTACCTCACATTTCATTCTCATTAGGGATAATTACAAAAATACCCCCCTGAGGTTTGGGCTAATTACAAAAAAATCCAAAGATGTTTCAAAATTACAAAAAAAAAAAAAACATCAGGTTTGATTTTTTCTTAAATTTAAGCACATCAGGTTTGATTTTTTCTTAAATTTAAGCACGTAGCTGCAATATTTTGATAAATATAAGAGAGTTTTTGAAATGTGCAGGGGGAAATTTAAGATGGAATCAAACCTCAAGGCCTCAAGGGGGGCTTTGCAATTTTCAAAAACTTCTAGGTTGTTTTGTAACTAGCCCGAACCTCAGTTTTAATTTTCTTGTTGGTAATTATCCCTTTTAATTAAGGAAGATGGGACAATATTCTTTTCTTATGGCATTCAAAAAATTCGAAAATTAATTCTAAAACTGAGACAGACCTAACTTTTACAGATATAAGAATAATGGTACTTCGCAATTTACAATTATTTACCTTATTGTTAGCGGAGGAGTTAATCGAATAATAGAATCATGAGTAGGCTTTGCTAGAATTCCTCTCTCTTTCAGCTTCAGGCATAAATCATACGCGGTCACGGGTAACAAGGCTTTACTATTAAGCTCCACAGCGTTGAACAATCCTTTACCTCGTACTTCCTTTATAAGGTCAGGAAATTGCTGCTGAATCTTCAAAAGTTGCTGCCTAAGCTCCTCTCCCAGTTTGTCAGATCTATCAAGAACTTAGATAAGTCAAAAAAGCCCCAATGGCAAAAGTCGGTGGCCATTTTGTGATATACGTGTCAAAGAATCTATAACTACAAAAGATATATATGAATTCACGAAAGCACCCTGCAAAAATAATATTAGGCATATAAAGCAATTCAAAAATCTCAGAAAATTAGTGGTTTTCAGCTGCATAATCAGATTTCTCGAAGAATTAGGGAAAAGAATCGATACCTCTCAGGCAGTCTCTCGTTTATTATCACATCTAGTGATGCAATGGCAACTGCACTGGCCAAAGGATTCCCTCCAAAGGTGCTGCACAAACCTCAATAGCAAGTTAGTAAAGAGAATTTCAATATTATTAATAGAAAAAAAAAGGATGGGAGAGAGTGGAATCAAAGATCAGTAAATCCACTCTCCACTAGAATACTTGCAAGCCTCCAATTTCACTGGAAAAACAACTGCACAGTGCACACCTTCTGAATTTTACACGTGCGAAGAATGCACTTTTCCCTCTTTTCCACAACACATTAGGAGTTCACATATTAGGGTTTATAGTAAACATAAAAAAGTAGGCTTTTCTGTAAATTTTGTTTTTCTTCCACTAGATTTTAGTTTCTTATTTAGTCATATGGCCCTTAGAAACCATTTCTGTAGCTAGGCAGAACTGATTCTAAATTCCTTATTTCCATCGAAACAGATTTGCCCTGTAACACAACAATATTTCAGATGGACAATCATTTCCATTTGCATTTCCATATTCTGGCATTTTCCAAGGGAAAACATGTTAAAGAATATGCCCTAAACTTGTACAATATTTTTAAGGAGAAGAAATAATAATCTAGCAAAAAATTATGACATAGGCTTCAAACTACTGACCTTCCATGCTCTCCAGGCTGTATGCAGAGCATAACATCTTTGTCTGCAAGAACTGCACTAACTGGCAATACTCCACCACCCAATGCTTTTCCTAATATCTGAACAAGGAGTGCTCTATATTTACAACTAATGGTACTTCAAATCCAACAAAAATAAATCTCATTTCTGATAGGCATTATAGTAAACTTCATGCTAGAATGTGGATTCATCAATAAACTCAAAAATCTTGCAATTTGATGTTGTTGTGCGGGAGTCGTAGCAGATACGGAACTTTCCAATGGAAAGACACATTTCGAAAATACTGTTGATTTTCTCAAATCATGTCAAAATTAAAACTTGAAACAAGTCTTATGCAAAAACTTAATACTTTTATTTGACAGAGAAAAAGAGTAAACAAGCAGTCTGGTGAGAAGCGGTGGTCGAATACATGTTCTAAATTCTAATGTTAGTATGAAACAGGAGATATATCCTTAAGTGTGAAGCTTGGTCTAGTTGAACGAAAAAAATTCAATGCATATGTGGTTGTTAGAAGAATTCAGGATGTTCGTAATTCTTTCTAAGAGGCATGGCATTAATACACAATTTTAGAAAATGAGGTTAATATGGCATATGCTTGGCGCCTTAGCCAATGAATCAGGTTTCTAAACAAAGCAGATACAGAATGTGCAAGTTTGAGTATATGTAAAGAATTTAAGAATCAAACAAAGAACATGTCCTTACTACGACATCGGGGCGGACATTTTCCCAATCACAAGCCAGAATTCTTCCCGAACGTGCTAATCCACTTTGTATTTCATCAGCAATCATTAGAATATTATATTTTGAGCAAAGTTCTCTGACAGTTTTCAGATAACCATCCGGAGGAATAATAACCTAGGAAAAATAAGAATGTCATCAGAGCTCAAAATAATTTTACTCAATGTTCATTCATAGAGCTCTTCCATAACTAGCCTCTAAGTTATGCTAAATGTCTGTAGCATGTAATAAAATATCAGTACATAGAACCAGGCAGGCAGAACGTTTTAACTTGCCTATACCACTATATTGTATCTATATAGAATGGATACACCAGGACAATGAAGATGAAAATTACATGGAGTCATTGATGATTTTGGTGCAAGCAGCAGGTAAACAAGTAAATCTCTATTAATTCTCACGATTATACATTAAAATAATGATGACAAAACAACTCATATTTGACACGTAAAATACATCTAGAGCAATTAATTTAATCTAGAAGATGCATACCCCTGCCTCCCCCTGAATAGGCTCAAATAGAAAACCAGCAATTTGATCCCCTTTCTCTGGTCACCATGAAATGAAAAGGATTAATCCACGTCACCAGCAAATAAAAAATTCTGCATTTTTCGTGGTTCTAGAGGATGAACAAACATGAATGTGCATCTCTAAAAACTCAGCTATTGAGTATTTCTTTTCTGATATATTGCACGCTAAAAGATTTGCAAACCTTTAAATATTTTCTCAAGGGTCGTATGGTCGCCAAAATCAACTTTGAGATGGCCTGGCAACAAGGGCCAAAAACCACGGGTTGCCTCATTGTCACAGCTCATAGAAATAGCAGCTAATGTGCGACCGTGAAAGCAGCCACAACATGAAACAATTATGGCCTGCCATGATCAAATCATTAAAATAAAACAGAAGTTAGAGACTCGAGCCCAAATTCTTAACTGAAGACTACACACAAAAGCTCATGGTTTGTCATTATCCACTTTGGAAGTAAAAATTTATCAAAAGCATTGAAATGTAACCAAAGCATTTGAATTGTTATATGACAGGTAAAATCATATTTAGTTTACTACTATGTTTTATGCAATCACAGAATAAGAGGAAGTGCAGAACATTACTCAACATTAATGATAAACTGCCTATTCATCAATCAGGGCTGAGAATCATGCTTGCAGAAGGATTTCAAAGAGGTAAAGGATATGATCAGAAAGGGTCTCGACAATGGTAGTATTGATAATTTGCACAAATTACATGCATAAGCAAAGACTAATAATGATGATCTTTAGCAAGAATTTTGGAGTGATAAAGGAAGATCAAATTGTATCTGAGAAACATACCTAAACTTTTTTCCAATACTTATTATTATATGACAGTTGTAGTCAGTTCTTGGAACTTGTATCTCATTATTTGGGAGTAGTGTCTATACAGCGTATAGCAAATAACATATGTCAACATAGGCGTATATATCCAAAATCCAGAATAGCAGGCTGTTTGATGTCTAAGAACACTAGAATCTCATTGAAAGACTTTTGGTGACAGGGGTAGAGCAAACGTACTAAGATTCTTTATTTTCCTTTTTTCTCGTTCAAATTTGATTTTTAAAGAGGGGAAGGGAAGGCAAGAATAATGCATCTCACTTCCAGCAGATTTCCATGAGAAGGACCCCCAAAGAAGAAAGGCTGAAAATGATTCCAAACCAAAATTAGGAGAACATGAATATTCTCATGATTACATATGCCAGACCAAATTCTTTTCCTTTGGATATTGCGGAAAATTTGAATTAGAACTTGCACCCATAAAAACCATCAAGGAAGAATAAAATAAGGACTAGGGGATGTGTCATTTTTAACCCCCTAAAAGAACTCTTAAAAAAAAGAATATGTTCAATAGAAAACACCAGAAACTTCACCTAATTATATTCTAGTTATTATAGTACTCAAGAAATCACAAATAGATCAAATTGGTATTCTAAAAGCATTATCATGCAAGACCCTCATAACTATTTATTACTAGGTCCTTGTATAACTAGAACTTCATAGGCAATTTCTAGATTCCAAAATGTATCGAGTAGACACTTATTATGTTATCTTACTAATCAATCTTCCTTTTATGCTTAAGAAAAAAATTCAACTAATATCATTCTAAGTATCTCCAATACTTAATTGAACATCTGAAACAAAGAAAGTAAAGAATTTTTTTTAAGTTATAACTATCACACTCCATGTGACTAGTCCCTATCCCATAGGTTGGAACTCATCAAACTCAAGTGAAATTTCATCTATCAAAAGAATATTACGAAGTTTCTCGTTAAGCAAGAAAATCATACATTATAATGACTAGAGTTCCATACCTCATCTCTTGGGATTTTTTTCTTAAGATAGCCCCACTTCCTCGCCAACTTCAACGCTGTTTCCACACCTTCTGCGCCTGTATTCATTGGCAATACCATGTCATATCCAAACATGCTGGTCAGACGTTCCGCAAATACTGGAAATCTATCATTATAGAAGGCTCTAGAACTGAGAGTAAGCTTTTCAGTCTGTTCCACCAATGCTTTCATGATCTTGGGATGGCAATGTCCCTGCGGCAACATCTTTAGTTCAGAAATGTTCATTCCATTAACGACATAAATATGACCTATTCGACGTATTACAGAATACCATTAATACAATTGAGCCCTTTTTCCTCCTCATGATGGAATAAGAATGATTACGAATGCATTCTGACCAGGATGCTGATGCTTGGAGGGAATGAAGAGGGAAGAGTTGGGAAAGCAGTATAACTAAAAACTTCTTTCAGGTATAAACAGCAAATGATCCAAAAAAATAAATGTAAAATAATGAGAGAGAGGTGAACAACAGGATTAGTAATTGTTCATTGCAAGATCAACAACAATGCAAGGAACCACATGAAGGACTAAAAACCTGGTTTTTTGTTCTTCCTTTTACCTGATTAACAGCAGAATAAGCTGAGAGGAAGTCTACATATCTGTTGCCTTCTGGATCCCAGATAGTTGATCCTTTGGCTTGAGAAAAGACAATGGGAATAGGATGGTAACTGCAATATAACCAACGGTGTGGCTAAGTTTCTCTTAGACAACAGAAAATTGTATATATCAAGAATATTATACTCAATGGAAATAGGGCGCTAAGTGCAAAGCTTTACTGATGCAATCATGGATATTACTCTCAAATACAAGCCATCACCTATGTCATCTCACATGAGTACATAAGTTCAAGTTTGCGTTTTGTAATTTGAATAGTAAAACGAATAAACATCCAAAGAGCGAGAATCTATGTGGGGCACTCTTATACTCCAAATCATGAGATTATCATTTTTAATTTTGTCTAAATCTCATCCAAGAACACTGTAATACGGTAGCTACTGAGTACTGACAAACAATAATATAAGACGGACAATGATAAACGAAAATAAAGAGAAATCTTAATACCCCCTTGGCTGAATAGTTCATCAAAAACAGGAGCGCTACCATGCTATAACTGTCCCCAACACAATTTCTTTCAAATATGCTTTCCCGAATACCTGTAAGCCCTCATTGAACACCACCACCAATAGCCCAAAAATTATAAAATGGTTTTCCATGAAAAGGCAGCAGGTGACAGAAATTATCTCCAATCTTCTTACAAGAAAACCCCCCCCCCCCCCTGCAATGCAAATATTACTTGATAGCCCTGAATTTTCTTTCTTGAATGCATAATATGTCCAGAAAGGGAAACACAAAAGCCACTTAGTTGGTATCCCAGGTAATAAAACGATTTCACTTAACTAATTCTCAGCTCTGAAAATATGGCGCTTCCAAAATTCCCCATACTCCTATAAATCGCGTACGCCTAATCTTGGAACATATACACTTAAACCAACGAAACTCAGAAAGTAAAAGACTGAACATATGAAAAATTAATCAAACAATCACCAGGAAAAAAAAAAAAAAATTAGACTCTTTGAGTCCCAGATACAAACACGTGGTGTACAAAACATGAAGATGGCGAGAGAGGGGGATTTACTTGTGGGCACTGCACTGATATTCCAAGTCGATCAGATGTTGAGAAGACTGTGAAGAAACCCTGCCCTCTGGGACTGCGCTAAAGCTCCTGACATTTCTAGCCCTCCAAACTCCGGTCAAGATAGTCTGTAAAGGTTTCTTCAGTGCCATGGAATTATAAAAAGGGCAATCAGAAAACCCAGTATCTGGAAGCTTTCGTTAACCTTCCTCCTCAATTCACGAATGATGATCGTTTTTTCACATTTCAAGAAAAACTGGGAACCTTTTATCTGCTTTCCAATTACGTGCTGTTTCAACTAACCGCGTGTTATCCATAAGAAAGGTGGCCTTGATTGTTTGTTTTGCGTCATATTTAGTGACTGATGGCGTAAGATCACACTTCCCAAAGTTCCCATCTTCCCAGTGAAAACGAAAAACGGATCCCAATGGTTGCTCACGAGACTGAAACACTAGTACACTACACGTTGAATTTTATGGGCTCCTGCTCTTTATATTTTTCAGACTACAAATTTTTTTACGAGAATTAATTCGTTATCCTTTAAAAAAACGTATATCAGTGTTATTCGAAAATGATTTAGTAATTGATGTTGGAGCTACCAAATTGTCCGGGCCGGAATCTCCCTGGCCCACAATTTTTTTTGACTAATGTCTTAAAATACACTTTGATTTGTTTTGGGTTGAAAGTTGACGTTGGGTCAAATAGTTCGGATTCTTTTCGGGTTGCAAATCACAGCCAACCCGGCCCTATTACCGGGCCGACCAGGCTAGCCCATTGGGCCAGATTTTCTTGACATCTCTCTAATTGATGTGCATAATTAATTTAGATATTTTTGCATTATTTACCTTTAGATTTGTGTGTTAGTATTAATATTAATTTAAACATCGTACTTTGAATATTTATTTTGAGTACTATTGCAAGATCCCATTAGTTTTTTTTTAAAATAAAATCATAAGAGTAGCTAAATGGTTATGAAACGTAACTATAATAAGTTGCATAATTACATTATTTTTTTGGACTATTGACATTGGATTAGTTTTGAAATTTTGATCACAAATACAAAAAAAATAAATTATTGCAATTAAAAAAATATATTAGGGAGGTCTAACAGGTCTAAACCCGCCCTGTCGGGTTTTGATTTTTCTTGGCGGGACCGGGCTCTTGATTTTCTTGGCGGGTCCCGGCAGGTCCCACTTGCCATGCCTAGTGATACCTAGACCCACCCAGCCTTGTCGCGGGTCACCGGGCAGGGCAGGTACTCGTGGATTGAAGCAAAATTGTCATCCCTACTATTGAGCATAGACTTATTCCCACAAACCTTCAGTAGAACCCTAAATCAAAAGTCCAAATACTGTTATCCCAGATAATGAGGTGGTGGTGATTATAACAAGTGCTATCAACAACATTTTCAGCATCATATTGCTACAACAATTGCACTAGCCACCTCCCATGATTTGTACTAAAAAAAAGAAAAAAAAATCCCTATTCACATTCAGCAGATAACATTAAGGGTTCATTACAGAAGAAAACGTTAGGGTAAATTATAGAAACTACCCCTGAGATTTATTCTAATTTTAAAGAAAAACAAAGTCAACTTTTAGAATTACAAATACCACTAACATTTGTTTTTAGCTTATGAAATTGCACCCTCAAGAGGGGGTTTGATTAGGTAAATACAAACAGGGGGTATTTGTAACTTTAAAAGATAGTTGGGGTTTTCTGTAATTAGGCAAAACCTCAGGGGTAGTTTTTAGCACAACTAGCATATGTATACAGAATGACAAGAAAATGCAAATATGCAAGCATATGTATAACACCATGATTCAACAACTCAAAAACCTAGTACCTGACAATAATTCAACATAAGCCAAAAATGCTGCCATAAGTATCGTACTATCGTCTTCAAGAACCACCAAAATGATACAATATACTATCAAGAAATCTGAGAAAGTGTTTGCAAACTCAAAAAAATATTGATTCTCAGCTTCTATGTGGAGAAAACACCTCTTGAACATACCAAACATCCACATCTGCCATAACTCCACAGGCTCGAGGTCCTAAAAACAGGGACAGACTATGCTTTCCAAATAGAGGGCATCAATGACAAGCACTATATTTTGGAAGAGCTATACTTTATCAATGACAACACCGAGGAAAGAAGAAATTAAGTGTAATACTGATGAAACTTCTATTAGAGTGAGAAAGACCATAAGACAGTACTAACCAGCTAGACTTGAAAAACTTAAGACTTATTAGCAGAGTTAATAAAGAATAACACTACCGAATCTGCTCTATCAACTACACTCATCCTGAGATAATGCCATGCTGATAACTAGAGAATCTGTGGTTTATCAACTAAACTCATCCTGAGATAATGCCATCCTGAAGAGATGCTGAGAAAACAGAGAGAAGACCCCTGACTGGTTTTATCAAGAAAATCCTGAAAAAAAAAATAAAGAAAATAACGAACTTCTAACTGGATCAAATCAAAGCCTTCACATTGACCAGGAGAATCTAAACTAATCTGCATGCTGATTCAAAAACAGCAAACCCCTGCATCATTTTTACTCAATCACCACTCCCCAAATGACTTCCCGAAACCCAATAATAATAAAAGAAAAATAACTGAACTGCTACCAACTAAAAACAAGGATCAAATCAAAGCCTTCACAATATACAGTAGATTGATATAAATATTCAAGATCTATTCTGATTCAAAAAAATTAAAATAACTGCTTTTTTATTCAAAGCAGAGCTGGTGATTCAACCAATACTGATCATTCAAAGATGAAGGGTTTGAAGACTGAGCTAATGACTTCCAAAGATGGCCCTCAGAATCGAGCTCAAGGATGCAAAAATTGGATTAGGAAGGTATCAACCTAAAAACACCAGGAGAATATATAATCAAATTCTCTGTTGAATAGCAAAGTTGTAAAGTTTTTTACAAACAAATTTCGATATTGTGTGTTATACTACAGGAAAATTAAAAGGGAAGAGGTTTTTATTCAATCTCATGTACTTGCTGAGTTGCTGGTGATGGGTCATGTGGGTATTGATGAAGGAACCCTTAGACCAGTTTGATAGTGATGAGGATATAAATTTGGGAGTCAAGTAATAGGACCAAAAATCTTAGTGAGATTTATATATATATATATATATATATATATACAAGTCAAAATAAGGAATTTGTCTTCCCTAGTTAAAAAATGGAAATATAATTTCATCTACCACTCAATTCACAAGTGAGTGTAACCTCCTTTCATTACTCATGAAACTGCATTCACATGGATTTCTTTGCACCAAATGGTATCTGTAATCGAAACATCCGGCATAAAATAAGGGTAGTACTTAGCTCACCTGATGTTATATGAAGTCATATATTAACTGTTCTAGTGACTAAAAGTCCATATGTCATCTAGTCATCTCCAACCCAAAATTCTATTTTAGCGCAACTTTTGCACTAAAATACGGAAATTTATGCACCATACTTAAAATCCATCTCCAACTCATCTACTTCAAATTTTGCACAAAAAGTATCTTCCTTTGTTATGTCATCTACAATATTTATTAACATATTAAAACATATACATATTGAATTAATCAAAGAATAATGTTATTACTATAATATAATTACGGTAATTAAATGCTATGCATTAAAAAATAATTAATTAATAATAATATTTTATAATTATTTAATTAACATAAAATATCTAAATTATATAATTACATGATAGTAAATAAATAGGTATATCAACCAAAAAAAATTAATAATAAAACTAAAACTAAAAAGTGAAAACAGGATTTTAAATATGAATGTCATATGACTAATAATATTATAAATAAAAGTAATAAAACTATATTAATTCATTCATGTACATATAACATGTAGAAAGATTATTTAGTTGAGAAATAAGCCGTTGCAATAATATATAAACTTTTAAAATATTTAAGCAAAACAAATATTATAAAAATTATTAAATAATAATGTTCATTAAGAAAAAAGGAGGATAGCACAATGAACAGCGCTGCACCAAATACTTTTGAAGACTTCAAAACAGCGTAGGGAATGATGATGCCCTTTGAGCACATTAGCTGCTCTAAATTGACATTTTAGGCCAGTTTTGACACTGTGTTGGAGATAGCCTAAGGGTCCTGTTAAGTGATGCTTGTAATACAGCAATCTGATAGACTTACAGATTAAAACTACAGGAAATTGATCACAATAACTGAGAACAATAAAATCTTCATGTCTTCTAATCCTATATGGCAGAAAGCAATCAGAAACAAATACGTAACGATTTGGAGAAAGATTTCGGAGATGGGCAAGAAAGTAATAACATAAAGGGCATTAAGTCAGATTAATTAGCAAAGTTAACAAAGAATACCTGCAAGCTATTCAACGAATGAGCATTTCAGAATTGCAGTTTAATGACTGAGATTCATAATAGATACATATCAGGCAAGAACATTCAAATCGGAAGGAGATATAGCTGATAGCACGTGCATTTTATTAGGAAAGAGGTAATATTGAACCTGCTTCTGTACTATAGAAGAGCATGGAGAAGGCACATGAGGAAGAGACCTTGACCAAAGGCGCATCAGTAAGACAGAAGAAATAGAAGAAAACAAGAAGGAAAGAAAACATAGAGGTTTAATGTATTATAATTATGGAACCAACTTAACATCAAATTCATGAGCAAAGCAATGTTGGAAATAAGATTTGTAGAGGAGAATGTGATCAATACTACGAAAGGAAAGAAAATTCCTATTCACTTATGATGATCAGCACAACCAGTACCGACATCACTTGAAAACCGAACATGCTATCAAACTCCCAGAAGCATCTTCATAAGATTTCCTACAGAAGAGGTGAGAGTTCACTGTAGCCTAAGAATAAAATAAACCTCCACAGAGGAAACCTAAAGGAGCAGGAGAGATGTAACATTTGATAAATAAACCCCAATATTGAACAGGTTTCGCCTTCATAAAGACTGATCTTGTAACTTAAGTGGCCATAATGAATGCCTGAATCAAGTTTTCAGCAGCACGCTTCTGATCGGTGGTACCAGATATTAAAGCCACACGATCACCTCGGCTGGATTTGGAATCTGAAATCTCGACAGCTGCTCCAGATATCTGGAAGAAAATGAAATAGAAACAAAAATCACCTTACCAAGCAAATGCATTTAGTCCGAGCAGAGTTGAAGAATTTTCAAGGCAAGTTTATAAGTTCAAAATGTCACTCCCAAAATGAAAAAAAATGCCATGTGGCGAGAGGAATTGCAGGTTTCTTGATATACAAGCATACCATGAAAAATGTCAAGCTCGCCGAACTACTAATGATTAGCAATGTAAGGAAACAAGTCTGGAAGGAAGAATTCTGATCGGCAAGTTTGCCAAGTTGTTGGTCTAAGAACATTATCAAAAAGATGTACCTAACCATGCAATCTAACTGAAACACGTGTGGTGTAAGCAGAATAAGATGGGAATGAAATTGAAAGAAGGAAAACATAATGAAAATTGAGGGGGGGAAATAGGACTACAACAAGCCAAATTTATTACGAGACAGCATTATAATCAAAAGCTTGAAACTTTAGTCTCCCCAAATTAAAGTCATTTCATTTCTTCTCTCAAACTAATACCAAGAAGGAGACACAAGATTCACGTTTCCTTTTCTCATCATTTACCTTGCGGATATTCTCAACATTTGTGCCACCTCTTCCCATGACTTTGCCAACAGCATGTGCAGGGATAAGCATTTCCAGAGTAGATGGTGGAGGCAATCTGATTTAAAGGAAACAATTCCAATCAGACGTATACTTTGAGAAAGCAAAAAATAAGTGATGTACCAAATTCAGGACATGAGAGACTAACCCTGCATACAGTGATGATGAATGTGACGACAATGTTCCATAGCCATTGTCTCCCATCTTCACAAAAAGAAAACACAAGATCAGAGAGAAGGTAATGCAAATTTTAGGCTGAAGACCAACACACAGTTCAAAGCAAAAGTGAAATGTAAATAAAGAATTCTGCCATTTTTTGCGCAGAAGCTACTGAAACAGATGGTGCTTCAGAGCAGAAGCTACATATGTGCAGTAAAACTCCCTTACTCAATCCCAATTCCCTCTTCTATATATATTTTTCCTCTGGACCAGTCATTAGCAAGAATATATCCAAAATCATCTTGAAGGGAGAATGCTCTCATTGGTTCAAATTTATCAACGAGGGATTATCAGCATTAACATACTATGCAACCACTGGAATCGCTAATTTAGGAAAATACTGTTGTTGATGCAAATATAATATTAACAGCAAAATGTCAAAACCAGAGAAGATGGGATAAATCGCTAATTTACTAGCAGCTGTTGTCAGGGTGGAAAGAGCAATTGCTTGCTTCAATTCTACGTCTTCAGTGTTTTCTTTTCTATGTTTCAAGTCAACATGTCTATGAAGAATATAGCAATCAGGATTAAAACTTCGAAACATACCGATATGGACCCATATCCATATCCACTTGAGGAAAGCAACCCCAACCCACTACCAGTATCAGCCCTCTGCTCATATCCTAGTGCAGCGGCAGAGGACACACTGCGTAGAACTGATGAGACTGGAAGAGATGCACCACCAGCATATAATGGCTCACCACCAGCATATAATGCCTCACCACCAGCAGAAGAATTGTGAACGTCTTCTCTATCCTTTAAGACATCATCTCGAGCCTCAAAACAATCTGGATAAGTGCATCTCTCAGATTACCAACTTGTCCAAAAATCTACAGAAGTAACATCAATTTCACATGAATAAGATATCAAACAGGGCACATAAATGAATAAGAACAAAACACAAAATCAAATTGCAGACACCTCAACAAGTTCATCACTTTCATCAGCACACTTAGGCTTCTCGCCTTTGGAAATTCGTATATCAGCTTTAGTTCTTTTACGGATTTCATTGATGATAGAACCACTTTTCCCAATGATGCAACCAATAACTCTTGAAGGAACAAGGATCCGCAATTTTACAGACTCATCATCTTCATCATTTATCTTTCCTTGTAACAATAGCACGGCCTCAACTGCCATGGATTTTAAATCATCTAATGACTGCCCAAAACAAATGTCAAAGTAGGTAAATACAAATTCAAGACAGAAACTCAAAAATATGGGCAAGCAAAATCTGACAAAGAGATATGTGCAGAAACTGTAAAGCAGGTCACTGAACCAAGATTATGTCAATGAAAGTAAAAAATGGGTCCACATTTGCTCTGTAAAAGATGTGGAAGGTCCAAAAACATAAAATAGAGGACTTGCTTGCATTAATCCAATAACATAATGGAGGCTGTCAATCTAGCTCATAAGTGTTTTCTCTGTAAACTTCAAGCAGATGCAAAACAAGAGAATGCGGGTAAAGCACTAACACCTCTCAGTGTCTTAAATAAGACGATTAAAAAATTGTAATGGATGTCAAATGAAGCGTTTTGGAAAGTTGTTCTCACCTACAAACAGATTTTTAATCAGATATGTGCGCTGAAAACAGTTAGCCAAACTCACAACCTTTGTAGAAATAATGCTTCAAAATGGATAAATTCATGCCTGACACGTTAGATATAGAGCGACACAGCATCATGATAACCAGGCGCAACATAACACATGCACATACATAAATTTCAAAGTTATCTGATCATGATATGAATACTTAACAAGTGCAATCCAAGAAAAAAGTATTGTTTCCACATCAAAAAGATATATGGAACTACCTCCGTGGAGATCACAGTGATTACACACTCATTATGATTGGTCTTTGGGTCATCAACCTCAACACGAGCACCGCTTTCTTGCCTTATACTTTTAATGGAACTTCCACCTTTTCCAATAACGCGGCCAATCATGTTAGAGGGGCACAACACTTTTACAGTTAACTCCTCGGATCTAGATGCACTGCCATAACCAGACACCATAGGAAGAGCAGATGAATACACTGGCCATGTGCTCCCAGCATCAGCATAGCCCGAGATATCTGGTGCACGTGATGGACCTAGAATGGAAGGCACTGATCTAGAAGGGTTAATAGGATCTACACTCGGATAAAGTCCAGTAGCAGAATATATGGGAACATCTGATGGAATGATGATGTTTGGTGGTGCGTCAGGAATCGAAGTTTCGAGAGGAATTTTTTCTTTTGGTGCAAACTTGTACATAATTGCAGAAATGGCAAAAAGTGCTTTCTTCACTGCCTCTGCCTCGCCAGATATCTATCAACGGTTTAAGCAGACATTAACATAAAAATGGCACAGGTTGTTTTTTCATCTTGATTACGACAAATAAATGTAAAAGAAAAACATATAACGATACAGAAAATAATTGATGTGCTTTAAGATAGAACTTTGTATGTTTGGAATTACTATTCACTATTTAAGCTTGGACTAAATGTGGAATATATTTCTCCTCACACCAAACCAAAGAAAAACAAAAAAGGTAAGAAAAATAAAGAAAACAAACCAGAACAAAATTGTCAAACTCCAAGGCGCAAGAATGAGCTGGATCACTGGCGTCCTTAGAAGTAACCTTGATATTTGTCCTTGTCTTGTTCCTTAGTTTCTTAATGGTTACACCAGATTTCCCAATAATATTAGCAGACTGACTGGATGGAACAAGAAGCTGGCATTCCTCCTTATCTCTATTTCTCTTCCTTCTGTCAGATTCTCCAACTACAGCAACAGCATTCGCAATTGCTGCATGCACCTTGAGAAGCGCATCTTGTGCAGGACAAAGAGGTTCGTTATCATTGAACTCATCATCGACCTCAATTTCTTCCTTTTCTCTTACATAGCAATAAATTGTAATAACTCTTTCTTTAGAACCTGGAAATGGGTCCACCACCTTGACCTTTGCCCTTGAATCTTGTCGAATTGTATTTATTACTTTTCCATTCTTCCCAATCACACTACCAATGACACCATCAGGACACAAGATCCTGTAAACTATCAGTTCATCGTTTCCCTTTTCATCTCTGTCTCTTTCCCTATCAGTTCTCCTCTTCTGGTTCTTGTAGTCTGAATCATCCCGATATGACCGAGCATTATCATCCCGATATGAACGACCATCATCCCGATATGAACGAGAACGCTTCCCAAACTCACCCATTGCACACTACCAAGTCTCCCCTGAACCCATAAACAACTGTTTGAATCAAGATGGAGAACAAGCACCTCCAACAAAACCATGTAGATATATACATCTATGGATGCAAACACAGACACACACATAATCCATGGAAGAAAACATCTAATTAAATAATTAATGGTCTTTACCTTTTCTCCCTCCATAATTCTACTACCAGTCAAGCATGAGTTTAAAAACGAAAAAAGAAACATCATATTATTTATCATAAACCTTTATCATAGTCACGCATCCAAAACCCTACCTCATAACAGAAATCACTAAAGAGTACTTACAAAAGCAGAAAAAAGAAAGAACATTCACACATTCCCGCATATAAAAATCAAGAACGTTTGAACTAATTGAGAGAGTCATAACAAGGAAAATTTCGCAAGTAAACAATAGCAAAGCTTTCAATGCATATGATGAATGAAACATCCAAAAGAAAAGGGGTCTTTTATCACAAATCAAAAAGAAGACGAACGAACTACGGAAAGTACCAAACAAACAGAAGCGGTAGTACGGCGCAAAACCCTAAATCAAGAACAGTACCTGATGTAAATTTCCCCAATCTATTGTTTACCAGGTCTGATGAGTTAATGGGAATATAGGTGTCGGGACGACGAAAGCAACGTTGGACGCTGGGTCCCGGGCTATATCTATTGTAAATTGGGCTAAACATCTATACCCAATTACCCATACCCAATTAGATGGATCCACTCAAACCCAAATGTTTTGGGTGATAATATATATTTGGCTGAATTTTTCAAAAAAATGTTTCACAAATAAAATTTGTGATTTTGTCTACCAAAATTGTTGGAACACTAGAATAATACCGTGTGTTACATGGGATTTGTCCAAAAATAAATTTTTAGTGTCACAAATTTTAAAGATATTGTAGATCATGATTTTTGGATATATTGTTATCTCTTAAAAAATTGTTTTTTTTAAATTAAAAAATATAGGTTAGTTATGTCATCAATTGAGAAATGAATTATTGAGCTACTTGATTATTGTCATATTAATTTAGCTAATTATGTACATTATAGAAAGTTTATTTTTTAATATTAATTTATGTTGTCTTAAAATTCATAAAAAAAATGTCAATTTTAAAGTTCGACTCAGGACAAAAAATTGCTAGGTACGGCTCTGTATATAGCTATAGAATAATGCACAACAAAAGTGGTCCTTCAAATAAATATATTTTTTATTAAGATTAGCACAAAATCGAAAATCACAAAACCGAAGCTTAAAAAATTAAGAAAAGAGAAAGAATAAAGAACAGGAAAAAACTCTAAAACAACAAAAAAAAGAACAAACGAGGCCTAACCACCTAAATGGGTGCAAATAGGCAGCCCAATTACAACATACCCCATTTAATTGAACTAATTAGCCATTAATCCACTAATCGTTTCGAACCCAATACATTCGGGCCCAAGCCCAAACCGTTCGTGAATCCAAGAACAGCCTGTGGCGAATTGATGAGAAATCCCTAGATTGTTTCTTCGTCTTAGCTCTTGAAGTTGAACTCTTCAAACTCTTCGACTAATCTGCACTGATTCCCACTGAGTTTAGCTGGTGAGTTATCCTCGAATTCAATCGCAGTATCACTTTAATGTTTATTTATCGGAAATTAGATTGTTGATATCCTTGAGATAATGGCAGATTTCCTGAACGTTGGTAGTTTCTTTTTTGAATTTCCATGGATATTCGATTTTCATGGGGTGCATATTTTCTGTTTCACAAGGCATTTTCTTATAATAGCCTATCTAGAATTTCCTTTTTTTCTTTCTCCTTTTCTTTTTTGCCTCCAGGATCAACGGTGATGCTTGTAATACCCTGTGATTTTTGAAAAATAAATAACAACAGTTATATACTTTCTGATTGTTCAATTTGATTAACCGTAGGGAGGTAAGCCAGCCTATATCTTTCGGCTTAGTTGGTTCAGGATCAACGGTGATGCTTGTAATACCCAGTGATTTTTGCAAAAAGAAATAACAACAGTTATCTACTTTCTGATTGTTCCATTTGATTGATTGGGCATCAATTAGTAGACTTTACAAGCTTAGTTGCTCTAGGAATAATAAGGGGGTGTTTGCAAAAACTTATGTTTTTAGAGGAGGTGATTTTTTGTAACAGAAGTAAAACTAGGTGAGAATCAAGTTGGGAGCGCTTGCAAATAGAATCAAAACTTGAGAATAAGAAGTTGAGAGTGTTTGTTGAAAAAGTTGTGAAAGTGCTTATTTCTTTGTAAAAGTAACAAGAAACAAAATCAGAAATAGCACTCATCTCTCTGCTTTTACAGCCGAAAGTTAAGAAACACTTTTTTTTAGTGATTGCAAACACTCCCTGAGACTTTGCTTAGATCCTTAGCATGTTCCCTGGTAATGTTTTTTGGTCTTTTAGGGTGTTGGTTTGCATAGCTTGCATGTTCACGTGCAAGAAAAGAATTATCTATGACAACTAGTAGCTTCTTACTTGAACCTAGCTTAAGCATGCTCCATTGTTCAAAGCTGGAGTTTCTTACCACTTATACATGAGTTTACTATGTAAAAGAAGTATTCACATTCACCAAACGGCGGACGTTTTTTTTATTGGGCAATGACAGTGGACTGGGCACTTGGGTCGGGTAAATCATACCTGTTTATTTGTTGTCATTTGGTGTTGTTTGGATGAATGGTAGGAGTACTCTTTTTCTTCTTCCAGTCCTTGGTAGATAATGTGGAACTGCTATAGACCAGGGATGGATGATGCGTTTCTTGATGGCTTTGCCATTTTCTCAAGTTTTTTGACTAAAAAGAATAAAAATGGAAGCTGTATGAGGCACCTATTTCAATTTTTTGAGGTCCCCATGAATTTTGTGAAGCTACTCTCCTTTAGTCTCAGCTGTCAATTTCTTACAGTGGAGTTATAATTTTAGACATGAAAGCAAATCAGCTATTTTGCTGTATAGTTGAAATTGAAAATTGTATAGAATATGGATTTTAGAAATAGCAATTTTTTTTATCCTTTTTATTTTCATATTATCATTTTTTTTAAGAGTATAGTTTTGCATGATTGTTATGTAACATAGACTGCTCAATGTGAGGTATTTATACATCTACTTAATGTTGAAAAATTTATTAGGTTTTCATCAACAGGAGTGATGAACCCTGTACAGCAAGCAGAAGTATCCTCAAATCAGGCCGAAAGCTCTGATGCTTCGGCACCAAAAACCTCAAAATATGTGGCCCATGCAAAGAAACTGATACATCATAGAATGCTGATTGGAATTAAAGATGGACGGTTCTTTGTAGGCAACTTTTATTGCATCGATAAGCAAGGTAACATTATTCTTCAAGATGCAGTAGAGTATCGAAGCACCAGACGTTCTTCTCCGTCCCCAATGGAACATAGGGTTGTTGGTCTCATTCTTATCCCTTTCTCTTGTCGAACATCTTGTCATGTGGATTGCTCCATTGAGGAGCAGCTATCTCTTCTATCCCTTAAAGAGCAAATATGAAATAGAACAGCTGCATGTATGTGGATTTAGTCGACGAATGTGGATCTGAATTGATGTGATTACCAGAATTGTAAGCTTCCATAATTTAATTTCCCTGCTTTATGTTTTTTTTAAAAACTTTTCTTGTTTAGATCATATCTAGTAAATGCCGCTTATGCATCCGATTCTAGTTTCCTAGTTCCAATTTTCTTGTTTCCAATGTTGGGAAATAAATTTTCAACCTTTAATGATTTTAATGTGAGAATTGAGAATATCTTAGATTTGTTGCCTGGATTTATGTTATGGCATATATGTTTGGAAGTGAAATGGCTATAGTTTGTAAATTGTATTTTTGACATATATTTGTGTAATTGTAGTGAAAATTTATTTGTAATAGTTTTGAAGTGTATATTCACATAGATTCATGTGATTGTAGTGCAAAATTGTTTGGTCGGATTTCCATCAAAAAGTTAAAACTGAAAATCACTCGAGTTTCACTGATAACTTTCCTAAACAAACATAAACCCATTTTCCGGAATAGTTATAAAGTGGAATATGTCATTTGGAAATACATCCATACAAGGCCAGTATCTTTCAATTTGTTTTCATTTGTTTCAATTTAACACTTCACTTGACCAAACCAACAAACTCAAAGCCATATGCAGGACACTGTCCTGAAGCAAATCAACAAAATAGACAATAATTTCCAAAAATAATCATTTTCAAGAATCAGAACTATGCAAGGGTTGACATGAAGAGTAGCTCATCTACGACTCACTAGTCGTTAAAAAATAACAGAAAAGAGCGAACAAACAAAACAAGAAAAATGAAATAATAAAATTGAACCCGGTTTTCGATTGGATCCCTGGAATATTTACCCAGCAGAATATCATCTTCAGTAACCAGTTTTCGTAGCTTGGTAAGCTGGAAAACATATCGGGATCAGAAGCGTTCAGTATCGGTCTGTATATGGAGTTCCATATACAATAAGGTAAGGCACAATGCGGACAACTGTGTCAACCGGTATCGCAAAATTCACCCCAGAGGACATTCCACTGCCTGCAGTATGGTTCAAAATTTAAATTGTTTTGGTTAAGAGAAAATAAAAATCAAAAGCCGGGCAATCGAAATGTCTAAAATAACCTAAGTGAGGTGTTTGCCTCTGTGTTAATAGAGACAGAACCAGTAAAGAAACCATCATATGGCTTGAAATACAAAGAAGAGTTCTGTTTTTCTTCAAAAAAGTAAGCAAATCGAATGGGAAACTCAAAAAGACGTACTCACTAAATTGATAAAACAGTTGAAAGTGTCGTTCAACTGCATGCTACATGCTCGTCCATAATTTTCAGACGAAAAGTGAAAAACGGCATTTATGCAGTAGACATCAAAGGACAAAGCAGAAAATCCTAAGAGCAACGCGAAAAGGAATTAATATATAAAATGGTTTAAAATTCTTAAAGATCAGTTTCCAAAATTTTGAAGTAGTTCAAATTTCCGTTACAAGTTTCATCTTTTGATATGCTTATAAAAATGACGTGAACATGTAGACTATAAGGAAGAAGATAAATTTACCTTTTACGAGTGAATGTTGCTGTATTAACCCCAATAACATGCCCGTAGGAATCAATTAATGGTCCACGAATTCCCTGCACTTATATCTACGCATCAGAACTGGAAATTCGTATGTGAAATATACAAAATTCTGTACAAACAGACAATGCAACTAAATACATCAGAAATCAGTCATTTGCAAACCAATTAACATCAAATTTTTATGTTTGCTTGTGAATTTCTGCTAGCAAAATTACCCAATTCGTAGGAAAACAATCGGTGGTGTTAATAGAAATTCACGCCAGAACGTATATATTCATCTATTTAGAATATTTCCCTATCTATTTAGAATATTTCCCTAGAAAGCAACATAAACTTTCGAGGAAATTCAAGAATTACCAGCATTAATAGCAGCATCAGTTTGAATTGCTCCTCGAATGGCTCTTCCATTCGGAGAAGGTATCTCTCTGCCCAATCCACTGATAACCTGCAATAGTCGAATTACATCAAGTAACTTTTTTTTTATTTCCGTCTTGTAGGTAGAAATCTGAACATGAATTTCAATTCCCGTTCTCAAAAAAATTAGTTATATATTTCTTGGTGCGAATAAATTAGTTAAATACTCCATTCAAACACAACAGAGCTCACATTTCTCACAAAATTACCCCGGTAGTTAGAGTGTTTTCGTATCCATATGGATTTCCGATAGCAAAGCAGCTTTGCCCCACTTGTAATTCACGAGATGTGCCAATTGTCACCGGCTTTAACTCATTTCCTACTGCATCAACCTGCCGTAGGAATTAAGAAAAACACGTGTAGAAGACATTTATAAGAACATCACATCAACTGCCTACAACAACAACAACAAAAAACTAGGCCTTAATCCAACTAAGTGGGTCGGCTATACGGATCATATTGCACCATCATTTACGGTTATAAGCCATATTTTCATTTATTCTAGATATAACATGACATCAACTGCCTAATGAATTATATAACATTCCAAGACAAAAAAAAAAATGAAAATTGCAATAATTGGTCACAATTATAACATTTACACCAGTAGACCCCGACCCGTTTTAACTTCAACTTCTAAATTTCATATGAACACGACTAATATAGACGCTAATGACTAAACGCTATAAAGAAGTGTGGAAGATATTTAGTATCATTTGTAATTAGCACCTTAAGAACAGCCAAATCATAGTCCGGATCAAAACCAACTAGTTTGCTGTCTCTAGTAATGTTGCTGCCTCCAGAATCCACTAAAGATACCTTAAAAAAAAGAACATACAAATAAAATTCATACACATTAAAAAGGAAATTTTTAATTACTGCTGAAATTTAATCGAGATAAACAAATACAAGATTTCGAGGTAGTGACCTTACAACATTGTAAGCCACTTGTATCCGTTGCCAATTTGGAAATTACATGGTAATTAGTTACCTGTTAAAAGAAAAAAGATTGAAATTTGGTTCAAGATTAAAACGTGACCGTGGATAAGATAAAGACACATTTAAATTTGCATACACATGTTGGGAAATCGAGTTAATATATTCTGAGGGGGGGAAATGAAAGAACCTACAATATGACCATATTTATCCCAGATAAAACCAGAACCTGTCCCTTCCACTTTTGCATTCTCATCCTCGGCTAGACCATTTTCAGAAGTGTTCTTGGGGACTTTAGTTAACTCAATGTCCTTGATGAAGACAACTGAAGATGAAGCTTCCTACAAGTTAAACAAAATTGAATGAGTAGGAATTAAAAAAAAAATTAGAGAAAACAGTTGAGAATGTACCAAATTTGAATTGAAAACAAGATGTCATTGACTATGAAGTTCAAGGCAACAAACAATAGGGATAATTACAAAAACTACCCATGATGTTTAGGTAATTACAAAAAGACCCAGAGAAGTTCTAAAATTACAAAAAGGAACCTGAGGGCTGAGGTTCGATTTTGCCATAAATAGTTAAATGTAAAGGGATAACTGTAACATTTTTACAAATGCAAATGGGGGTGTTTGAAATGTTTTTGCTTATTACGGGTAAAATGTAATACAAAATCAAATTTCATGGGAATTTTTGTAACTTTCAAAAATCTCAGAGTTTTTTCTGTAAATACCTCAAACCTCTAGTTTTTGTAATTATTCCTAAACAATAAGTAAATGCCTCAGACCAAGAGATAGTAATAAGTGTTCTAAAAAGCGCTAGGCGTTGGTTAGGCGGCAGGCAGGAGCTAATGCCTAGATGGAGCCTCGACGGGCCTAATCGAATAAAAACGTGGAGACGGACAAGAGGAGTCTAACGTCTAGGTATCGATTAATCGGGACTAGGCGGAGATTTTGAGAACAGTGATAAAAATGCATCATCCAATAATTCATTTCAAAATTATCAAGCTTTTTTGCTTACACAATTCATTTTTTTGTCAGAGCAAAATCATCATCTTCATAATATATGTTTCTGTTCATTGGACATTGCAATAATAAAAGGGCCACTCCAAATCAATAAAAGAATAAAACTTTCTCCTATTCCATGGCATGTAATTAAAACTGCAATTAAGTATAAAACTACCACAAACATGTAAAAATTCGCAAGTTCAAACTGTGTAACCTGGAAAATTTGAACGACCCGATTCTCTTCTTGGTCAAGTTCATCCAATTCTTGGGCAATGGCAGATGGGAAAGTGGAAAGATTTGGATTTTGATGCAAATGCAAATAAGGGGCCAGCAAAGAAGAAGTAAAGATTAAAGATTTTCGCCTGGTTAAAAAATGGGTTTTGTTTGGATTTGAAGAAGAAGAAGGAGAAGAGGGGTTTTGACGAGGTGGGGTTGGAGATGATACACACATGAGAAACCCCAACTTCGCCATTGATATTTGCTGGTTGTTGTTTTTTAAGTAATAATATTTTCTTGTTTATTATAAGGAAAATATTTGTTGGAGGAGATAAGAGCCTCGGCCTTTAGGCACGTGTCTTTAAATGGACTATACTACATAGAAAAAGAAAAATAGACAAAATGCGGATGGGATCTTCTATTCCAGGATGATGTTTCATCTCCTGTGACCTATTCTACCGCATAAATGATTGTCACGTGTATAAATGTTACCACAGTAAAATCCCACAATTTAGGCGTGATTTATACTCCGAAATAAATATGGTAACATCTATACACGTGGCAATCATCAATGCGGTAGAGTGGGAGATGAAACATCATCCTGAATAGGGATGTCAATGGTTCGGGTCTGGGTCGGGTCCGCCTGGACCCGAGACCCGACCCATTAAGAAAATACAGTACCCATACCCGTACCCGCCCCGTCTCATCTAGACCCATACCCGTCCCGACCCATACCCGTGTCTTGCGGGTAAGACCCGATTAGACCCATTAGACCCGCCAACTTCATATATTTGGCCAATTTTTACGATTTTTACTCAAAATAGTGCACCCAAAATTTATGTTATTTATACAATTTTGTAGAAATTATATAAATTATGAAATAAACACCAACATGCATAAATCAAGAGTTTTGAACAAGAATAATACAATATATTCATTCTATATAAAAAATAAAAATAAAATAAAAATTATACGGGTCGGGTCTGGGTCGGGTCCTGCCATACCCGTTACCCGACCCATACCCGCCCGGGTATAAAACTCAATACCCGTTACCCGCCCCATACCCATTTATTGGACATCTAGACCCATACCCGTCCCGACCCATACCCGTGTCTTGCGGGTAAGACCCGTTAGACCCATTAGACCCGCCAACTTCATATATTTGGCCAATTTTTTACGATTTTTACTCAAAATAGTGCACCCAAAATTTATGTTATTTATACAATTTTGTAGAAATTATATAAATTATGAAATAAACACCAACATGCATAAATCAAGAGTTTTTGAACAAGAATAATACAATATATTCATTCTATATAAAAAATAAAAATAAAATAAAAATTATACGGGTCGGGTCTGGGTCGGGTCCTGCCATACCCGTTACCCGACCCATACCCGCCCGGGTATAAAACTCAATACCCGTTACCCGCCCCATACCCATTTATTGGACCCATACCCGTCCCAAATAAAGGCGGAATGCAGGTTGGTCCGGGTCTTACCTGACCCATTGCCATCCCTAATCACGAAATAGAATATCTCATCCCGACAAAATGGCATCGATAAAATTTTGATTTTATCATTCAAAAACAACATGTACAGTTTTATAGTTATCACTATTATAAAAATAATTTTTAGGATCACTACAGAATATGAAGATTTTTATTATAGAAATGATCTTAGGAATTATTTGAACAAAATAATTACTTCTTTTTCTTTCTAATATCAGTATCATGAATCATGATAATGCATCAGACAAACCCCTCAGTTATGATAATTTCTTTCATAAAAAGTGCACACATTTTGTAGCTATTTCTTTTTCTTTTTTTTTAATCGAAGCTAAATAGAGAAAAACACATAATTTTTTATTAAAAAGAAATTATGTTTGGCTATAATTTTATTTTCTATCTTTATTCTATCTTCCATTCCACACACCCAAAACAAAAAAAAAGACACATACAATAATAATTAATATGTATTTGACTTTCTTAAATCTCTACTTGAGAAATTTTAAAATAAAATGGCCGGATAAGTAGGTTTTTTTTTTTTAATTAGGGTTGGTTCTGGTCAAGGGCGGAGCTAGACCCGTAACTTTGGGGTGGCTAAATAATTTTGGGGGGCTAAATCAATAAAAAATAAATATTTAGTACTAAAAATAATATTTTTAACTAAAATATACATATAAATAATTAGTTTTCAAAAAATTTGGGGGGCTTAAAGTTAAACGCCCCTGGTCTGGTCTCAGGTAGAAGCCCAATTATCATGGTCGTGGGTTTGATCTTTTTAACTTTGGGCTAGATCACTTTGGACCTTTCCGTCTCATTATTTTCTGAGAGCAGTAATAGATACACGTACTCTCTACTCTACACACTTTATTATTAATAGGAAAAAAAAAAGAAAAAGAAAAAACAAGACATAGTACTTGCATCTCCAATTTCCAATATCTGCTTAAGGCTGTATTCGCCCCATACCACTTTCTTTCCAAACCTCGGAATTGCGAACATCGCTGATGTAGTAAGAAAGTCAATCGAAAATAGGAATCCACTCTACTAATAGAAGAAGAGAGGACCACTTCTCCCACTAGACGGGACATCCTTGAAGCCAAAAAGGCTGTGAAAACACTTTTGAGATTGAAATCTCAGTTTAGGAAGGAACGAGCGACTCATGAATGCTGCCGGGTTGGACGAAGGCCCCTAAAGGCCTGCTTTCCTTTTCGTCCCAAAAAGTCACAGGAAGCATGGTGAGCCAGCTCTTATGCCAATTCAAAAGAGCTAGAGCTGTAAGGGGCACTCCCTTGGGACGACCTCTATTGGGCTGGGCCCTTCCCCATAAGGCCCCACCGTCGGGGCATAAGCGCCCTCTTGCCGGGTCTTCTAGCGCATCCTATGAATGGAAATGACAGATAACGAAAGCCACCGCGTCCTTCCTTGTGTGTCGGAGATATAAAGCGAGTAAAATACCTTCTGCGCTATCTTAAAGGCGAAAAACTTCCATTTTGAGACCGCGACCCATCGCGGAGCACTTTCGCTATGTAGTTTGTTTGCCCGCAGCTTCCCTACGTCCCCCTTTCTACTTCATCGTCGTTGTTGGAAGCCCTTTTCTTATTAGAAAGCCCTGAGGATCGAGACCTCGCAAACAACAACGCTCCTTCTGCATATGAAATTAGAACCGGGGCTACCCTAGGATCGTGATTTGATCATCATTAGGTGGTGAGAAAGCACGCTTTATGACGAAAGGCGCTAGACGGACTGCTGCTTATCCAATAGACCACTTAGAAGAATCGGAATCGAAGACTGACACATGAGGTGGAGGAAGAGGTTCTATTCTATTAGAAGACCCAACCTCAGCGAAGAATGCGTAATCGTGTGTACAGCCTTTTTGGCTTCAAGGATGTCCCGTCTAGTGGGAGAAGTGGTCCAAAGCGAGTTGGTATGGTCTAGGGCTTCCGATTCAAAGGCTATGAGAAGGCCTTCAAACTCTTTCATAATCGTTCGAAGAAGTGGCCGAAGCAGACCGGTGGAGAGTAAGTAGTACATCTCTTGGTAGGTAGGGTCAAGTTGTTGAGGGGGAACCCCGCCTCTATAGTAAGTAAATAAAGCATAGAAAAAGTGCGCTCTATAGCTAGCTCCAATTGAAGCTTTCTCGCTCCTACCACCCTCCGGGAAAGAGAGAAGGACTGCTGACTGGCTGCCTTACAAAATACCCCTCCACGCAGATTCGTATGCCTATTTTTTTGATTGCTGGATGAATAGAGCTCCCAACGGCTGGAAAGCTACTTTCATGGGAACCTAACTAACTAACTAGTGCCCCACCCAAGCTCTCAGAACCCTCGTAGGAAACCCCTGTATGGAAACCTTAAATTAAATGCCTCGCAAAGAGCAAGGGACTTGGCGAATTACGAATCGCTAGTTTTCCTTAGCACTTCAGAAGGAATCAAGTCTTGTTCAGACTTGGATAATCTTCTTACTAATCGTTTTGAGGAGTCTATTCAAATCCTCGACTCCCCCTCGTGCAAGACTGAGCTTTTATGCCCCCCTTTACTGGTGGTGGATGGGGAGATGCACATAAAGTTTCAGCTATTGATGTAGCCTCTTGTCGCTACCTACTCGAAAAATAAGGAGGGTCCTAGTGACCTGGAGGGAAGTGCTCGCTGCTAAAGCAGCTCGTTCTTAGTGAGAGTTTTGCGGTCAAAAAAGGAAGTATGTAAAGGAGTCAATCAATAGGGAGAAAGCTCGCTCATATGGCATAGATTAGTGCATTTCATCAAATCTTCACCATAATTCTATTCTTTGGAGAGACGGAGTTGATATGGGTATGACATAACCAGGTTGCTTGCAAGAGGTGGCCACCCTTTTCTAGAACTGTTCGAAAGAACATATAGGAGAAAGCCGATCAACAGGCTACAGAAAGGAAATCGGGGTTGAATGCGACTCTACCAATCTCCTCTGGAGCAAGGAAAAGCAACTATGTCTGGTATCGGTAACGATTAACATATTCTTTTGATTGAGAGAGGGGAACCCTTACTTAAGAAAATATATAGAGTGGCCTCCTCCTTTTAAGAGATTGGATGAGAAGGAGCTAGCAGTTTCACTGATGGAAATGGATTCTTTAGAATTCTATCTTCATAGTAAATCTCTTGAAAATGAAGCGGGCAGCACACCTCAAAACTATCTTTTTTTTTTGTT
The DNA here is from genome assembly GCA_016081115.2 of Rehmannia glutinosa. Taxonomy (NCBI): domain Eukaryota; kingdom Viridiplantae; phylum Streptophyta; class Magnoliopsida; order Lamiales; family Orobanchaceae; genus Rehmannia; species Rehmannia glutinosa. The sequence goes on along the minus strand of CM071933.1, from coordinate 76,240,463 downwards.
CATTCGCTCTGCTCGCAGAGCGGCATACCGAAAAAAGAAAAGAAGAATTTTGTCGACCACCAGATCCGTTGGTCTGCAATATTCACCCCGGCCCTTGCAGCCTTTACGAAGATTTCCCTTCTTTGCTTCTTTTTTTTGTTTGAAATAGGACCGGGCCGGGTATAATCCGGTTGGAGAGAAAGAAACCCCCAGAGTGGGGGAACTTCCACGAGTATTTCATGATTCCAAAAAACAGCTCGATGCACTGACCGGGTTTGGCCAACCTGATTCTTCTCGAACTTTGTCTTCGCCTCTGTATCCAAGAGGCTAAAAAGAATATCTCCTTGACTGAACGTCTGAGTATTTTGAACCGCTTTCTTTCCATATCCATCTAGTCTTAATATAAGCCTATAGATCTTGCTTGAGTTCCATTGGATAATGTGTTTTCCTTCCCCTCGGTATTCTGCAGTTTCTGTTCATATCCTGCAGTCTATGCTAATGCTCAAATAGAGAGCTCAGAGTCCTCTTGTTTTTGATAGATGGACCTTTAGGGCCCCTCCTTTGGCAGGTGGTTTGAACCGGTTGCCCCACCCCAACTATGAAAGGGGTTTTTAGAACTTCATTTGAGGATGGTGGTGCATCCCTCTCTTTGCCCGCTATTCCTTCTCTTTATGTCTCTTCAAGTGGAGTAAACAAAACGGGAGGCAAAATTTCTTGGTTCATGTTTCAGTTAGCAGTGTGCCTCAAAATTGCTATTTTTTTATTTCCAAAAAAAATTGCTATTTTTTATTGGGTATTCCATATAAAAAAAAGATTATGAATTATTTCCAAATACAAAAATTATATATGTCCCACTCAATATATGTTGAAATCAAGAGTTGTACATTGTCACTGACTTTCAAGATGATTCTTCGTTTGAATTTCAGTGAGAAATTCACTAATGATTTTCATTAATCATATGATGTACTGTCCAACATCTAATCAGCTAGAAGAGACTTGTAGGTGCCACTCTTACAAATTTAGACCACTACTATTTTGTGGTCATTTTAAGACATTATTGATTAATATCTCATGACTTGATGTATAAAAACTCATTTACCTTTATTTCAGGAATATTTACAAAATAGCCCAGAGATTTGTAAAGATATTCAATTATCCCTTTACATTTAATACAATCAAAACTCAATAACTTTTTTTTTTTGTAATTGTTAAACATCTCCGAGTTTTTTTAAGAATGGTTTTTGTAATTATCCATTTGAAATGAGACTGTTGATTCATCTTTATTTTGGTTTTCGGAGGGCACACACCATTTGAAAGTCTATCTTAATAGTTAATTGCATCATAAATACATTTCAAAACCAAGAGTTTGTAGCTCAAGTAATATCGTTCATCCTTTGTAAGGGTTTGAACATATCTCTCAATTTCTTTGAAATTTATCAACTCTCCTGCAACCACTACCCCCAATTTATTAAAAAAAATACATATCAAATGCATTTAAAAAGAAACTCTAAGAACATGTAATTAATGTGTTGGATGCACTATAAATATATTCGTGCAATTCATCAAATTAGAACCGAAAACTTAAATAAGTACTAACAACAAGTCGAGCAATATTTAGTTCAATTTAGTTCATTCATTCTAGAGGTTGAACTCACAAAATTCCATGTTCATCATAGGTTAAACATCTCGTAGTTGATTATTATAACTTCATGACCAAATATATATTTCAATCAATTGGAACTTTCGGCGAGTCACTACTTTCAATTGGACTTTCTATAATTTACATATCTAATATGATTTTCAAGAAGAAGAAAAAAACATATGTAATATGAAAGGGAAAATTAGAAAATTGGTCCTATAAGTTGGTCTGTTCAGATTTTTGGTCCTCTAAGTTGGTCTGTTTGAAAATTAGTCCTTTAAGTTATGAAATTTTTCAGACTTTTTGTCCTCTAAGTTAGCCTGTTTGAAAATTAGTCCTCTAAGTAATGAAATTTCTGAAATTTCGTCTGATTTTCACCGGAAATTTCTCAATCCACCGGAAATTGCTAACTAGGATCTAAAACGACGTCGTACCAGCCAATTCTCTTTCAAGATTACGCAAAACACCGCCTTCCACTCCTGACAACCATAAAATCTTCTTCCCGGATTATCAATCGTCCAAGAAGTCCATACTTGCGTGTGGAAAACCATTTTTGTTAATCATATATATGAAATATTGATCGATATGCCAATAACATGATTATAGTAGCTTAGACCCCAGTCACAATATTTTTCAAGTTTTAAGCATTATATGAGTATAGTACGAGTTTTGACTAACATTTTGAAAAGGATGAACATATATATGATTAACAAAAACTCTGCAATGATCAACAATCTGGAAGCCTCAAGAGTCACATCTCTAGAAAACAACACTAAGCGCAGTAGTACAAGACAATAAGAAAACGAAACGGTGATAGCGAACAACATTTTTTTGTCTACATTCGGTGCAGCTACTCCCAAGTTTTGTTATCAGTTACCAGCCGCTGCTTGAAGCCTGATCTGCATGTTAAACCGTCGAATAAAATCCTCAACTCGTCTGTTCAGCTCTTCATCCGACATTCTCGTAAACTCGTTTTCTTCCAATCTCGTCTCCTCATAATCATCATATCTCTCCGACATCGTTTTTCTCAAAACCATTTTTTCGTGATTTTTTCCTGCCAAGACATTTTCCTTCTCCGAATTACTACGAATTACACAATGTTTCGCTTCCTTTTTATTTACTCCAATTTCAATTTCTCGCTTCCTTTTCGCGATTTTATCGTCTAATTTTCTCGCCAGCTTATCGTCTTTTTCGTGAGATTTATTTTCCAGCTGGGCTTGTTGATTCTTACTAGCCACCACCATGCTTATTATTTTTTCACGAGGTTCTTCAATTTCAATTTCAATTTCAAATTCTTGTCGATGATATTTTGACATTGCTTTCTCGTCAATTAATCTCGCGTGTTGCTTTTCACGATATTCGTCATAAAAATCGTGATTTTTCGACGACGAGAAGGCGCCGAAATCGGCTGCAATGATGAGAATTAGGGTGTTTGATATAATAAACCAGAATTTTGTGGTACATAAAATAGTTGAAGGTGAAAGGTTGAAGACATAAAATACGGAAATGTAAATGAAAGTAGATAATATGAAGGCCCAGAAGGATTTGAGATTGGAGTTTTTGGGGTTGTTTTTGGATTTTTCGAAATTTAGGGAACTTTCTGTGTAATTTAAAAGTGGCATTGCCATTTTTGAAGATTTGGGGAAATACTGAATTTAGGAGCTAAGATTTTATGAAAGTGGTAGGTGGTTTTGGCCTTGAAAGGGTGTATTTATAGGGGGATTGGAATGGAAAAGGACTGGGCTATTACTTCTTGTACTAATATGCATGTTAGAGTACTTGAGGTTGGCTAATGATTGAGTGGCCTAAATTACATTCTCACCCCCTCTTTTATTTGGAATTTCCTTTTCTGTCTTGATAATTTTAATATTTAACTTTCAATTTAAATCTCCTATTCCTTATAATGTTTTTTTTTCTTTGTCGACACAGAGTATCCCCACATCAGCCGGGGACACAGACCCCACACTTCATTCGGACTATGGGACATCCGTCTTTCCCAGGGATGGTTCTAATCTCTGGGGAAGGAGGGACAAACTCAACCCCAAAATTCCACATTAGTCAGGAATCGAACATGGGATCTCAGGGTTGCAATTGCAACCCTTCAACCACCAGGCCAACCCCTAGGGTTATTCCTTATGATGTTTCATTTTATGTTTTAATAGAATGTCAGGGTCGATCTTTTCTAGTTTTTGACCTAAGTCGAACTATAAAATTGCCCCCCCCCCTTTCCTCCTTGTCGTGTAATGACTACTTTTAAGTTTATTGTCTTTTTAATTTAAGAAATTTTAAGTTTAGGGTCTTCAAAAAAGTATGTGATATAATTTTGTTAGCAAGGGTGTAAAAAGAATCTAGGGTTTTCATTCTTGCTGGAGGTGGGCGATTGGAGAACTCGATCACTAGGCTGCAATTGATAACTTTTAATATATTTATTTACATAATAAAGTAAAACAATCTTGTGGAATATGGCGGAAACAGAGCTGGGCCAACCTAGGCCTAGCGCGAAAAAAAAAAAACAAATTAGTGATAATTTAAAAAAAAATATAGTTATAATTTATATTGTTTTTTCTTGGATTTTCTATCCGGCCCACCCTACTAAATCGTCCTGGCTCCGCCCTTGTTTGTGGGCTATAACCTATAGGATTTGAACCGGGACTACTTTTCAAAATTTCAAGAATGGCAAACACTTGATTACTATATTGGATTTATTCTTGGACAATATTTTATTTATTTTATATATGTACAATATACAAAAAAAATAATACAAAAACTTTGTGCTCCTAAGTTTTATAATTTTTTGGGACTCGAGTCGACCGCTGCTTGGTTTAACATGAGTGGCCCTGAGAATGTCACGTATATAATAATATGACAATATTTTCTAGATATTCATGTGTGTAAATTGAAATACCATACGTATGTTTAAATTGTGAGTATGTACCTTTTTTTTTCCAACTGGATATATGATGGAATACAAATTGTACACCACTTTCATTTTTAAAAGATGAATTAAATTGTATGCTGTTAAAATGATCTTATATGTACCCTTTTTAGTGGTGTTTCAACTAAAAATAATCAAATCATACATAGTAAATACCTCCAATTATTGGCTAATCAATTTTTTCTAGCGTTTGATATTGATTAGTTGTTTTCATGATCATGTAATCATTGCAAAACTTGTAGGTCAAATCTTTATCTCTTTCCCAAGTGTAGTTTTCACGCTTTGATACTAAAATCCAGGTATTCATATTTCATATTAATGAAATGACCCCAATTTCGAAAAAGTCTGCCCAAACATCCTCATCTTATGCAAATAATTATGAATGTGGACCTCCCCTTTCATTTATTTTAGTTTCTTGTCTCACAAGTGTACGCCTAGAAATTTATTTTAGGACAGAAAATTAAATTACGTGGCAATCCAATCATACGTCCCTAGTCCATTGGATATTCGCCACGTACGATATTTGTTGACATACATGTATCACATTTTAATCACCGTCACCTACATTGCCATTATAGTATATACAATGAATGGGGAGAACTTTCTAGAATAACGTATCCGTATTAGATATATATTCGATACGACACTTTATTTGATATTTTAAAATTATGGGATATTCCATATATAAGTGTCTTTTTAGGAAAAAACACACATATTAAGGATTGTATTAAAATATCAAATATACCCTTAATTAATAATAAATGCTACTTTGGAATAAACAAATTTAAGTATTAGAGTTAGTTGGGAAACAATATATTTAAGGGTAATTTGGGAAATCTTTTTTCCTACCAACCTTGAAATGTGGGAAGGACATTCTTTTTGGAAAAAAAATTCATGTGCCAAAAGGACACTTATTGTGAATATGATGGAGTATAATTTATTTTATTGCTCATATTTCAGCATTTTTTTGTGTCTATGTGAGTTATCACATTTCAGATTTGAGTACCTATGAAATTTTAGTTTTTTATGTTTAAAACATTATTTTTTAAAATTATACTTAATACGTCTATATTTTCAATATTATAAAATATAATTATATATATATATACCGTACCCGTATTCTTAAAATTTAAAAAATAACATATTTCATATATGTGTCGTATCGTATCCATGTACCGTAATTCATAGATTTAAGGATGATAATTCCTTAGCCTATATTCAAAATTATTAACCTAAGTTACGGGGATTCTCATATTTTAATGTTTGGTTTCAGGATGTGAGGTTGGGTATGTGGCATTTGTCGATTGTTAAATTGTTTGTCTTGCGTAGTTAGATTATGATTTATTGTTTATTGTTTTAATCGTGTTTAAGCAATCTTTAAGAAAACTCCAAATAATCATTACAATGAAAAGAAAAGATGATTTAAACATAATTAGTTGGGGGTCCAAACGTAGATATGTCGGTCAAGTTTTTCGAAGTTATAAACTGGTTCATGGTGGGTTTGGTTTTGTATTGTTCTGCTTTGGTTTTTCTGATTTTTTTCTTTTTTTTTATTATTTAATTTTAACTATATTATTTTAATATTTAATATAAAATTATAAAGTACCTAACGAAATCCAGTCGTTGGATCTGGATTCAAGTACGGATCCTTACAAAAAATTGATGGGTCATAAATTTGAAACTTCCCGAATTCAATTAATTTCTTGTCCATGCCTTTGGGCTTAGGCCCAAAATATGGATTTCAATCAATAACTGAACGGCAGTTGATTAAAGGCCCACGAACTATGAATCTGGAAAGCCCGCTTTCTCATTGTTCTTGCTGTATGAAGTTAAATACGCTGGTATAATCGTACTTTTGGCACGTGCTGCATATTTATTTTAAAAAAAAACAATGTTTGATGCAATGATAAACTCGCTTAAAATAATGACACTATACTTTTGTTTTAGAGAGAATTACAAAAACTCCCCTAAGGTTGGGATAATTACAAAAAATACAGAGAAGTTTAAATTACAAAAACTACTTCTGATGATTTGATTTTGCCTTAATTCTAAGGATTAATTGTAATACTTTACATATAGGGGACTTTTGAAAAGAAAATTCTTAAGAATGGGAAAAGTGTAAGATAAAATCAAATGTTAAATTCTCTAATTTATTTTTGTAACTATTCCAAATCTTAGAGTAGTTTCCGTAATTATTCATTTCTTTTATGTATATTAATTAATTTTCCTTCTCCTTCTCAAGTTCTCATTCATGTTTTAAATATTCCCGTCTAATCTGATTAGTCTCCGTCAAGGCGTTAGGCCTAGAGCTTGCAATGGGTCGGTCCAAACCTAGCCCGAGCCCATCAGACTTATGTAAAAATTCAGGCCACGAAAATGGCTGGCGTACCCCATACATACATTTCATGCAAAAAAAATAGTTCGACCCGCAAAAGCCGGGCTAATCCGGCCCGTCAGACCATTTGAACTGGGCCAAGTAGGCCCAATATTTTCGGGTCTAAAGAATACAGCCCATCCCAACCCAAACATGTGGTGAGCCGACTCATGTGCCAAGAGGAAAATCAGGTCAAACAGTGATCGGCCCAACCGATGGAAAATACACTAAAACAGGAAGACTGGGCCGGTCAATTTCCTGGTCTAACAGGCCATCTCATTGTTCTTACAGCCCATCACGATAAAAATATGGGCCGGAATTGACAGGTCTACTCATTTTCATCACCAAAACATAGCATAAATGCACAATTAGTAGCATTAATGTCTCGTTAAACGCAACATGGTCCCGGGCCATTGTTCCAGTCAGTAAAACCTCCTCATCGGCATGTCGGTGTCATGAGAACTGGCAAAAAACCAAAGCCATGTCCCATCACAACATATACATTTGAAAGAAACAATTTTTTATTTTGACTGTCACTGACAAATTTTCCCCTTTATTTCATTATATAGCAAACTCTGTTCCCTCCCAACATCTCATCCATTTGCATGCCAACTCTATTCCATATCACACTTCCAGAAATGGCAAACAAAAATTGGCCCATCTTATGGTTCCCATGAATTTCCTTACAGCCTTATCACTGACATAAAGCTGCTTTGCTAATGTGCGCCAAAAAAACATCATTGTACATCAACACACAATATTTATGTGTCTTGTGTAAATTATTGTCATTCGCTAAGCAAAAAGATTTGTTTTTTTTCCTCTTCAAATTATGGGTTTTGTCTCTTTTCTTCTATTTCTAGTGTTCTTGGCTGTTAACAGAGTGCTCTGTTTTGAAAATGGTGGTGGTGGTATGAACATGGAAGAGGATGAGCTATTTGGGCTTTTTGAGGTAATGGGCTCACTTTTGGAAGACCCAACTTGGGCCCAAATGCATCCCTCACCTTGCACAGACACACCATGGCCTGGTGTGGAGTGTGAGCTTCTAGAAGAAACTTCAATCTTTCATGTCACCAAGATTCATCTTGGTCCAGATATTGTAACCCCACCTTGCAAATCTTCAGCTAAAATCTCAAGCTCTGTTTTCAAATTGCCTTACCTAAAAACCCTTTCTTTAATAAGCTGTTTCACAAAATCACCCTTTATTTACCCAAATCACTATTTGGGCCATTTGGGCCATTACCCTTTTTAGAGGTTTTGTCACTTGAGTCCAATCCAGCCCTCTCTGGTGAAATCCCATCCACCATATCAAATCTCACAAACCTGAAAATATTGTGTTTGTCACAGAACAATCTGAGTGGTGAAATCCCAAAAGAAATTGGTGGGCTTGTTAATTTGGAGCAGCTTGATTTGGGCCACAATTATCTGACAGGCCCAATTCCTCAAGAAATTGGGAATCTTGAAAATTTGGAGATTCTTGATTTTAGCTTTAATTTTTTGCAAGAAAATTTGCCTGGTTCAATTGGTGGGCTTGAGTTTCTTGAAAAGATTGATTTAAGCCACAACAAAATCCAAGGGGATTTGCCTCATGAGTTTGGGAAATTAAAGAGGTTAGTTTTGTTGGATTTGAGTCATAATTTGTTGACTGGTCAAATCCCTGAATTTTTTTCAGGTTTGCAGCAATTACAGTATTTAATAATGGAGGGCAACCCATTAAATTCAACTTTCCCTAAATTCATAGGGTCACTTTCAAAAATTACAGTGTTGGGCTTTTCGGGTTGTGGGCTGACAGGCCCAATTTCAGGCCCAATTTCAAATTTGACAAATTTGACTGCACTGTATTTGGATAACAACCACTTAAATGGTACAGTGCCACCAGAATTAGGGACACTGCCTTGTTTGGATATGTTGAATTTGAGCAGAAATCAGCTTAGTGGGGAGCTTTTATTTCCTCGAGATTTTATAATTAGGCTTGATATTCGAGAAAATAATGGTTTGTGCACTAATTATGTCCAAACAAGTCCTACAAGTTCAAGATTCTTGCATAATCCTATTTGCTCCAGTGGAATATTTTCTGCTGCTAGCAATAAAACTGTGGCGGAAAAAAACCCGGGTCGGGTTGAGAATATGGAGCCTAAATTGTATGAAGGTAACAAGAGTTCAAATGGTCATGATTTGGATAAATTGTTATTAGTCCTTTTTCCTGGGCTAATAATGCTGCTGTATTTGTTTTTTGTTTTGTGAGTTTGTGTTTGCTTGATTGTTATATATATCATTTTACTATTTGTGCTTTTCGGGTGATATGGATAATTTTTCCATTTTTTTATGTTTTAATTTAATCCATTCAATAATTTAGGCTCAAATTTACTATTCAATGTCTGTGCAACAATTAGTTATTCAAAATTGTACAAAAAAAAAAAACTAATGAAATTATTGGCCCAAGTGGTCTAAGGACTAAGATTATTACTAAAGCCCGTGAGACCCGGGACCCAAATACATATTGAGATCTTTTGTTTCATCATATTCCATTCTTATTCTATTAAATCAGATGAATGACACGTATATAAAATTATGTCATAATTGTACACATTTCTTTCATCCAATAAATAAAATAAGAAGTGGAATAGAAAAAACGAAACATGAGATCTCATCCACTCACCCCCCAATTATAAACGCAGTTCTTGAATTTCTTGTTGATTTGAGTATCAAAGGTTTTGTCAATATGAGGTTATGTTTTCAAGTGTCTTTCGTCGTTTTCCAATTATTTAGGGTGGAAATAATGTCATTTTCAATTTTTCATGAAAATATGATTTTGGAAACATAATTAAATAAGTTTTCACCATAATCAAACAAATCTACGCGAAAGCACACTTAAAAAACATAAATTAACAAATTTTCATTTCAATGTAAAAAAAAAAAGAAAATCTCCCAAAACTATAATGAAATATTATTTTCATTTCCAAACATACACGATTACTATAATGAAATATTATTTTCATTTCCAAACATGCACGATTACCAAAATTCAGAAATAAAATCAAATATATTTTTATTTTTCATACGAAAACAAATAGCTTCCAAAATTTATTTTCCAACAATGGAATGCATCTCCTCCAGGCTGAAAACCGAATCAAACTATTCGATACTCGATTCGAATTCGATCTTTAAAAGCTCGTTTGAGCTCGGTTTGTTAACATAACAAATCAAGCTTGAACACATTCTTCCGTTCGATAAAATATAAAGCTCTGTTCGAGCTCGACTCGTTTACACCCCTACAAGGGCGGAGCCAAGAAATTTCTTAGGGTGGGGCGATACGCGAAAATGGGATGGGCCGAATAAAAAAATCATATAAAATTTATTTAAAATATTTTTTTTTTCAAATTATATAGTGTAATTTTTTTAAAAAAATGGGTGGGGTGGGGGGCCCGGATTGGCCCCCCTCCCTCCGCCATTGCACCCCTACCTCAGGGTTCAATACACAACCGAAGTAACCAATTTTCATTCTTGGGTCAATTTCATGTACATTATTAAGAAAAAGTGGATGTAAGAGTCTTCTAACACAAATTTGTGCAACGGAGGTGGAATGGTGAAACATGGGTAGAAGTAGAAGAGCTATGTCTATATATCCATTTTTTCTTCTGCTTATTTTTGCATTATATTTTTGTCTTTCATGTTTTGTTTCTTTGCATAAAAAATGCATGGTTTTAAGGCTGTTTGTTGTGTCCCATCAGAGATTGTTACTTTGTTGGGCAGCTTTTAGTTTGGATGTGAGAAATCAACCAGAAAATGTCGTCTGTGGTAGTATTAATTTATTATATAATTGTTGACAGAGACGTCTGGTTTTTTGACAAGATGGTAGATGCGACTTCTGCCTCCCAAAATCCATCATGTTATTTCTGACCCTTCAAGAAAGCACGCTTCTTTCTATGTTTTCACTTTCAGATTTAAAGACATAACTTGATGTTTGTATAATGGTAATGGATTGAGGGCTGGTTGAATTTAAAATTCAATTCATTGAGGTTTGTAAGAATTTAGGGGATGCATGGATGTGTTTCCGAGTTCAATTTTCAGTTTCCAATATTGGAAAATGAATTTTCAAACTTTATTGGTCTTTGTGTGAGAATTGAGAATATGTTTGGTTTGTAATTGTTACCTGAATTTCTATTTATAAATGAAAATATGTTTGATTATAGTTTTTAATGTATTTTTGACATAGATTTGCGTGATTGTAGTGTATTTTTATATAGATTTGCGTGATTATAGTGAAAAATTATTTGGTTGTGTTTTTAAAAGAATGTTTCCATAAAAAAATGAAAACTGAAAATTACTTTATTTCTATTGAGAATTTCCTAAACACACATAAACTCATTTTTTGAAATAGTTGTAAAGTGGGAAATTGTATTTGAAAACACATCCATACATACCTTTAGCTTTCAATTTGTCTCAAACCCAAACTTGATGGGTTGATATAGATAAATATATTTTAATTATATATTTTTAGAAGATACTATGAAAACTTTCTAAATTATAAAATCTTAAATGAAAGTATTATAAACAATATATATATATATAATAAGTTTTTTAAGCATAAGAAACAATAAACAGATTGGATTTAAATTTGAGAGTTCAAATATAACTTATATTTGTCATTCCTGAATTTCATCCACTTTTCCTGGAAAAATTGCTAAAAGGAAGTTCCTGCATGTTGACCTGACCTATTGAAATTCTATGACAAACCTTTGCACTCGATGTAATAGTTTGCAAACTATGTCAGCTATATAAATTGCACTAGACAAGCCTTGTGCGACAAACTCCTGCATTGTACCTTTTTTTCTTTTTGGGACAACGACGCCTTCCTTCTGTTATTTCATAATCACATGATGGGTGTTTTAACTGATAACACTTCTCTTGTGGCTCGTATTTTTAAGGCTAGATATTATCCCAATTCCAACTTATCGAGTGCTCAGCTTGGATCTAATCCAAGCTTTGTTTGGCGTAGCATCTGGGCGGCAAGGGAGAATGTGATAAAAAACTGTAGGATGAAAGTTGGTGATGGGAAATGTATCTATGTTTGGGGTGAACCATGGCTACCGGATCAAAATGCGTTTGTTTCATCCCCTCCAATATCTGATGCAGTTGTGTATGTTCATAATCTGATGAAATCTGAGGTTCTTCGGTGAGATGAAGATATTGTTAGGGATTTGTTCAATTTACGGGATCAAAATTTAATTATGAGCATTCCCTTGAGTGTTGGCCATAATGGAAATAAATGGATGTGGTGTGGGAATAAGAAAGATGTTCTTCAGTTAAATCCAGGTATCAGTTGTTATGTAGCAGTTTGGAGGATCAATTTAATTTTGCAAGAGATTTTGATTGGAAAGGGTTGTGGGGATTGAAAGTTCCAACAAAAGTGAAAAATGTTGTGTGGAGAGCATGCCATAATATTTTACCAACTAAGGAGAGATTGTTGGCTAGACATGTACAACTTCTATCACTCTGTCCTGTCTGTAATATGAATACAGAAACGGTTTCTCATGCTTTTTTTACTGCTCTTTTGCAAAGCGTTGTTGGTCCCTCCTACCAGTGAATGTGAATTTTTCGGAACCTCTGTCTTTTTTATCATGTCTGAAAGCCATTTGGGATACGGCTTCAAGTGATTTAAAGTGTCAGAATGCTATGTTGATGTGGTCGCTATGGACGAACAGAAACGATATTATTTGGAAGCAATCTTCTATGTCTCCATCCCAGGTAGTCAATTGTGCTGGTGTGATGTTGTTGCAATGGAGTGCTGCACAGGTATGTGAGTGGTCAGATTGGTTTATGTCATCGGGTGATGGTGCTATAACGTGAAGCAAGCCAAGTAGTGGTTCATTCAAGTGTAATGTTGATGCGACAATTTTTCATGATATGAATATGTTGGGTTTTGGCGGAGTACTTCGAGATTGGGACGGCAAATTTATAGTAGCAATACATGGTAAAATGGCAGGCCATCTTCTTCCTGAAATTGCTGAAGCCCTTAGTATGCGTGAGATATTGAGTTGGTTGAAGATGAATTGGAAGGATTCTTTGATAAGTCTGGAGACTGATTCCCTGGTGGTCATCAAGGCTTTAAGAGGAAAATTGATAGATAATTCTTTCTTTCTAGATGTCATTAATGAATGTAAAGATTTACTTAGTAGTATGCCTAATGTGTCTTGTGTTTTTGTGCGGAGATCAGTGAATGGAGTTGCCCATGTGTTAGCTAGAGCAACTAATTCTATGTCTGGTGTCCAAGAGTGGAGATCTAATCCTCCTCTCTTTATCTGTAACGTTTTGCAGTTCGATCTGCTTTAGTAATGATATTTACTTTTGGTTTTAAAAAAAAAAACTTTTAATTATGCTATTCAATTTCAAATAATATATGTGTTCACTATATGATAATCTATGGGCCTTTTTTTACTTGTACCCAAAAGTAAGTCCATTGAATTTGGATTTCCAAGTAGTCCGAGTTGTGTTGGGCTATTAACCAGGCCCAAGCTTTTAATTGGGCCACATTTGAATAGTAATAGAGATAGACCTGCAGATGGCACATTGGCACAAGGTCGTTGAAGTTATTTATGGGCCTATGGTGTATTTTGGGTAGGAACGAAAGACTTGGCAATGCCAATAATTCGACTACTTGAAATATTTCACAACTAGAGCTTGCCAGTATAAATAAACCCATTTTCCAATTGTCTAAATTGCCAAAAAATTCAAAGTTACAAAATGTATTTTTTGGCTACTGCAACTTCATAATACAAGTCGACTTTTAAATCATTTTTTTATTTTCGTATATATTTTTAAATATTCACCAAACACGAACGCACTCAGGGGATAAACTCATTATTGTATTTTCTTATCAGACGATTTAGAGTTATTCTAATTGATTATAGTTTACTAAGTTTTTTCATCATAAGTACTCAGATGTGATAAAGAAAAAAGAATTTGTTCTCGTTGTTGTTTGATGATGGTAAATTGAATAGACTTTAGTAGACTGCAATCGAACCGAATGGATTCAATTTTTTGAGAGTTTAAGTTTGACTCGTTTATTATCGAGTCGAACTCGTTTATAAATGACTTACGAATTTTTTCAAGTTTAATTGAACCTAAACGAACTTAGTAAATATCAATTATAAATCAAATTATTCTTCAATTTATTACTGAATAAAATTATAGATATCTAAAACGCCTAATATTCTATTAAGATATATAATTTTGTTCAAATAAATAAATTTAAATATTTTATATTTATCATAAAAAGTAAAAATAAAAATCAAATTATTAATTAGTTTACCGAGCTTGCTCACGAGCTATCGAATCATACATGCGCTTGGTTTATTTACCTTAACGAACTTTATTAAATGAACTCAAATTAGTTTTTATCGAGCCGAGCTCCGAATATCTCCTGAAAGACGTAGTTAATTTGCAACCCTAGACTTTAGTGATTCATTTGGCAATAAATGGTCGACATTCCACCCTGGCCTTCTCTCATTTCTAGGTGTTGGGCTATATCTGTACTTAATTTTTGGGAATGGAGCTGTATGGGCCAACCCATCATCAAATAAATGCAGCCCATTCTCTGGCATTACCACATGAAATATTAATATACATGCTTTTATTAAAAAGTAGTTTTTTTTGAAGGAGTATTAAAAATATTAAGATAAGAAATAAATTATCAATTACAATAATTATAATTATTCTTTGGGAAACTCTGTATAAGTTAGTTTATTGCAAATAATTTGTATCTATATCTGTGAGACACAAATACAAACATCATTATTGTTGACATCACACATAATTTACATTAAAACCTCCAGTATTTTATAAAATCACAACTCACCCACAAGCTAGATTTTATTTGGCAAAAATATAGATAAGTCAAATTGTCACTTAAATTTGACTATAGGCATATTTGTTAGTGAAATAATAAGTAGAAACTGATTGCTGCAGCTTCCTCCTTTACAAATAGTGACCAAGTTATAATTTTTTTTTTTTGAGGAAAACCAAGTTATAAATTATATTGTCCTTCATTAATTAATAGGGATAAAAGATGAGGTTTTTGAAAATTAAAAAAAAAAACCCTTGAGTTTTGGTCGTGTCTTAAAGTTAAGGAGTAACTATAATATTTTGATAAACATAAATGGAGTTTTCGAAATGTTTTTCTCGCATGTGAAAGGGGAAATGTAAGATAGTTCAAATCTAAAGGGACGTTTTTATAATTTTCGAATTTTTTTTTGGTTTTTTTTTGTAATTAGTCTGAACCTGTCTTTTTGTAATGTAAGAATCTTACTACTTTATGATAGAATAACAAAATAGATAACCAGGTGGCTTAGCCCATCGGGCCACCACAAGTAATTGTGGGGTGGATGTCAGGGGTTCAAAGTCGAACATAATTGTTCTCTTTACCTTTAGGATCTGTTGTCGTCAGCCAGACCCCCCGTCGAACACCGGTCGGTCATGCATGCACATCTCGCGGTTTACCTTGGCGGCAACAATGATGAGAGCGAATCTGTTGTCCCCAGGCGTACATAGTCGGCGTAAGCGCGGAAGGCGAGTTATAAAAAAAAAAGAATAACAAAATAGATTAGTGGCTTTGTGAAATTAATACTAAAGTCCCCATCAGACTTTTTGGTTGATCACCAAAATAATATTGTTAATTAAACAGAAAAAAAGATAGTACTTTGGAATTTATAATCACTAATCTGGCTGCGGATTAGATACAGAAAGGTTTAATCTTGAACCCTGTCACCATTTTTGTCGTTTATTTCCTTTTTCGTTAGTTTGGCCCTGGTCACATCAGTTTTTGAGGTTGGGTTCTTGTTCGTATATATTTCTCCACTGCGTATCATATTTGAAAACTCTCTCTCTCTCTCGATTCCGTAAGCGTTTTGGCTCATAGGTTTGTTCTAGCAACTTTCGGGGTTTTCATTTTTGGTTTCTGTTTTTTGTGTTTTCCATTCTTTGATGTTTCAAACTGAGTGGTCTTTTTCAATTTCATACTAGATACTATTATTTCTTTTTCGGTGCTTTTCTGAAAATGTGGGGGTAGATATTAACTGTTTTGTCCGATGAGATGATTCCATGTTTTGCTGTGTGTTTCTTTTTCATGGGTTTCAAGATTTAACATGATTAATGACAACTGGAGTACCCGTCACCTTCACTAGAGTTATGGATGATGATTATGGAATTTCATTATTTTTCTCTATTTTTTTGCTTATTTGACCTGCCCAAGATATTTCAATATATTCACCATTGAAGTGAAATTGCATTTCAGGAATTAATTTCAGTTCCATCCCTGATTCAGCTCCGTAACTCTCATCAAGAAGGGTTATGTTGATATAATATATGCATAATTATATATATTGCTGGGATTCTGGTGTTTTTTTAATAAGTTGGGAGTACTGGTTGGAGGGGAGTAGATAAATTTCAAAGAAACTGAAAGATACCAGACTCGAACCCGGTCAACACGATACCAATTGAGTTACAAGCTGTGGTGTAAATGTTGGTATGTTGAAACTCGTCAATTGGACTTGAATAGTTTTTGATGGGGATCTAGATTGCTCGTTTTATTGCGGTTAGTTTACTTATAATGAAAGATGCATCGTGTTTGTAAAAATGCCACAATGAATCAATGACTGTCATTAATAAGCATTTAGTTTCCTTATAGTCAGTCTCTTATACATCTGTATTATTACATATTTCTATAATTTTGTTTGATGACATCCCGCTAGTTCCAACTGATGCAAAAAACGGTCGGTGTTACCTTC
The DNA here is from genome assembly GCA_016081115.2 of Rehmannia glutinosa. Classification (NCBI taxonomy): domain Eukaryota; kingdom Viridiplantae; phylum Streptophyta; class Magnoliopsida; order Lamiales; family Orobanchaceae; genus Rehmannia; species Rehmannia glutinosa. The sequence goes on along the minus strand of CM071933.1, from coordinate 76,223,754 downwards.
TGAAACAAAGTGGTGATTTATCTCGTATATGCTCCAAATGTTTCACATTAATTACCAAAGACGGTCTTGATGAGTCTCGAGAAAATCAATTTCATGGATGTGTAATGCTGGTAGCATCAATTTCAATTACTCTGTATTAGAATCTTGAAGTGATTTTTTATTAGGTACATACAATGTATGGAGTTCAATTCGAATAGTGCTCTTCATCTATCTTCGTGATTTCCTTTTACGGTAGGAAGTGATCTTGAATTTTATCTAGACTTGATTGTTTGTCAAATATTCCAGAGCTGTCTTCGAGCTGACATGACTTCTCAAAAAATGGAAAGCATTACGAATGTTATGGAGTATGAGGCCATTGCAAGGGAGAAATTGCCAAAGATGGTGTACGATTATTATGCATCTGGTGCAGAGGATCAATGGACTCTCCAAGAGAACCGACATGCTTTCTCTAGGATATTGTAACGTGTCTCCATAATCACATTATAGTACTCATTAGTACAATGTTTTATGTTTCTTGGATTGGTTCTATTCATAATATTATCTTACAGCTGTATTGGTCAGTTCCAAAATACTCGTATTTATTCTTGGCACAGGTTTCGTCCTCGTATTTTAATTGATGTTAGCAACATTGATATAACCACTACCGTTTTGGGTTACAAGATCTCAATGCCCATCATGGTTGCTCCGACAGCTATGCAGAAAATGGCACATGTCGAAGGTACACATAGCTTGTCTGGAACTTGTCTCTTATCATTTTCCCGATATCATTTTCCAACAGAACACATAGCTTTCTTAACATACAATTATACAAACTTGAGCCAATATATACAAAGAAGCTTGACTTAAAAAACATGGTTCTCTGTTACCTTCCATTTTCTTGCATTTTCTATGTTCAAGTTTGACGCCGAGTCATAGTTGGATTTCTGGATAACCTTTTTTTCCCCTGGTGGGGATTTGTGTGAATCTTTTTTATGAAGTTAGAAGCTACTTTATTACAGGAGAGCTTGCCACAGCAAGGGGAGCATCAGCTGCTGGCACCATCATGGTTTGAATTTTTATGCCCTTTCATTTTATTAATTACTTCTTGTAATCTTGTTAAGTGTTTATTAATTATAGTTGGTGGCCCTGTGGTCTGTGGAGAACGACAAAAAAAAAAAAAAAACCGTAATACCTTTTATAACCATGCTACTAATTGATTCTTGATTGGTTGTAGACATTATCCTCATGGAGTACATGCAGCGTTGAAGAGGTAGCCTCAACTGGACCTGGCATTCGATTTTTTCAGCTCTATGTGAGTTAAAAACTTCATCTTTATAGTCCATTTATCGGTCAGTCCATTTGCTTCTCGATTTGGTCAGCATAACTCGTTTTTATTTATCTTATTGCTATTGTATTACATTGTTGCAACAAGTTTACTCTGTTTCTCTTTTTCTGGTCTTTTACCTTTTCTTTTATGTCAGCAGAAATATATCCCAAATTTTTTAGAATCCAGAGGATTGTACTGGGGATGTTTTTTGATGTGAGTATTTGATTTTAAAATTGCTCCTAATTAGAGTTTTTTTTGCCTTTTATTTTAGGTTTTCAAAGATAGAAACGTTGTTCTACAGCTTGTGAGAAGAGCTGAGAAAGCCGGTTTCAAAGCAATTGCCCTTACAGTCGATACACCAAGGCTAGGCCGAAGGGAAGCTGATATCAAGAACAGGTGATTAAGGAGTCTTTTTATTTATTGATTTATTTATTTTCCTTTTTTTTTGAAGAAACTTGAACACTGATTGATTTGGTTGAATAATTCTGAAGGATAATTACAAAAACACCCCTGAGGTTTGGGTTAATTACAAAAAAAACCCAGAAATGTTTCAAAATTACAAAAAAAACCTTCCGGCTTTTTTTTCTTAAATTTAAGGGGGGTAACTGTAATACTTTTGCAAATGTCAGAGCTTGTTTTGAAATATTTTTGAAAATCACGGGGAAAAATGTAAGACGGAATCAAACTTCAAGGGGTTTTTTGTAATTTTTAAAGAACTCTAGGTTTTTTTGTAATTAGCCCAAACCTTAGGGGTGTTTTTGTAATTATCCCTAATTCTGATATTTAACTATGAATTTGCTTGTGATAACCAATAATATTCCTGCTTCGGCTAGTGTTTGCCGTCCAATTAAAGCTTTATTTATGTGTATCAGATTTGCCTTGCCGCCCAACTTGACATTAAAGAACTTCGAGGGCTTGGACCTTGGCACAATAGACAGGGTGAATACATACAAAGTTACTTCATACAAGTATTTTTAATTTTCTTCATTTTATTTAGTATCAATAAAAAGTATCGAATGACTGCAGACAAATGACTCTGGACTTTCTACCTACGTTGCTGATCAAGTCGACCGGTCCCTTAACTGGAAGGTAAAAATACTGTTCGACTCACGAGATTCTGAAAGCAAGTTCTGGTTTATATAACTTGGCGAACTTAATTTCATCGGTTTATCTTGCACAGGATGTGAAGTGGCTTCAGACAATAACTAAATTGCCAATTCTAGTTAAGGGAATATTAACTGCTGAGGACGGTAGGCACCGTGCATCAGAATTGAAGTATTTCTTCTTCTTATTTACTCGGGACTCCCTAATGAATTTTTTTCCCCGTATTATTTAGCAAGACTGGCCGTACAAGCTGGAGTAGCAGGGATTATCGTGTCAAATCATGGAGCTCGACAGCTCGATTATGTTCCTGCAACAATAATGGCCTTGGAAGAGGTTCTATTCACTTCTGTCTATAGTCATTACTGAATTTTCTCATGAGAAACTTAGGTTAGAAAATAGAATGTGAACTATACAATTGCAACCTGAGATTAGTCTAACTACAAAAAAACCCAACTATCTTTCAAAATCACAAATACCTACTTGATATTTGTTTCTATTTTACAAATTGTGCCCTGTTGAGAGGGGTGAATGGGTGATTATTATGCAAATACGAACTTCAAATAGGTATTTGAGCCTGTAATAGTATATGTAATTTTGGGAGATAGCTATTTTTTTTTTTTTTTGGGTAAAAATTAAAATGAGTTCCTGTATATTTTTAACTTGCAGGTTGTGAAAGCCGCAGAGGGTAGAGTTCCTGTTTTTCTAGATGGTGGGATTAGGCGTGGAACCGATGTCTTTAAAGCGTTAGCACTTGGAGCATCTGGTGTATTTGTAAGTTCGTTATATTATGGGATAACTACAAAAACCTCCCTGAGTTTCAGGCTAATTACAAAAAAACCCATAAGTTTTTGGAAATCGCAAAAAAAACCCTTCTTACATTTTCCCCTTTTTGTAAGAAAAAAACATTTCAAACCCCCATGATATTTTTAGAAAGGGTTAATTACAAAAAGTACCCTTGGGGTTTAACCTAATTACAAAAAAAACTCAGCTAACTTTCAAAATTAGAAAAAATACCCTTGAGGTTTATTTTGTCTAACATTTACCCCCTTCATAACCAAAACATATTTCAAAATCCCCCCTCATATTTATAAAAATATTACAGTTTACCCTTTAATTTTAACACTGAATCAAATCTCAGAGGTATTTTTTGTAATTTTGAAAGTTAGCTGGGTATTTTTGTAATTAGGCCAAACCTCAGGGGTATTTTTGTAATTATCCATTTTAGAAATAATACAGTTACCCTTTCATAATCAAACCTGATGGAGCTTTTTGTAATTTTGAAACATCTCTGAGCTCAAACCTCAAGGTTTTTTTTTTCTTTTTTTGTTTACATTTGTCGATTACAGATTGGACGGCCGGTAATTTTCGCCCTAGCAGCCGACGGCGAGGCGGGTGTAAGGAAAGTCCTTCAAATGCTACACGATGAGTTTGAGTTGACGATGGCGTTGAGTGGTTGTCGTTCAATCAAGGAAATTACCCGTGCCCATATTATGGCGCCTTGGGACACCCCTCGTGTTGCACCTCGCTTGTAACTTGATGTCTATTTGGGATTTCAGAATAATGTTTTGGACACCAATTCCCTTTTTCCATCTTCATTTTAGTACTTCTGGATTTCAAATATAATGTAAGAAATTGAAATAACAATGAGATTTGATCTTGAAGGAAATCGGTTGAGTTTGTTTTCAAGACAACAACGGTGTAACTTAAAAGGTTAATTACAAAAAACACTTTTGATGTTGAGTCCAATTACCGAAAAAAAAAATTATCTTTTAAATTTATAAATACCCTTTGATATTTTTTTCAATTTTACAAACTGCAACGTTAAAAGGGAGTATTTGTTAAGTGAGTAAAAACCGCAAGGGAATTGTTTATAATACATTTAGGGGGTATTAGGAATTTTGAACAACAACTAGGTGCTTTTGTAATTAGGTCAAATCTGAGAGGTAGTTTTTGTAATGATTCTTAATTTAAAGGAATAGTTACAAAAACTATCCCTGAGGTCTGGGTAAATTACAAAAAGTACCATAGATTTTTGAAAACAACAAAAAATCCCTTGCGGTTTTACTTTGTATTACACTTTGCCCCTTTATAAGCAAATATATTTTAAACACCCCTCTTACATTTGTAAAAATATTACTCCCTTATATTTAACACATAACCAAACATCAATGATTTTTTGTAATTTTTAAACATCTCTGGGTTTTTTATAATTAATTTGAACTTAGGGGTAGTTTTTGTAATTATTTCTAATTTAAATGCTATTGTATAATGATAAAAACTCCGTGGTTTACCTATTGCCGTGATTTGCAGACTATTGTGTCAAACTTGAGGGGTTTACTCAGATAAGTGGCTACACATTCCAGTATTATTTAAAAGATACTCCATCCATCCCAAAAAGATAAACCAACTTTCTTTTTTCGTCCGTCACAAATTATAGGTTTGTTTTCTTATTAAGAGTATTAATTATACAACAATATATTAAATTACCCATATTTAATTTACTCGGAATGATATACCACCATTTAATGCAAGAGCAAAATAGGAAGAATATTGAAAAAAAATATAATTCCAATTACATTTATTATGTTTTCTTAATCTGCGTAAATTCTTCTATTTGCCTATTTTTATGAGATGGATGGAGTATCAAATATAAAACGCACTTAAAATCGGTAAGTTCATATCACCCACTTGGGTAGTACCAACTGGGTGTGTAATAAACCCTTAAAATCCATCAGTTCTCTGTTAAGAAATTCTCATTTATTGCCAGAAAACAAGATATTGCATCTTAAACAACAAATGCAACAACTGAATCATCAAAACCAAAACTCAAAAAAACCAAAAAATAAAAATAAAAATAAAAACGTAATAATAAATAAAATCCCTCTAAGGATGGACAACCGTCACATTGTACTCAAGAACAGCATCACCATTATAAGGATTACCATAAACGCCCATCACCAATACGAACCCCCTCGCGTACCTGAACCGCTTTCTCCCTCCGACAACCGCCAATTCCCGGACCTTATCCGTACCCGGGTTCCTCGAAAACACGCTTAATGAGCTCCCATTGAACTCGCCACTCGTAAACCCGAGATCGACGCACAGGACCAGAGTCAAGATCTTGTCCTGGCTCGCCGACACGTACAATCCACGCGCGTTCCCGATGACTCTCGACGTTATCTCGGGGCCTTCCGTTAGTGGGTCGTCAATTGCGCGTAGGGTTCCAAACGGCGTCAGTTTGTCCCCGATTGGGGGAGTGGTGGTACTGTTTGGACCGGCTATTTTGACGGCCTTTGGGTTTTTACCGCTTAGGATGTCGTGGAGGTAGAACCGGAGATGGGTTTTTTTCAACTGGACCGGCTCGTATGGGTGGCTTTCGGAGTAGTATTTAGAATGGACTGGTGTAATGAGGACTAAAATCAAGGCTAAGAAAACTATATTGATCTTCTCCATTTTCTCTGCTATAGAAATATGTGTGTCTTATTACTTGGGATGAAGGCTGAAATTTATAGGCATGCAAATGAACATAGTCTAAATGAGTTCGACTCGATAAAAATTCGTTCGAGCTCATTTAATGAAGTTCGTTAATGATAAATGAACCTTACTCAAGCTTAGAGACAGAGCTTGCAATGGGTGGCCCGACCGATCCAACCGAAGCCCAACGGACCAATCCATAAAATTGGGTCGGGTCGGAATTTTGATTGGGCGTTTCTTGTGACCCAGACCCAGATCCAACCCCACATGTATTTTTGGATGAGTCGTTCGAGCCTATCGGGCTTCGAGTTGTTTGACTGAACCAAAGTAGACACGACCATTTTTTAGCCTCTAAAAATGAAGCCCAACTCAACTTTATATTTGAGCCAATTTTGTCACTTCTACCTAGAGATATTTAGCTTGTCATTACTCATTAAACTCGTTAAGTAGGCTCACGAACTAATTTGTATAATTTAAACTAATAGTTTGACTTTAATTTTTAATTTTTATGCGTTTACTTATTAAATATAAAAACATTTGAATAAATTTATTTTTTTGAATGAATTAAATAATAGATTTGAGTAGATATTTTGTGCGTTTTGGAAATATATAATTTTATTTTTTTGCTAAACTCATTTGGGCTCAAATTCGGAAAAGTTTGTGAACCATCAATATATTCGATTTAATTAAGCTCAAGTTTAATTCGAGAATGAATGAGTCAAGCTAAAACTCTAAAAAAATCGGCTCAGCTCGGTTCGACAGCAACCCTATAAACTTATAATGGTCATCGATTTTTTCTTATCTAGGCATTAATATCCTTTCCATAATTAAGAAGAGGGATCAAATTTTGGCATCAGTGCATATTGGGTTCTGCATTTACTGTGACAGACAGTATGTGACTGTTTTGACACTATTCTCCACATTTGGGTAGTTTTTATTCTTAGGCAGGACATGACTATTTTGAGACTATTCTCCATATTTTTGATAGTTTTTATTCAAGACGTAAAATATATACGTTGTCTTTTTATTTTATTTTTTTGGAAGGGGATGGATGAGTGATGACCTAATTACAAAATCACTTTCTAAAGTTTGATCCCCTTGATGAAATCATCAGCACGATATATTTAAAAAAAAAAAAAGGATTTAACGGTACATCCCATTCTGAGTCATTTCTTCTAAACTGTCCAATGAATTATATAATATATTTTTCCCCCATTACTAGGAAAACTGCACGATTTCCAGCCCTTTTTTTTATTATTTAAAAAGGACAACCAGTCTGATTACAAAAGAAAAAAAAAAGAACTCACCTATCATTCAAAATTACAAATATTTGTTAATATTTTTTCAAAAAAACACAAATATTTGTTAATATTGTTTACACTTTACAAATTGCATCCTTGAGAGGGAAACATTTATAATCTTAGTTTCAAACCTTGACTAATGTAGAATGAAGGGTTGGGGTTGCCCCTACTCTCCCAAAGATAAGGACCATCTCTGGGAATGACGGATATCCCATAGCCAAAAGAAGTGTGGGGTCTGCCCCCGGCTGGTGTGATAATGCTCTGGATCCATCAAAAAAAGAGAATATTTGTTAGATAAATACAAACCTCAAATACTTTGAATCTAAGTAAAGATGACATCAAATTTTTGATGGTAGGACAGTTGGAATCTTCCTATTTCCTAATCTTTGTTGCTTACTCAAATCCATAAGCAATTTCATATAGTTTAGGTTCAAAACCCTTCAAACCACCAAAACAAATGCCAAAAGAAACCCATTTATTGTCATAATCGGAACAAAAATATACTATTAAGCCAACTCATGTAGGGTACTAGAGTTGTCAATTTTGGCTCGACCCAATAAAATGGTCGGACTGGGCTCTTAGGCCCAAAACGAGCCGGTCTTTTTTGGTCCGGCCCATTAGGCCCGAAAAACCGGATCGGCCTCATTTTAGTGGACTGGGCCCCAAAACTAGTGGACGGTTACTATTTGGCCGACCCGACCGACCCGACCATTTTCTTTGGCCTGCCTGGCCCGGCCCGTTTGATACCTCAATAGGGCACCTTCCATGTTTTATATCAAAATCAAATGACGAGTGTTTAATTATGCTATTCAGTTTCAAATAATACATGTGTTCACTAGATGATAATTGAACTCTCTACGCCTCCATTTTACTTGTATCAAAATGCAAGTCCAATGAATTTGGATTTCCAAGTGTCCGAGTTGTGTAGGCCTATTAAACAGGCCCAAGCTTTGAATTGGGCCACATTTGTGTTTAACTCAACAAATCATGATACGAATAGATATAGACCAGCAGATGGCCCATTGCTATCCTCCTCTTTTTAAAAATCATCTGTAACCACACTTTTTTCTGGTATATAGGTGATCTTTGAATTTTCTGATCTCTGAGTATAAACTTTAAAGCATCATCTGCTTAATTTTTAACTCTGTGCTTTCTGAATGATATTCCAGTCTTCCAGAGCTGTCTTTTCAAGCTCCAAAAATGGAAAACGTTACCAATGTTATGGAGTATGAGGCCATTGCAAGGGAGAAATTGCCGAAGATGGTGTACGACTATTATGCATCTGGTGCAGAGGACCTGTGGACTCTCCAAGAGAACCGACGTGCTTTCTCTACGATATTGTAAAGTATCGTTAGATTCGAAAATTTATGTTTCTCGTATTTGTGCTCTTCATTTTTTTTTTTGTATAATAAGGAATGAAATTAGCAAATTTATCTTTACAATGTCGTTAGGTTTTTACTATCGCCCCCTGTTTGGTTCAAGAGTTTTATGAGGAAAAGAAAAATGGCGGGAAAAAGGTCAAAACAAAATAAAACAATGGAAAACCCTAAGCTGGTTTGATTGTTTTCGAGGAACAATGAAAGTAAAGTGATTTGTCGCTCAAGCTTTCTTTTCCTTAGAGATAGGAGTGTAAACGAGTCGAGTCGAGCCGAATATAGTATTGTTCAAGTTTGTTTAAATTTTAATCGAGCTTCAAAAATGCGTTTGAGGTTGGTTTGATTATTAATCGAATCGAGCTTGAACGAGCTTTTGTCGAGCCGAGCACGAATCGAACTCGAGTAGCTTGATAATTGATATTCTTACACATAATTTATTCTTTTTTATTAATCAAGTCGAGATCGAGTCGAGCTTTACATCTTGTCGAACGGAAAAATGTGTTCAAACTTGGTTTGTTATGTTAACGAACCGAGCTCAAATAAGCTTTTAACGATCGATCTCGAATCGAGTATCGAGTAGCTTGGTTCGTTTTTCAACCGTACTTAATGAACAACAAAATTTATTTTTCTGAGCATCTTTCTTTTTTCCTTACTAAAATCCTTGTCCAAAACGAAGAGTAAGTATATTATGGGTGTTTGTAATCACTAAAAAAAGTGCTTTTGTAAAAAAATATTTTTTATTGTTTGCAAATGCTAATTTCTGTTTCTGCTTCCTTTAATTAGAATCTAAAAAGGGAGATGGTGCTTCAATTTTTGATTTTGCTTCTGATTTGACTTTTATAGACAAATAAGTCACCTTTACAATTTTTCAATACAAAAACTTTCAACTTCTGATTCACAACTTTTGATTCTATTTGCAAACACTACAACCTTCTGATTTTCAACTGCCTTTATACTATCTCCCAGTTGTTTTCTTTAGTTGCCAATACTCAGTATTTAGTTTTGACACAGGTTTCAGCCTCGTATTTTAGTTGATGTTAGCAAAATTGATATAAGCACTACCATTTTGGGTCACAAGATCTCAATGCCCATCATGGTTGCTCCGACAGCTATGCACAAAATGGCACATCCTGAAGGTCTGGTACTAATTGTCTCTTATCATTTCCCTGATATCATTTTCCAACACAAGTGAATTCATGCATAACATTTATCCTGATATTCTTTTTTGTGTTATGGCATTCCTGAATGTTAGGAGCTGGGAAAATTAAATTAAAGGTTCATTTTAATTTGTTATAGGAGAGCTTGCCACAGCAAGGGGAGCATCAGCTGCTGGCACCATCATGGTTTGAATATTTATGCCTTCTCATTTAATTAAGGGATGATTACAAAAACACCCTTAAGATTTGGGCTAATTACAAAAAAACCCATACATGTTTCAAAATTACAACAAAAAAACCCTCAAGTTTGATTCTGTTTTTAATTTTTAGGGGTAAATGTAATATTTTTATGTCAGGGTTTTTTTTTGAATTTTTTTTTGCTTACGAAGGAAAAATGTAAGCCGGAATCAAACCTCAAGGTTTTTTTTTTTTTTTTTTTTTTTTTTGTAATTTTCAAAAAACTCTGGGTTATTTTGTAATTAGCCCGAACCTCAAGGTTTTTCTGTAATTATCCCTATAATTGATTACTTCTTGTTAAGTGTTTATTGATCATAGTTGGTTGCCTGTGGAGAATGACAACTAAAAAAACATAATACCTTTTATAATCATGCTAGTAATATATTGATGCTTGATTGGTCGTAGACATTATCCTTATGGGGTACATGTAGTGTTGAAGAGGTTGCTTCAACTGGACCTGGAATTCGATTCTTTCAGCTCCAAGTGAGTGAAGAGTCTCATCTTTACTGTGTGTTCTTTTCAATTAATGTTTGTCTTTAAACTACTCCTGATTAGAGATCTTTTTGCTTACAATTTAGGTTTTCAAAGACAGAAACATTGTTGTACAGCTTGTGAGAAGGGCTGAAAAAGCTGGTTTCCGAGCAATTGCTCTTACGGTTGATACTCCAAGGCTAGGTCGAAGGGAAGCTGATATCAAGAACAGGTGATTTGAGAATGTTTTCGTTTTTGTTGAAGAGACTTAAAATGCATATTGACTTGGTTTAAACTTTAAATGATTCTGATATTTAACTATTAATTTGCTAGTGTTTTCTGGCCAATTAAAACTTTATTTATGTGTAACAGATTTGCCTTGCCACCCAACTTGACATTAAAAAGTTTCGAGGGGTTGGGCCTTGGCACAATAGGCAGGGTAAATACACTAAAGATTACTTCATATGAGTATCTTAATTTTCATCGTCTGATTTAGGGAGTTTTTGAATATTAGTGTTTGCAAATGTCAACTTATGCTTCATTTAATCAGAATCTAAAAGCATGGAGATGAACGTGTTTTGGATTATCTGATTCTGCTTATAGTTTGACTTTTTACAAACAAATAAACAATTTTACAATTTTTTCACCAAATGCTCTCAACTTCTGATTCTATTTGCAAATACTACCAACTTTTGATTCTCAAGTGCTTTAACTTTTGCTACAATAAATAACTCCTTCTAAAAGCAGAAGTTTTTGCAAGCACTCCCTTGATTTCATCATCTGATTTAGTTTCAGTAAAAAGTTTGTGGTCACTACAGACAAATGGTTCTGGACTTGCTTCTTACATTGCTGATCAAGTTGACCCGTCTCTTAACTGGAAGGTAATTAGAATGCAGTTCGTCTTGAAAGATTCTTAAACTAATGGCTGTAAAAATATAACTCGAAAACTTTCATTGCTTTACTCCTCACAGGATGTGGAGTGGCTTCAGACTATTACTAAATTACCAATTCTAGTGAAGGGAGTGCTAACTGCTGAGGACAGTAGGCATCATGTAGCAGAAACGAAATATTTCTTCTTCTTATTTACTGAAGGGACTCGCTAAAATATGCTTTATTTTTTCGTATTAAATAGCAAGACTGGCCGTGCAAGCTGGAGTAGCAGGGATTATCGTGTCAAATCATGGAGCTCGACAACTCGATTATGTTCCTGCCACGATAATGGCCTTGGAAGAGGTTTGTGCACTTCTGTCTATAGAATGTGAAATTTCTCGTTAATTGAAGTATTGAACACATCTAAGTATCATGTTTACCGATAACATGACTATCTTTCGCTTGTTGTTTTTCTTTTCCCTGCCTGAGAATATATGAACATCCTTCGAAAATCGACAAACATGATTGATGAGCTCAAACATAATATTTTTAGGGTTGCAAAATATACAGTTGAGGTTCAGTCTAGTTACAAAAAAACAAAGCCCGGCTATTTTTCAAAATTACAAATATCCTCTTGATATATGTTTCTGTTTTACAAATTGCACCATTAATAGGGGAGATTTGTAATATCTTGAGGGGGTGTTTGTAATTTTGAAGGATAATTGGATTTTTTTTGTAATAATGGTAAATCTCAGGAGTAGTTACCGTATTTTTAAAGGATAATAATTACATAAAAACTCCTGAGGTTTGGGCTAATTACAAAAAAACCCAGAGTTTTTTGAAAATTACCCAAAAAACCTTGAGATTTGATTCCGTCTTACATTTTTCCTAGTGATTTTCAAAAATATTTAAAAAACCCCGACATTTACAATAATATTACAGTTACCCCTTTTAGATTTAAGACAACGAAACCTAAAGGGTTTTTTCATAATTTTGAAACATCTCGGGTTATTTTATAATTAACCCAAACCTGAGGGGTGTTTTTGTAATTATCCCTATTTTTAATTTGCAGGTTATGAAAGCTGCAGAGGGTAGAGTTCCTGTTTTTCTAGATGGTGGAATTAGGCGTGGAACGGATGTCTTTAAAGCATTAGCACTTGGAGCATCTGGTGTATTTGTAAGTCCCTTATTAATTATTCGCATGTTGTCCGTTGTCTCATGTTTTTTTAAACCATAACCCACGCCTAGAGGTGTCAAAATGGGCCCGGCCCGGTGAAAAAGACTAGACCGGGCTGCAATGTATGACGCCCCAAAGGGACCGTGCCCATTTGGCCCGAAAAGTCGGGTGACTAAACTACCTGGTCATCTCATATGTATTTTCATGTGTTCAGCCAGGCTAGCACTGTCATGCCCCAAACGCGACGCGACGACGATCAATCACTTAAACAGAAATAAACCCAACATTCTAGAAAACGATGCAATAATCCCAAGTGAAACATGGTCTAAAGCAGCGGAAAACTACAAGTACAACACGATTACGAATACATTCCAACAACCAAATAGCTTACAGTCCAGAACTAGGAAATAAAATACACATCACATCACCAGCTTAAGTGTCAAAGGGTCATACGCCCTTAAATTACAGTCCAGAATGACAAAAGAAAATAAAAGAGTCCAACGGTAGAAAAATAAAAGAAAGCGAATCCAAAGAACACGATATCAATAGGAAGTAAGTCCAACAAAGCGAGCACGAGAATTCAATCCAAGGTAGGTTCAAATTCTTCGACAAAGTCATCTTCTAAGGTTAGAAAATAAGAGGGGGTGAGACAGAAATCTCAGTGGATGAGGTGAATGTGTGCAAGTGTGGCGATATGTATATAGTTAATGCGAGAAATTTAGTTGTATGAAAACGCGTGAGAGATGATGCATGATCTCACACACAGTCTACAATCGCCGTGATAAATATATTTAAATAATATACTTATACAGTTAAGAAAACAGTTCGTGGTCAAGCATGCACTATGGTCCAAGCAGACATGAGGATTGCGTACGGATTTGTAACGCCAATCCTATGCAAGACAAGTAGCGATTGCGTTCGGATTTGTAGCGCCAACCTATGCAAGACAAGTAGCGGTTGCGTACGGATTTGTAGCGCCAACCAAACGAGTCCGATTAACTCCAGAATCGTGTGGATCAGACAACGATTCCTTCGTTCTTCCTTGTAACTCCCCGAGTAAGATGGTCCAAGACCTGTCACCTTATCGCTCCATAGGCAAAGACAAAATTCATAGTGAAGCTAGCAAGGCTCGGATTTGTCATAATCATGATTATACCTCAAGTACTACGACCCGCTTCCCTTGGACAAACCCCGTCCCTCAGTTGCGGGATTAAGATGATGGGGCCGGAGAGTGGAATAGTAGCCGAGCTGCCCGGTTCCATCCCTGACGTATCCACTCCGACTGTGAGCTCGACACACCAAGTTGACTCAGGCAGTAAATTAAATACATGTTCATGTAGTCAACCAGGCAGTCGAGTATATTGATTCGGGAAGCAGTTCATGAAAAGTTTTCGAAAATTTGCGTAAGGTAATTATGGCGTTGGTGGAGTTATTTGGATGAAGATGATTATCGGGAGGATAAGCAATCTTTGATATCTTGAAAGATTAGATGGAACATAAGTCCGTTATAGATTCGAAATCGCAAGACGAGAAAGTCGCCCCACGATCGTGTATTAATCGGTCAAGACGATCCGATAAATCAAGATATTTTTGAGAAAATAAAATATTTTAATCAATAAGTAAAGTCAGAGGGTCCAGGGCTGTCTCTTTAAAATAAAAATAATTCGAGTTAGGTTCTTGTAAAAAGAAAATTTTCAATTAGCCCCGTTTTGTAAAAACCAATTCTTTTGGGGTTAAAAATTGAATAAATAAATGTACCGACATTGAAAAATTATGAGATCAGTTCATAAATTCTCTAAATTGTTCAGAAATTTAGGTTTTTAAAGTTTTGAGGTCGAGTTTTTATAAAATTCTAACATTGGCCCCAAATTTGTTAAAATTGTCATTTCGGGCTCTAAGTTTAAAATAATTGGAACTCACAAATCGGAAGGGATTTTAATGTGATTCCAGTTGTAAAATGTCACTAAGGTCAGAGGGATATTGAGACAAAAGTAGTTTAAAAAGAAGTAAGTATAGGTCCCTTAACTTTTGAAAATCTCATTTTTGTCCCATTTTGAAATAATTGCCTTTAAGGCTTTTAGGGGTCCAATTGTTATGAAATTTGAACCTTGAGTCCAAGATATAATTATGTTATAGTTAAATTAGTATTTCCAGGTGCATGGACTGCATAAGTCCTGGAAATTGTATTTTGGTCCTCAAGTTTAATCTTTTACAATTTGGTCCCTCAATTTTTATAAAATTACTTTCCAAGCCCTAAACACTTGGATTTTTGGAATACACTTAAAATATGTTATTTCCAGTTCCTTAAGAGTTAAAATTTCAAATTTTAAAATTAGGGTTTGGTACAGTTTTTTAAAAATTGCAAAATAGCCCTTAAACTTCTTCTAAAATTTTACAATCTAGTCCTTGGGCTTTTAAGGGTTGATTTTATTTATCTAAAAACTCTTAAAACTTTATTAAAATGTCAAAAACATAATTTTTGAACCTGAGTTCAGTCCCAAAAATCGAAAATTACAGAGGGATCCCTTAAGTTTTATTTTCTTGCAATTAAGTCCACCAACTTTCCATTTTTGCATTTTAAGTCCAAAAGTTGAATTTTAATCAATTATGCTCGACTTGTCCAGATTATAAATCATTCAAAACATAGATTTCAAGAGTCATACACATTTATATTATTCTCGTACAAAATTTCATCAAGTATAACAATAAAGTGTACATGTATGCCCTATTTTTTTCGATAAATCGCATTTTTGAGCAACACTTGAGGATTTTTCCAACTTGATACAAGAAAATAACATGCAATACATAATATATATCTCAAGTGCTCAAAATCAAAATACTACATGCATTTTTTTAAATTAAACACCTAGAAGTTGAAAGAATTTTTCCACCCACATTAAAGATTGATTTGTTGGTGAAAAATGGACTAAATCACTCTTGATGAAGAAGTGACTTAGGTCAGCCCCTAAGTCAAGGAATATCAAAAAAAATGTAGGAGTTAGGAAATGAGGTTAAAAATTTAAGGAAAGAAGAAAAAGGTGAACAATATTGGTAAAATTACACTTACCTTGTGTAGTAGATGAAATGAGACTAGTAGAGGTCTCAAAATGGGTCTCTTTGCTCACTCTTAAAACAACTCTTAAGGTCAGCCCCTAAAAGTCCATAAATGAAAATAGAGTATCAAAATTTTGGAAAATAGAAGAGAAGAAGAAAATGTACTAAAAATCCCATTTCTTACGTTCTAGTCCAAATTCCTTCACAATTTATTGAGGTCTAGTCAAGATGGTTCCAAGTCTCTATTATCTTCAAGTTGTCTTCTAAGTGTACCTCAAACCAAAAATCAAACTTAGGTTAAGAAGTGAAGAGGATGAGCTAGAAATATCAAAATGGATTGAAGAATAAAATTCCTTACATTGTAGTAGTGATAGTTTCGAAAATAAAGAAGTAAGAAGAGTTCTTGTGTTTTTGTTAAGTGTTTGAAGAAAGAAGAAAGTGTTTGAGGATATGAAGAAATTATTCTTGAAGATATGAAGAAAGTATGTTTGAAGATATGGGGGATGTGTGTTTGAAGATATGAAGAAATGTTTGGAGATATGAAAGAGGTGTGTTTGAAGATATGAAGATTGTTTGAAGATATGAAGAATGTGTGTTTTGAAGATATGAAGATTGTTTGAAGATTTGAAGAATGTGTGTTTTGAAGATATGAAGATTATTTGAAGATTTGAAGAATGTGTGTTTTGAAGATATGAAGATTGTTTGAAGATTTGAATAATGTGTGTTTTGAAGATATGAAGAAATTTGTAGAGAGAAGTAGGAGAATGTTTAGAGAGAAGGGAGATGATTTTTTGCTTGGGAGATTAATGATAGTTAATGGGAATAATTAGGGGTTTAGGGTAAAAAAAATAACTACCTTTCTTTATTAGGGATGTGAAGCCAAAAGCTAGGTTTTAGAGGGAAATTTAAAATTCATTTGTTTGACTAAGGGGATATTGGGATTTGTAGGAAGATTTTTAGTTGTAGGCTTGGAAGACATAAAATAAAATAGAAATGAAATTATCAATTTTTTTTTGTCCAATAATAATTTAGTTGGGAGATACAAAATGATAAAATAGTGATAGAAGAAAAATTGAGTTATTTTCCCTATTTAAAGTGGTAATTTCAAAAATTAGGGAAAAAAGAAAAAAAAATATTTGGTTTTTTTTCTTTATAAAATTGAGTGAAAAAAATAAAATGTATAAATATCCATAATTAAATATTTAGAAATTTAAAATAAAGATGTGAAATAAGAAATGTGTAATCGAAAAATAAATTGGAAGTTGGTTGAGATGAATTATAGAATAAGATGAAATATTTGGATAAGGATCGAAATGTACTCCTAAAATTTCGAGGGTCTAATATTTCTAAAGTCGTAGTCATTCGATCAAGCATTAATACTAGAGGAGAATATAAAATTGCTAAGGTCCAAAAATGCGAAATGTGTAATTGACGTTGGAAGAAATAAATAAAAGTAGAGTCGCGTTTCGTTAATAATAGGTTTGTGATACATAGCCGAATAAATAATCACTACATAACACCGTATCTCACGTTGTTAAAATTCGGGGCCTCACAAGCACCGGCCCGCCCCACCCAATTTGACAGCTCAACTCACACCTAATTTCTGCATTTAAACGACTTTTTCATGTTGAACATTTGTCGATTACAGATTGGACGGCCGGTAGTTTTCGCCTTAGCAGCTGACGGTGAGACGGGTGTGAGAAAAGTCCTTCAAATGCTTCGAGATGAGTTTGAGTTGACAATGGCGTTGAGTGGCTGTCGTTCAATCAAGGAAATTACCCGTGCCCACATTACGACGCCTTGGGACAGCCCTCGTGTTGCACCTCGTCTGTAAATTGAGTTCTTGTCGACATTGCAGAACTGTGGGGCGAAGTCTAATTTAAGGGGGCCATGTTACAGAAAGGTATTTTTAGCTGCCTGAATTATTACTAGACATGTCCTTCTCAAAACTTTGTACCTAGTACTTGTAACTTTATGTTTATAATCTGAGATTTCAGAATAATGTTTTGGACACCAATTCATTATTGTAATAGTTTGGATCTTAAACAATACAATAATGAATGAATTCATGATCAAATGCTGAAATTTCGTTTTTAAGTTATTTTTGTGGTTTTTTCTTGAAATTTTGCATTGTTTTTCCTTTTTTACCTGATCGGCTTGTGATCAAGACTTTCTTCTTATATATTTCCATTTATTTAAAAAAAATGCTGCTAAATAAAGAGAATAAAGTACCATTCCATCCTGGGAAGCAAGGTATACATACAAGATATATATGAGATGCCTCATTAAAACATTTAGTTTCTTTTTTTGTTATTGTTAGAAATTATATAATTAGATACCAATCTTATGACGGAAGCAAGTACCTATATGCAGAAATGGTATTGTGAAATGGTCTATAGACAGATATATCTTTGTTGATAGTTATTGTAAATTGCGTTGCTATCAGCTATTTGGAATATTCAAATATAATGAACTATTTGATCAGTTTACTTAAAAATAAATAAATATAATAAATATTCTGAATTTGGGATATTACATATGCATGTTATATAACTAATGACAGGCTAAAGCAAAATTAATGAATTAACAAATCTCATTTACAATTTGGGATAATTTTAATTACAAATATTACCCCTAAGGTTTGAATTAGTTACAAAAAAAAAAAACCTAGATATGTTTGAAAATTACAAAAAGTTCTTTGAGATTTGATTTTGTGTTAAATGTAAACAGGCAATTGTAATATTTTAACAAATATAAGAGGGTGTTTGAAATGTTTTTGCTTATGAAAGGGGTAAAGTATAATATAGAATCAAACCTCACTGTTTTTTTTTTTTTTTTTTTTTTTGCAATTTTTGAAAATCCTATGGATTCTTTTATAAGTAACCCAAACCTTAGGGATAATTTTTCAATTACCCCTTAACGATTTATAAACAACAACATTCTGCTGAAATATAAATATGAAATGTTCATATATTCACCGTGACAGTAATTTACACCTCTCATTTAACTTTTACAGAGTTGAAGAAAACTAGGACGTAAATCCCAGTATATGCACATATATATATATATATATATATATATATATATAAATCTTATATGTCCATCAATAATAAAAATAAAATAAATAATTAAGCCATCAAATAATTATACTCTAATTATTCCCATTTTGATGCCTATAATTAATTGGGTAAGGGGACATTGCTTGAGCTCTAGTCTTTCTCTTTTCGAGAAACCTCTGCAATGATCTTTTCATGGAAAGATTAGTTGTTGGGCTATGAAGCACTGGTGAACATGGATCTGATCCAGGCGAATTATTTGATTTCTCTTCCATTTCTTTACTTGCAAGGAATATAATGGTCCGAGCCTGCATAAAATTGTACAACAAAAAAAATATTTATTTCATAAGCGCGCATTAATGGAATATTGTCTGCAAAGTATACATAAATAAATTAAAGGGATAAATACTAATTACTAAACCCTCCCTAGCTAGGTTTGAGCTAATTGCAAACAAATTCAAAGATTTTTGAAAATTACAAAGACCCCTCAAGTTGCTTTTGAATTGAAAGATTTGGTTTTGAATAGAGGATTTTGGAGATAGATTTAAGTGGACTTCATATAAGGAGTGATTGCAATTCACCACCACTGGCGTAGTCAGAAATTATTATGGGTGAGCCAATACACGAAATTGGTGTGAGTCAGATAAAAAACCAAAAACCAAAAACAAAAACACATAAAATATTAACTAAGAAAAAAAATTTAAAAATATTTACCTAGTAAAATATATTTCTTGGGGTGGGGGAGGTTGCCCCCTACCTCTGCCAATATTCACCATAATTATTCGAAAAATAGCTTAAAATAAGAACTTAAAATTCCTAATGCCATTGTATAATAAACTCACCCAAACAAATCCAATATATGAATTTGAAATCTATAGCTTCAAATCCATCAATATGATTCTGACTTACATTCCTCATTCATAAGCAAAAAATACTTAAAAACCCAGTCCCATGACATTTATAGAAATATTACAGTTACCCCTTAAATTTAAGAAAACCAAACATTAAAAAGGGCTTTTCACAATTTTCAAAAACCTCTAAATTTTTTTGTTATTAGTCAAACCTCATACTTTTTTTTTTATCCCTAATATAAATATGATCCAGATTTTGAGTGTACTAAATCACAAATATATATGTATCCTAATTTATGGATTATATATATATATATATATATATATATAAAATGTGAAGAGAAAAATGCATACCTGAAGTTCTGTAGCATCACAAGAAGCAACTCTTCCATTGTAGAAAATAGTGAGCTGCTGCTTCTTGTTTGGACTGCCACTACCCTCAATATCATACCTATTCATTATAAAAAAAAATAGCATTTAATCAAATGAGCAAATAAAATCGAAAGCCAAAATTTTTGGCCAAATTGGCCAATTTCTATTATGTGAAAATGAAAAATAGCCACGTTTTTTCCAAAAATATGTTGTTTAGCTATTTTGACTAAAAAGTGACGATTATAACCTTAATGTATTTTTTGGTGAGATATTTGGTCATTTTTCAAAAAATTGACACGGTGCCAAGTTACATGACTCGATTACAATACCGAGTTATGTAACTCGATACCGAGACATATAATTTGGTACCGAGTCATGTAACTTGGTACCAACGATTACAATACCAAGTTATGTAACTCGATACCGAGGCACATAACTTGGTATTGAGTCATGTAGCTTGGTACCAAGTCATGTAACTCGATACTGAGTTATGTACCGATCGGTGATCCTCAGAAACGAAGAAAATGGTAAAATTGACATTTTAACTCCAAAATGACTAAAAAAAATTTGTTTTTCACATGATTAAAAAATATTTTTACTATGAAGAAAAGACTAAAAGTCTGACGGAATTTTTTTTTTTTTTTTTTGCATGAGAGAGAGAGAGAGAGAGAGAGAGAGAGAGAGAGAGAGAGAGAGAGTTACATGGAGTGGTTTCGGTCATTGTAATCAGATGAATGTGAGAACACAGAAGGCGTTACAAGCCTAAGCTCCAAATTACAGTTTCTCTTCATCTTTTTTTCTTGTATTATTGCAGTATCTGTTAGAGAGAGAGAGAGAGAGAGAGAGAGAGAGAGAGAGAGAGAGAGAGAGAGAGAGAGATGAATAACTAAGTAATAAAAAGAGAGTATATAAATATATATTGATTTTGGGTGGCGGAGTTTTGAAAATCCAAATTAAAGCAGCTGTCTTTATAGATTTTGAAATAGCAATATAATTCAACACGAAACCCACACTCCCAAGTGACCAAGTCCCACAGCAAAAGAAAAACAAAAACAAAATTGAAAAGGACAGACATAAAGAAAAGAAAACAAAATAAAGTAACAGGAAAATTGTGAACAAATTATCATTTATATCACGTGTAACATGAGTTTTGTGCACCTCAGCCACCGCCACGTTTAGGTGTATAGTTGTACTAGAATTATATCACAGGCTATTTTTAAACATGTTTTTTTTTTTTTTTTGGTTCACATTCATAGTTTAATACACAAGAAAGTATCTTGGGATTGGATTTATGTAAATTTATAATGACCCTTTATTGATTGATCGATAGCGAAATTAATTTGTACTTGTCAAAGCTACTTGTTATATATGCTCCTATGGGATGAGACAGTGGCGGATCCAGGAATTAGTAGTAGGGTGGGCTAAAAAATAAAAATTTCACTAAGAAAATTATCTATATACATGGATGACAAATGGGGCGGCGCGGGGTGGGGCGGGGCAAGCCAAAATAACAAGAAGCCAATAAATAAATATAAAAAAGCTAAAAAATAGATAACTTTTTAATTTCATGTTTGATGATGGCACTTAGGGGTGACAAATCGCTCGTGTCGGTCCGATAAATATCAACTCGACACGATAAGCTCAAAAACACAACACAATGACCTTATTGGACCTAAAACTATTTAAACTCAAACACGATGCACTAAAAATACGAAAAATATGGTGCGACACAATAAACACAAAGAAGAAAAAGCTGTTAAGTTGATTTAGTTAGGATCGTTAGACCATTAACTAATAAAATATATGATTTTCTTAATATATTTGATACTAGATAGATATTCTAATAAATTACCAATACAAATACTTAGGTACATTTTAAAAGTAAGGACATGATAAATATACAAATGATAAATAAGGATCACAAAAATAGTAAAAAATCAAAAATATATTAAATATAGCATCAATCTCATGATAACACAAAAAGTTTTACATTCTTCATTCTTGATTTTTAAATTGAATTTAGACTTTGGGGTGAATTTGAATTTTACATTAAATTTTGGGTGGGCTAATTTTGAATATTGTTAAAATTATAATACTAAAATAGACATTTTAAAAACTTTGCACTGGGCTTGAGCCCAGTGCTGGGAGCACATGGCTCCGCCCATGGGATGAGATATTATTCCACTTTTCTTATTTTACTCTTTATTCAATATATTGGATGAAATATACGTGTACAATTATGACATTATCTTGTACACGTGTCTTACATTCGATGCAATGAAATAGAAAAAATGGAATATGAAATCTCATCACACAGTACTCCTATACGTACTTGCACACGTTTATGGATAGCTACTAATGGTAGCATTTTCCTAACCATATTAATTTAGTCATATTAGATATAGCAAATTACATTTTACCCACGAATTATTCAACATGAAATTACTTGTTGGGCTTCTTTAATCTCATCTCACGTAGTTAAATGTTCTTAGATGTGAACTCATGAAAAAGGAAAGTGCGATGCAAAGTGACTTGGGAACCCACGTTTTTTCATGTTTTTTATATTATTCTAGTTTTTTTTTTCCCCAGTTTTTTGAGATCACCTACCAAAGTTTCTACATTAAAAATATTAGTAAAGTAAATTACGGAAAATAATTAATAACTCTATATATGAATTTATTTTATGGATAAAAATTGAAAAAGAGACAAAAGTATGCGCATATACAAATAAATGTTCTTATGTTCATATTTTTTAATAAAAAAATTAATGTGACTAAGTGAAATCGAGAATGATAAAGTTTAACAATTTTAGGAAAGATTTGATGCAAAGATAATTTTGCCCTCGCGTGTAAGACATGCACGTGACGCAATAGTCTAGGAATATTCTACCAACGGTGTATGGTACGTATAAAAATTGCTATGTTCGGAGAATAAAGTGCAACTCGATTTTTTTTCGTAGATAATTTTAAAAACGCATATAGTTTGGAGGTAAAATGTAATTTCTAGATTATCCACAATAATTTACTAACTTTTAAGTCGGAAATCTCTTACTACGCGTGTCCGCAACACAATTGCTAGGGGTGTGAGAGTTGTCCCTATAAAAATTCTTAAATACTCAAGTTAATTTCAAGGAGAAACCAAAGTTAATGCATTGTCGATCAATTAATATGTTCCTCAAAAAAAAAAAAAAAAAAAAGAACCCATCTGTAAGGGTTCCTACTGTTCTTGCCCTAGAGTTTTGTGGAGGAGGTGAATCACGGGATGTACCTCTACAAGTCAGGGTCTTTAGCTGCCATAAACTGAGTCAACACACAAGAATCCTCATCCACCCTCTTCCTAGAACGATTCAAACCTCTACGCTGCGAGTATCAACAAGTAGACAACACGTCACTCAGGTTCTTTATCGAATTAACTATGCCTGATTCTTTATCGGATGAGCCATGCCCCAGGCCGTAAGTGCGTTCCTTAATTAAAAATGAAAGCTGGTTTACAAGTATTTAAAGATACGAGGGAATATTACCGGTGTCATAATTGCATGAACCACACAAATGGACCCTTAATTTGAGTTATCTATATAAAGAGCAAATGGTTGAAATTACCCACTTGGGATATGTGAAAGATTTTTTTGATATGTATGATAAAAAATATAATTTTCTATCCACTTTTGGAGTTCTTTTACCACAATACCCTTGAGGCTTTAAATGCAAGCCTTTAAAGTTGTATTTTACATACATACATACATACGTTGCCCATTTGCTCTTCATTTTTTCTCTCTTCTTCTTCTTCTTCTTCTTCACAAAATATCAAGAACTTTTTTTTTTTTTGTGTTCTTTCGTAACCAAAATCGCACCAAAAATTGAATAACAAGGTAATGTTGCTTCTCCTCATAGAAAATTAACCTTGTTTAAATTTAATAACAGGCAATATACTGACAATATGGAGTGCTGACACGATTTCATATAACCCTAAATAACCCTGTGGCACGATATCGTGCCCAAATAACTATGTGGCACGATATCGTGCCTAATTAACCCCGCGGCACGATATCGTGCCAAAATAATCCTGCGGCATGATATCGTGCCAAAATAACTCCGTGGCACGATATCGTGCCAAAATAACCTTATGACACAATACATATCGTGCCGAAATAACCTTATGACACAATACATATCGTGTCGAAATAACCCTGTGGCACGATACATGTCGTGCATATATCGTGGTTATTCATCTTCCTCATCTAATCGTGCCATAGCCGAAAAAATATACCCCATTTTCGAACACCAACCCAAAATACTTCATCTATTTCGAACATTCTAACAACTAAACTCAAATATTTCACACTTATCAATTATTTTATACATATATTCGAACATTCACAAATAGATTTGAAATTATCAACTAAACTTCATAGATTTCTAACACCATATCTATTTCGAACATAAGGGAGGAGATCTAAATGTTTGTATACGGTTTTTAATGGTTAAAATAATGACTCCAGTTTCAAAATTCAAAAAACCCAACTTAAAAGCAGGGGCAATTTTGTCAATTTGGATAGAAAATAATTTTGTTATGTTGGTGGGTAAAAAAAGAAAGACTCCACTATCTATAAATGGGTTACTTTTTTACAAATTTTCCCATATATATATATATATATATATATATATATATATATATATATGGGCTTTTTAATTTAATTTTGTTAGCTAGACTTTTTATACGTGGGACTATATAGCATATAATATGAAATTTTTACAAAACACTCCCCACTTCGAGAAAGATGTTAAATATACATCTATTTAATTTTAATAACATGAAAAAAAATATTTTGGTATATGAAACATACTATCATCATTAAAAGATAAATTTATTTATTTTAAATAGCTTGATATTGACTTAGTAGAATCAACATCACACATAATTTACACCTCTGATTACATCCATATATCGATCGATGTGACCGATTGGGATAGAAAATGAACAATTGTCCACTTTTAGTTTCAGTTCCTCGTGTTATATTTTTCTTGAATAGAAAACATTGGCAATTGACATGTGCTTATAAACTAGTCTCCATATTTTCATACTACAGGAACACCACTTTTATCACACATAAACTTTTGATGGGACAATTTAAGCATAATTTTAATAGTGCGTTCCTAACTTCCAAAAGTCTTTTCATATTTAATAATATTAGAAATTCCATTCTATTAGAGAAAAAAAAAGTAGAATTTTATCTTCGTAAATTAAAGTAATGATGTTTTACCAGGAAATTATTCTTGTAAATAATTTTCAAACATTTTAGGTGCATTGACGGTTTCGTATTGTTTATGTACTTTAGTCAATTAAATCTAGGTGACCTACATTGTTGGCTATTGACCGCCTTTTGGCCAAACCGGAGTCTGTGCTTGATTTGTCCATTTTGCAACTGGACTTTTTGAAAATGAATTTTTATACCAATGTTTCATGTTTTCATATGATTAGTACTCGGCGAAATAGCCTTGGCCTCTTAGGAATTGCCCTCATGTAACTGTGAAATGTACAACGGCTCACAAGTCTCTAATTTCCTCAACTACCACACATAAGGAGTCGTCCCCAAACTCCAAAGTGATTCTCCATGCTGGACTCTCCTCTATCCAGCCGTAGATTCCCACCGAGTTCCAGAATCACACACTAGTTCTTGAAGCCCTCAATATTAATTGCTCTAAAGAGAGGCCAAAAATTACCTCAACTTGACCAATTGGTCAAGGATCATTAGATATCCATTTTTTTTATTGAAGGTATAAATTATCATGATAAAATTTCTTTAAAACTTAGGGAATATTTGCAAACACTAAATATAAGTGATTCCTAGCTTTTAGGTGGAAAAATACTCACGGCTTTCCACCTAGAAGCTAAGAATCACTTTTGTTTAGTGTTATAGTGTCGCGTAGTTTGGTTCCGATTTGAAAATTTTACAGTTCTGCTCAAATTGAAAAAGTGATTTGTGATAACAGTTTCATGAAATAAGATTTTTAAAAAAATATATATTAATTATAAACCATTAATTCTAATTAAACAATTAGAATAGTTATTGTATATATCTATACTAACAATAACAAAAACATTACATCCACTTATAAACATAACAGAAAGATATCTATATATATATAATTATATATATACAGTACAATTACATTTGGAAAAATATTTAGCATATGTAATGTTATCCTGAAAGATAATCATCCAGCTCAGACCATAACAAATGCATGCAATATTTGACGCCGTTCTAGAAAGATACGCTGCCAACTTAATTTCGTCTTTTTGAAATAGATATATGTTATTATGTTACATAGCTACCAGTTTATTAGAGATACTACGTACTATAGTTTTCATGGCTGCATGTAATATGTAAGAAAAATATATATATGAACAATTATATATTTCTTTGGAAAAAAATTACTTGCAATATTTTTTATTTTTTTAACTTCACAAAACCTTCATCTTTTAATGTTTACCTATGAAGAACGGCTCAACTGATAACTTTAAATTCGATAAAGACCATTAGTCTTAGGGCTTATGAGATCTCATATTCATTAATATTGTATTTCATCTTACATTCACCATGTGACATTTCACGTGTGTAAGATGATGTTATTATTGTATACGTGACATATTTAACATTCATCTACTTCATTAAAACACTAGAAGCAATATCACAAGAAATAGGAAATTTGGACCTAAAAAGTGGTAATGCACTGACTATTTTCAATTATCCGTCTAATTAAGGAATTAAGAAAAGCAGATATTAATATCTTTGAGCATCTTCCTTTGTCTATTTGCATATCCTCATGAATCATGATGCCGTCTTGATTTTTTTCTATGTTTTTTGTTTCTGTAAATGTTATATTAGTGCCTAAGAGTAGAAATTAGTTTATTTTGAGCCGACATCTTGTTGAATGACAATTTCGGGGAAGCATCAATTTTCGTATGCTTGTGTGCCACGAAATGCATGTATGATCATATCATACTAAGGAAGTTTATTAATTAATTTTGATAAAATAAAATAAGCTAAAAATTGATATGCCAGATTAACCAGATTTTTTCAAGAAAAACAAAATTTAAAAATATTTGGAAAACTTAAGTGACAAAATCATACTTGTGTTTTTCTAATAACCTTTGCATTTGGATTTTTCTTTTAAGAGACGCTAACATTACTTGATACAATAAAATTTTAAAACTGATTAAATGGAATTGATTAGTTTTATCGAAGCATGTCATACATTTGCAAATTTATAGAAGTTAAAAACTATGCAAATGTGATAAAATTCATTGACATTTTCCAATAAAAAAATACATAGGCAGCAACGTGATTAATGATTATATGCACATTCTTACCCACCATCGTTAAGTTTATGTTGTCATTGCGTTGGGGCGGGTGAATATCACAAGTTAGGTACAAATCCAATCAAAAAAGTCAAGAGGGGATATGCTTAAAAGTGATTAAGAAGATTGGTGCATTCATTGCCACTTCTTTTTTCTTTTCTTTTTTTTTAAAAAAAATTAAAAGAAGCATCATGGAAACACAAGCTAATATTTGCAAAACACTAAAATCTGTTTTTTTCCGCTAGAAGCCGAGAATCACTTTTTTTATTGTTTGTAAACACTCCTTTTTACATTCATCGGACGTATGCGCTAATTACTTGTATCATATGAAGCACTGATACGGGTACAAGACACGAGTATGATACAATTCGAGTACGGAAATACGTTATATTTTGAGATTTTAAGGACAACGGGGCATATAAAATTATGTATTTTTATTTTACTGAAAATATAGATGCACTAAATACAATTGAAAAACAACATTTCAAGCATAAAAAACTAAAATTTCATAAATATTTAAATCTAAAATGTGATAAATCACGTAGGCATACAAAAAACATGTTGAAATTATTAGCAATAGAACAAATTATATGTGTGGAGTATCCATGGAATATCGGATAAAGTATCGTATCCGATATGTGCGGGGTACGCCAACTCCTGAAGTATCAAAAAGCCACCAATCAGCGCGAGAATACAGAAAATCCCAAACATACCATGTTGGAAGTAACCTAAAATCCAAACCCAAAACGTGATATTTTATTGCATTTCACAATTGAGTTGAATAAGCCTAATGATTTAAGATGCCCATTGTTCAAATATAGAATCAATAAATACTAATCACTGAATATTAAGCTCGTTCCAATAATTTGAGTTGCTTTTGTTATGATCATCCCAATTACAATATTAATAAATACTACAACCTATAAAAATTATTATTAATGGTACTAAAATCTTCACTTGATTTTGAGAAACCAATTACTAATAATTCGATTTCAGAAACTTCAGAAATTTTATGTAGCTACAGCAAATATAAAAGAGCACCAAAGATCTTAGCATATTCTACCGATGTTTCGGTAGTATCTAACCGAAGGGACAAACAACGGAAGGAACCATGAAATCGAACACTTAGAACATATATCATGTGGTACTAGATAGTCGGAAAATGCAGCACAGTTTTCATTCATACGCATATTTTTTAGAGCTCTGATCCATGCAGATTTACATCAATACAACTTACCGTGTAAATAAATTCAGCACCAGGGCCATGGAGCATCTCTCCAAGTTAAGCAGCGATTGTACATTGCTGGACAACATGGTCTTCCTTGTATATGAAGGTTGTCTACTTCATTATTTCCCAATGACGAACAACGTTGAATATTTTCATTGCGTAGTAAAGCTTCTTCTCTGTATGTTGGATTCTGATATCTTGGATGTTGAATAAAGGAAACCTTTTTCCACCAAAGTTTGAGAGCCTAAGACAACAGATCATGACAAATAATTACAGATCCACACAATAATAGCTTTAAAACACACACCTACACCACCTTTTTTTGGAAACTAAGTAAACAACTGTAATTTGTTTTGGGTCCAATAGTTAGTTATGGAGGAATCTATGCCAAGAAAAAACATACATCATTTTCCGACAAAACCCAGAAAGGCAATATAGGAAAAAGAAGCAGCGTTCTTAGATATCATTCCCTTCATTTAGTGTTTGCAAATGCCAACTTTTTTACTTCATTTAGTCAGAATCTAAAAACAGGGAAATAGGTGCTTTAGATTTATGATTCTGCTTCTAGTTTGACTTTTACAAACAAATAAGCACTTACACAAGTTTTTTCCCAAACACTCTCAATTTCTAATTCTCAACTTCTGATTCTATGTGCAAACACTATCAGCTTCTGATTATCAACTACTTTTAGTTCTGCTACATAAATCACTTCATCTAAAAGCAAAAGTTTTTGCAAACACTCCCATATTGTCAAATGTCCCCACATCATAATGTTATCCACAAAAGTGAAGCAGCAAGCATATGCTTAAGTTACAAAAAGAAAAGCCAGAATTGAAGAGTACTTACATGCCAATATATCCATAACGCAACTTTATGGGGCATCAACCAGAAGAACCCCGAGTGATCCCCTATTGAAGATGTAACTCTTTTGGCTGTCAATGAGGCAGTGAAGTAGTTACCAAGTTTGGGGTGTTGTACTGATATTACTACATGCAGTTTATCGGCAGGGTCGTTTGTTTTCATGCTCCAGTTCCCAAGCATATCCTGTGATTGTAAACAGTAACATGAGTTACAGATAAGAATAGAACTAATAAGCGAAACCACAAAACAGTTAAAATGTACAGTATCAACTAACAAAATACAAAGAAATGATGGTAAACCTACCATGAAAGGGCTGACATGAAGAGGTTTCGCAACTAAATCCGAGTCCGGATTGAATAAAAATGTCACTCTTTCACCCCATGGTGTATTAGTAACCTGAAGCAAGAACAAATTGATGTCATCAAGTAGCTTTCTTTCCTCTGTAAAGTGAAAATATAGACCGATTTTTTGTGCAAGTTACATTAATGTTGAAATCCGCCAACACACCTCGGCAATGCATTTCCTCAGAATTCGTGAAGAGCCTTCAACATCATAGCAATAGTACAAACTCAATGGGTTTTGTTCATATCCAACGCTAGGAGGTATTGTCAACAGAAATCTGGTTATTCAATACAAATAAATCAGACTACTGCAACTAGAACTGCTTGCACAAACTAAATTGTTTTCGGTTTACGGAAAATATATGAAATGTTAGTTTCAATTTCCCAAAATATTTTCATTCTTCTACCTAAATAAGATAAAACACGTATCACGATTCTTCGATACAGTACCTTCCAAATAAATCAAAATTTCCAAGATATTCTCCCAAAACACCTCCCTATAATACCCAAACAAATCCCATAGTTCAATAGAGCAAAATCCGTAGATAGTCTAGCAATTAGTTATCCTCAAAAGGACTACAATATTTGGCCCATAGAAATCAACAATTATACCATACTGTAGCTACTTAATGCAGTATGCTTAGTTCAAATTTGTCTCCCGTCCGCAATTCACAAAGTAAATGAATTAAACATGCTACAAGGTTGAATCAGTTCACGCAATTTATCCATTTAACGCGTCAAATTACAAAATTTGCTCGACATTGACCTAAATATACTCAAAACAGAAATCCACTCACAACCCAATTTCATCTGCGAAAATGCTACAATTTGAAAGTAAATGAGGGAGGGAGGAAAATTACACCGGTCCGTTGGTCTCGGAAACACGACGGGCATCGTCGGCAGATAGGTGGTTGGGCGGCGCGTGGGGCGCATTGTCGAGGTCAATCAGGGCATAGCGGACGGAGTAACGGAACGAATGGTGGACGGGGCGGCGTCTTTCGTGCCAGACGGTGCCTTCGTAGAGTGCGACGGAGTTTTCGGGGTCCACGGGGGCGCCGAGGCGGCGGAGAAGATGGCGGAAGGGGAGGAGGAGAGACAAGAAGGTGGAGGTGATGGTTGTTGAGAGGATGGAACAGAGGAGATAGAGCACCTCCATATTGGATGAACTCGTGTTTTGACGCTAAAACGCTTTTTATTCAAATCATCAGTGATATTTATTATTGGATAACAGGTGGTTCTGCTCCAGACACATCATAAGTTTAAATTGATAGGTATTATATATATTATATTAGTTATTTAAATACATTTATCTATGATGATGTCATTTTTTATTCCTATAGATGTTATCATGTATATAGGGGTGTAAATGAGTCGAGCCGAATATAATACTGTACAAGCTTGTTTGAATTTTAACCGAGCTTCAAGAATTGTGTTTGAGTTTGGTTTGATTATTAGTCGAATCGAGCTCGAACGAGTTTTAGTCTAATCAAACTCGAGTAGCTTGATATTTTTACACATTTTATTCATTTTTTCCTAATCGAGTTAAGCTCAAATCGAGCTTTACATTTTATTGAGCAAAAAATTATGTTTTCAAGCTTGATTCATTATATTAACGAACCAAGGTCAAACAAACTTTTAATGATCAATTTCGAATCGAGTATAAGTAGCTTAGTTCGTTTTTCAGCCATACATATATGCATACAATTAAAATATAATTAAATATTATGTAGTATAAAATATAATAAAAGATAATTGATGGAATTTTTTTTTAGGGTATCAATTAAGTTGTTTGGTTTTATTTGTGAGCTTGGCTTTGTAGCATTAATTAAGAAAGTTATTTGTTTCTAGTTTGGATGTTTGGTAAAAGTGTTCAAAATGTTTTTAAGAGAAATATAAAGGAAAGCGAGGTATTGTATTTATCTTAACTTTATATCTTGGACTCCAATGATTATAATATTTCCGAAACCTTTTTGGGATGAGTAATATTTTAAGAGAAAGTGTTTAAAAATTTATAATATTGTTTAATATTATATTAGTAGAATCAACTAGATATATTATGAGAGTGTTTGCAAACACTAAAAATAAGTGATTTTCTATTTTTTGCTTAAAAAAATAGTTTTTAGGGTTTACCAATTTTTGCTTTTTAATTCTGCTTTATTTAATCAGAATCTAAAGTAGTAGGGAGATGCGTGCTTTAGATTCTGCTTATGCTTCTAGTTTGAATTTTACAAATAAATAAGTACTTTTACTGCTTTTTCACCAAATTTTCACAAAACACTCTCAACTTCTTATTCTCAACTTTTAATTCTATTTTCAAACACGATCAACTTCTGATTCTCAACTACTTCTACTTCTGCTATAATAAATCACATTTTCTAAAAGCAGAAGTTTTTGCAAACACTCCCTATCCCTATATCACCAATTGGATTCTGTAGGCCTTAAGCCCTTTATGATCCGTTCTTGTGGGCCTAATGATGCCCACGAGCTAGCTTGGCCCACAAGCAAATTCTTAATCCAGATAAAACCTGTTTAACTTCCCTAATGAATAAGTTCCCGTTAGATGTATACGCGTTGAATATCAACAGTCTGTAAGATTCTTGGTCTAATAGGCCGTAAGCAGACGATTGAGCGACAAGATCGAAGTGTAAACAAGAAACTACGTCGCTTTGAAACATGTGGCTCTGCTCGCCTCTCATACATTCTTACTCCTCCACTTCTCTGTCTTCCCGGCATAGACCAAATCGCCATAATCCACCACCATCTCCACCGCCGCACCCTCTTACTCCTCCTCCGCGATCTTCTTTCTCTGTCAAAGTTGCATGCCTAATTGATCTGTCTTCTAATCTTGAAGTGCATTGTATTGGTTGTAAAAGTAAAGAGGAGTTTTGAATACTCTTGTTTCTTGCGATTTTTGAGACTGTTTCTGAATGGCGGCTCCGGTTATGCAAGCGGTTGGAGCTACACCAGCTCTTTCGTCGGTTAATTACAAGAATTCCTGCTTCGCTTCTCGCAGATCGCTCCCAGGTTTTGTAATTCATGATATATTTTTTTTTAATTTGAATTTAACTGGTTCATTTTCTTGCAGTCGAGATGTTTTGTTTTTAATTGTTTTCTATTTTTTGTCATTTTTTTGAATCGGTCAATTTTTTTCTAGTTAGTTCTCGATTCAGCTATTTTTGTTTTAACTAACATTGCCCTGCGATATTCCTGTTAATAATTTGTGTACTTGTGATATAAGAGTTAAAACATGTTATTTTACTCTTCCCTTTTGTTGATATCTCAGAGAGGAAAACAAGCTTCTTTTTTATTCATTGTGATGGAAGTTTGACCTCTGGCTTGAACCTTCGCAATAGCAGAAGTGCTCGGTTGTCTACTAATGCAGTTGCAGTAAGTTTTCCCTGTCTCTTTACGCGTGCGTGCGTTTCAAAAATATGTTTCCATGTTTAGTGTGCATTCTCATTCCAATTTACATTTACATATGTGATTAGCTATTTTGTAGTTCTTTTCATTTGATTTGTGCTATTCGTGTATGGTTGTAGACGAAGCAAGACAATGTAACAGCTTCTACTGCATCCAAGCCCGGGTATTTCTGATTATCTCCTCTATTGCAAACTCATGCGCACTTTAAATTTTGAATGCCATTATTATGCTTCCTTTTCTTCTCAATATACTGATCTCATTGATTGTGCCATCGGTGAGAAATTGAAATGGAATATTGTTATTTGACGATTTAAGTGATAATATTTTATAAATAGAGAAGAAAAAAGGACCTGTTGGACAACATCATATGAGCTTATTTAATTCACATATCATACTGCATTTAGTTCTATATTAGTTATTGTTCTATATTAGGGTAACCAATGTGGATGAAACTCCTCCATCTAAACCAATTGGAAATATACTTGAAGGTAAACACTACTCTGTTTACCTCCTCATAAATTGCTTAGCCAAGGCAGGAAAACTTGTTGTCAGCATATATGTTATGCCTCGAACTTTTACTGCCTCATTTCTATTAGTTTTATCGGATTTTTGATTACATGCACTTTCAGTCTTACTAAGATGGAATCCATTCAATTCACGCAATTCTTTACACTTCTAAAGTCAACTCCTCTAATAGTTCTGTCCACTAAGGTAGTGTAGTATATGCGTAAGCTTAGACCTTGATCTGACTCTGATGACATGTGTATTCTTAAACAAGCCGAAACATGCTATATTAATTCAGTCTTGCAAAAAGGTCTTGTACAAAATATATCAAGTAACACTTTCTCTGTGATTCTTTGAAATAGAATGCGACTCGAAGACCTTGCTTCTCCTCTTGTATTTCTCCATCACTTAACGTAACTGACCTACATATTTGATATTAGATGTGGACACTTCTGAGCTCACATCAAGTTTTGAGGTTCTCTTAGTCAGTCTCTGACCTTTCTAGTGCCATTGTATGAAGTGGATAAAGCAGAGTTCATAAGAAACTGTCTTATCTCCTCAAGTTTTATTATGTGCTTTTGTATTTTTTTTTTTTGTGTGTGTGTGTGTGTGTTTGTGTGTGTGTGTGTGTGTTTGTGTGTGTGTGTGTACATTATGCCAATAAAAGATTCCTAATAAACATAACTTTGTTAAGTACTTACATGCCTGGTGGGGTGATCAGTAGAAACAAAAAGAGGAAAGTCGTTGAGACCTTTGGACTGTGGTGGGCAAAATCTTCAACACAAGCTCTTAGATGCATTTGGGAATTTGCATATATACCTTAAATTAAAAGACATACATAAATATCTCCAACTTAAATCCTATTGCGTTTTGTAAATTTAGATGACTGATTTTTTACTTCAATAAGCTGAAGATTACAGTTATTACCACACGTCTTTCTTCCGTTTGAGATTATGAGATCAATTATCAAACCCAATCTTCACTCTCAGGCACGAGCTTTTGCTCTTTGAAGCTCTCCGCGAAGGCCTGGAAGAAGAAATGGAAAGAGATCCACGCGTCTGTGTAATGGGCGAAGATGTCGGCCATTACGGAGGTTCATACAAGGTGACCAAGGGCTTGGCAACCAAATACGGTGACCTCAGAGTTCTCGACACACCCATCGCCGAAAACTCCTTCACCGGCATGGCCATTGGAGCTGCCATGACGGGCCTTCGCCCGATCGTCGAGGGAATGAACATGGGCTTTCTCCTTCTTGCCTTCAATCAAATCTCCAATAACTGCGGCATGCTCCACTACACGTCCGGCGGTCAGTTCAAGATACCGATAGTTATTCGTGGGCCCGGTGGGGTCGGCCGACAGCTCGGAGCTGAGCACTCGCAGCGCCTCGAGTCGTATTTCCAATCAATTCCTGGGATTCAAATGGTGGCTTGCTCAACGCCCTACAATGCCAAGGGTTTGATGAAGGCCGCTATAAGAAGCGATAATCCCGTGATTCTATTTGAGCATGTTTTGCTCTACAATTTAAAAGAGAGAATCCCCGATGAAGAGTATGTTTTGAATCTCGAGGAAGCTGAGATGGTTAGACCGGGCGAGCATGTTACGATTCTGACGTATTCTAGAATGAGGTATCATGTTATGCAGGCTGCGAAGACTTTGGTGAATAAAGGGTACGACCCGGAGGTTATTGATATCAGGTCGTTGAAGCCGTTTGATCTTTACACGATCGGGAATTCGGTGAAGAAGACTCATCGTGTGGTTATCGTGGAGGAGTGCATGCGAACGGGTGGGATTGGTGCCAGCTTGACGGCATCGATAAATGAAAATTTTCATGATTATTTGGATGCGCCGATTGTGTGTTTGTCGTCGCAGGACGTGCCGACTCCGTATGCTGGGACGTTGGAGGAGTGGACGGTGGTTCAACCAGCGCAGATTGTTGCTGCGGTTGAGCAGCTTTGCCGGTAGTTTGATTGTGTTGAAGCATGAATATGGTGTGTGTTGGTATAATTAAGTTAATATTGTGGTTTGAAGGTTTCATTTTGATGTTGCTATTGCCAAATTTTGTTAGAAAATTTAGGTTTTGTTGGAGTTGCTTTTTTAGTGTTAAGGTGTTGTGTTTTGTTGTTTCGGACAAATGGACAATCAGAACAACTGTGTTTGACTTTTCTCTTTTTATGTATTTATGAAATTTGTGTAGGTTATTGATTTGTTACCTAGATTTAGGGTTGTGAACGAATCGAGTAGAGACGAATATAGTATTGATCAAGCTTGTTTGATTTTGTGTCGAGGTTCAAAATTGTATTTGAGTTTGGTTTGATTATTAATCGAATCAACATTGAATAAGCTTTAGTCGAGTCGAAAACGAGTGGAGCTCGAGTAGCTTGATATTTTTTTCACATATTATGTTATATTTTTACTAATCAAATTGAGTTCAAGCCGAGTTTTAATATGTTCAAGCTTTATTCGTTATATTAATGAACCGAACTCAAACGAGGTTTTAACGATCGATCTCGAATTAAGCATCGATTAGTTTGGTTTAAGTCCCCCCAACCTATAATATTTCTGTGAATATTGATCCGATTTACATAAGATGAAATTTTCTTGTGATGCTTACATGCAATTGACCGAGGATCACTTATAGGCAAATTGTAGGGATGGCAATGGGCGGGGATGGGGCTGGTATAGGACATACCATCCCCGTTCCCGAATCCCATTTCAAATACCATCCCCGTACCATTCCCCATTTTGGCCATCTGGTACGGGGATGGGGAATCCCCGTTCGGGGAACGGGGTCCCCGTTTTATATTTTTTAATAAAAAATAATATTTTTTTTTACTTAAAATAGTTAATAATTAAAATAGATAATATATCATGAATCACTAGCTAATCTTATAATAACTCAACAATATAAAATACTTTAACAAATTGAGTTAAATACAACAATTTTCGAAATACAAAATTTTGTAATTTTAAAAATTAAAAATCATTATATTATAAAACACATATTTTTTAGGGTTTAATTTTACAATTTAATAAAATAAAAAATATAAACATAATTAATATTAATAATATATATGCAATATATATATATATATGTCGGTGAACGGGGACGGGGACGGGGAATCCCCGTTTCATCTAATCGGGGGCGGGGACGGGGACGGGGATGGGACGGGGGATATAAATACCATCACCGTCCCATCCCCGGTTTCAGAAAATCGGGGAATCCCCATCCCCGCTCCCATCCCCGAATTAATCGGGGATTCTCCGTCCCAATTTATTCGGGTACCAACGGGGATGGTTCCCTGTGGGGATTTTGCCATCCCTAGCAAATTGAATTGCCGACTCCAAAGGATAGGCCGAAAGAAGCCCAAACTGTACGGGCTTTATATAAGCCCATCTTGACTGGGCAACTACCCTTGGGCCTTGTGCTCTGCTGCTTCCCCCCTCCCCCTCTTAAATAGGGATAATTACCAAAAAAACCTTGACGTTCTGGCTAATTACAAAAAACCCAAAGAGTTTCATAAATCACAAAAATCCTTTAAGTTTGATCTGTCTTACATTTTCGATTTTTTTCCATTCATATATGCAAAAAACATTTGAAAAACTCTCTTTATGTTTATCAAGATATTACACTTACCCATTAAATTTAAGTCAGTCAAACTTCAAGGGTATTTTGGTAATTCTCAAAACCCTCTTGTTTTTACCTAATTAGCTCAAACCTTAGGGGGGGGGGGGTTCGTAATTATCCCTTATAAATATGAAAATAAACATTGTACAATTTGTTTATTTATTCATCATAATTTTATTCGTCATAATTTTTTGGGTGGGATGAAAATTGAGTTTTGAGAAAATTGTCAGACAAATTAGTTATTAGTACATTTTCGATTGCTAATGTACAGAGCCTTGGCTGTCTACGTTTTTCTTCCAACCAATAGGCCCTACTTAATCCTATCTATACCCCACCCCAGCCAGACATGCCTAGACGTTAGGCCCCAGTCGATGCATGCCTAACGCCTAGTGCATTTCAGAACGTTGTCTAGTCGTGGACCCTGGAGTAGTTAAAACTAATGGCTTTCATGGGGTTCTTGTTGTGGTTCACTCATGTATACCAATCAAATTAATTAATGTGTACACATAGACAGGTTTGACTCATTTGTGTGCCCATGGTGTACCGAATAACATGTGTATGTTGCATCTTAACATGTCTCATGGCATTGCTCAAGGAGTGCATGTTTATTTGCATACATATGAACATGGGCATGTCTGTGATTATTTATGTATTCTCAGCAATATCAGGTTTTTAATGTTGGTGTGGAATGTGGACTTCCGACAATTAATATATTTAGTTGCCTTATGTTAAAAATTGAACTCAAAGAATGTCTTGTTTGTCTCTCAAATTAAAAAAAGGATCAAGGGATGTCACTTTCAATCTTATTAATGATTTTGGGTTTGTGTTTTGCTGCATTTATATACTCCATGTGGGAGACAAATGGTGACACAAATCTTAATTACAATAAATATTATGGCATTCCTGCAGCATTTATTCTTGATTAATTTCGACATGATCTTATTTTCCTGTTGATGTTTTCTTTTTGGGATAAACTTTTGGTACCCAAAGTATTAGTGGTTTTCACTTTTGGTCCCGCTTTTTCGGACTTATCATTATTAGTACCTAACGTTTCAAAATTCACTTATTTTTGGCACGTTCCGTTAGTCAACCGTTAAAGACTAACGGTTGACCAACTGTAGCAAGTTTTCAGGTAAAAAAACCTAACTTCCCAGTTAACGCATGCTTCATGGCGTCTTCGGTGTCGATTCCAGAGACCCCAAGTGTCGTGCAACCACTCATTTTGAGCGTATACGCAAGCCCTATAATTCCCAGTGGTCAATTTTATGATTTGAGTTCGTCTCCGATGCCAATTGACGATAATTCGAAAAACCCAGAGTTTCATTCAAAGCCAAATTCCATCTAAGATCAAGGTTGCGAAAATCGCTAGGCGCCGATCGGGGAATCGCGCTAGCGCTAGGGCGCTAGCGGGCGCTAGGCGCCTAGACGGCGCCTAGAAAAGCCCAAGTTTTTTTTATTTTTTTGTATTTTGGCGATTTTTCCCGATTTTTGGCGATTTATTCCGCCTGAGACCGCTGAGACCGATTTTTTCCCGATTTTTTCCCGATTTTTTGCCGCTGCGCCCCGCCTAGTCCGCCTAGCCCGCTAGCGGGCGCCAGGCCGATTTTTGCCCCAGACGATTTTTTGGCGATTTTCTAAAATCGGGTCGGCTGGGCGCTGCGCCTAGTCGGCGCTGGCGCGCCGCTGGGCGATTTTTACAACATTGTCTAAGATACTTCCCAAATCCAAAATTGAGCATACCATCATCTTCCTCATCTTAAGGCGCACAAAGCCCACTCCTCAATCGGTCCGATTTGCCCCTCGAACCAAAAAACACTCCTCAATCGGTCCGATTTGCCCCTCGAACCAAAAAAGGCACAAAAGAGAATCTTAAATCGATTTTCTGACTTTTAGGGGCCCGTATCTCCATGTTGCCTGCCGAATTGGCCTCCGGCCAAGAAGACAAAGTTGCTCAGGATATAATTTTGAGTCAGAATTCACCACCCCCATCCAACAGTGCTCCGACTTCGGCCGGTCAACCGTTAGTCTTTAACTGTTGACTAACGGAACGTGCCAAAAATGAGTGAATTTTGAAACGTTGGGTACAAATAATGATAAGCCCCAAAAAGCTGGTGCCAAAAGTGAAAACCGCTAATACTTTGGGTACCAAAAGTGAATTTATCCCTTTCTTTTTTGTTCTTTTATCTTTCTTTTTCTTTGGTGTGTACATTGATGTAGTTGAGAAAGATTGCTCACTCCAAGTCAAGGTCAACCCGAGTTACGGTGAGTCGATGTCAATAACTCCTATCGTTGGGATCAATCAATATGGTGGGAACCAGCCGGCGATGTGAACACAAAGTAAAAAGAGCCACGATGAAGTTAACTTACAAATGAATACAAATCAACTATTTATACCTATAGTAGTGGGCCTCATGGGTCCTGATGTAATGAGTTGGGCCTCATAAGCCCTCACGTAACAGTTTGGCACGACTGGTGATATGGATTGATAACTAAATAATTGCCGAATTAACAAATTACAATCTTACCCCTCACCGTATGTGTTCTGCAGAAGAAACAAAAGAAATCACGAATCTATAACTTGTGACATGCTTAAGAATTTGTATGTTTATGTGGGATTAATTATGCTTACGAAATTGCTGATGTTTTGTGTCTGTATTCTTTGGTTTGAAGTTCTTACAAAGACTGTTTCAACAAAGCCAACAGATTATCAGCACACCGAAAACAAGTAGTCTCTAGACCTTCCCCCTCATTGGTCAATTTTCATTCTGTGAAAAGAAAACTTTAATTTCTTGTGACAAAAGTTACACTAAAACTCTTGTGTTCTGAATTTTGCTTTTCCAAAGACGATTAATTTTTTTTTAAAAAAATAAGGTTTTCGTCTGAGTCTGATAAATGTACATGCAACCCTCGTGGCCGTTACAAACTTTGACTAAATCTTACTTTTCAGGGCTTTATATTCGAATCATTAATAATATTCGACTAATGTTCCTCGTTTTTTGTGGATTTAAAATTGCGGCATTTAAAACAGTCCCCAGATTTAAAATTGTTTTCCTTAACTTGTCTTCAAATTGTGAGACAAACTTTTTTTAAGCATCTAAATGAATTTTATTTATGAATCATCACTACAAGAAAAAACCAGTTTACCTACAGAAAAATTTGTAGGTAAAATCATTGTAGGTAAAATATTTACTTATAGATCTAAAACTGTTGGTAAATACCTACAGAAAATCTGTCGGTAATTGAAAAACTGTCGGTAATCTGTCGGTAATTTGTTGGTATAATTTGGGGGAAAACGATATTTTTTATTATGTAGGTATTTTATAGGTAATCGTAAAATTTAGTGACAAAATCATTTCTTTCGGTAAACTGGAATTTTCTTGTAGTGCATAAGAATCTTACAACTAATAACAATATCGACTAAAAAACAGTTACAATATCTACAAATCTTAAACCTTTACAGATCTACAACAAAAAAAATTCAAATCTAGACAATTCATAGGATCGACAAAGCATAACGAGGCATCTGACAAAATAATATCAAAGAAATTGATTTCGCTTTTGACACTAAGCGTTGGGTAATGATGGTTCATCCTAATATTTTTGAACAAAAGTCACCTATCCGATGGGACCAGACTTAGTTAACTAAGGAAAACTGAAAAATTCCCATGGTGGGCCAGAGAAACTCCAATAAAGGAATACTAGAAACATTGAAAATTAGTTTCCTTTTAATTTAAAAAGGATTTTCCCGAAAGCGAAACTCTGCACCTGAATAAGATGTCCCTTAACCAGACAAGATGTAAATCGAGGGATATTGAAAATCATTTCCCTAATCCTCCATATGAAGATGAGGCCGGGAAGAAAACAATAAAGAAGATGAAGAAGAAAAGGACAACTAGAATTTGCTTCCCTAGTGGCATCATATTATTTATTAGCAATCCCATGTAATCCTTGGGATTTGTTATCAATTTTAGAGTACCCCGATAAATGTAACTTATAATTTTTCCAATAAGAAACTAAATTTTGGACATTGTAGAAATAATAAACTTTTCTTTTCACATTTTGTTTTAAATAAAATGACAAAAAATGACGCAAATAATATATATGGGAATTATATATTTTGTTGTTATATTCAAGTTTGGTTTATTAAAATTTAGTGAATGATTTGTAAATATTGCCCATTTAAATCTCTAATCGAAGATTTCATTTAAATAAATTAATTAGGTGTGAATGACCTGTGGTGGTGCATGTATATATGCAGAAAATGTTGAACAACTGAAATTCATAATATCACGAGATTGTTTTACGCATGAAACTCGTGGATAACTCTAGTCATTGTCCATTTTAATGAATCGAATTGGTACACCGTACCTTGCATTCTTCTGCAAGGTACCATGCATTGCGAGTTTCGAAACATTCTTTAATTATTCAAATTAAAGGAATTGAAAGATACACGTTTCGAATCCTGATCAACACTCTTACAAAGAGTGAGTGATACAACTTAAGTTACAAGCTCGTGGTAAACATTCTTTTATAGTTGAAAAATGATTGATTCACTGTAATGAATCAATATACCCTATTTTATTTGATATAAAGTGTATGAAATGTTATTTTAAATATAAAACTTTTTGTAAAATATATACACTTAATGTGTATTTGTAAAGTAGTATATGAAATAAATTATATATCAAATTGAAATAAAAGATTAGCTTTGTTCAATTGTCATGTTTTCATATGCAATAAATATATAGAAAATATGCAACATGTATATAGTAAATATACATACTATGAGAAAGTATGTATAGTCGTGTAAGTAACTATGCATTGTTAGAAAGTTATCTATGCAATGTATAAAAACTAATTATGCAGTACATTATAACGACATATGCAAAATGTCATAAATTATGCAACAAAAATTAATTAACAATGTATTATCTAGAAATTATCTATGCAGTGTGTAAAAACTAAATATGCAATACATTATACACAGTTATGCAATTAGTGTGAAAAATAATGCAACAAAAAATAACTAATTGTGCGTTATCTAATAGCTATTTTAAGCACCAAAATAATAGTACTACCTATGCTGGATCCCCAAAAAACTAATATTGAAAGAAAATTTGTCCCTAAAATCACGCCATTAAATAAGACGCTCAGTTATAATTGCATCCCATCAAATATGGTTATAAAAAGTCAAACGGTTCCAAAAGGACAAATACCACTATACCCTTAATTGGATTAAAAAAGGAAAAATTACCTAAAATACTGAAATATTCCAAATCACCCAAAAAATTAAATCAATAGCTCAAAAGTGTCCCTACGATCTCACCTAAAGGGATCGGTCTCATTTAAACCAATCTCCATATATTCATATAATTATGCATTTTCCACGGCATTCTAGACTTTCTATCCTTGCAAATTGCAACCTAACTTTCATGAGCCTGGTCCAACATAGATAGAAGAAACATATGCCCATCACATAATTGGCTCACTTCATTACAATATGACGATGTTTTGAGAACTGATAGTTTTATCTACTACTCAATATATTTTTTTCAAAAAAAAATAAAATAAAATTTGCATATTGCAATTGTTTAGATACCACACATATATGTTTTCTGGGGAAAGGTATAATCAGGGACACGCATCCATAAATTTCTTATAGTAGGGGCGCACAATAAGCTAAATTATAAATTATATCAAAAATACTTAATGGAGGCACATTTTAACGTAATTAACATGTTGTTGTTTTTTTTCAAAATTTATATCATATATACATGTTATATAACACCATTAACACTTTTTTTTAATAATATTATATAATACTTTTTCAATTTATTTACAATATTATAATGTTATTATTGTTGTAATATTGTTAATATTTTATAAAATATAACTTTAGGAATAATATTATATAAACAATAAATAACAAAAAAAAACACAAAGAATTATTTTTTTATGGGGGCACGTGCCCCATAATGGGGGCTTTAGCTCCGTCATTGGGTATAAATTATAATATGTTCTAGGATGATCAGAAGGTGAGATTCGAACCTAGATCTGCTCGTCTTGTAACACACATTTTGACGACATGGGTTGTATTTGAATCTCTAGATACGACGCATATGGTCAAATACATATACACACAAATGATTAATTATATATATAATGAGAGCAAATTAAAATAATTTTGAAAAAAAAAACGTCACATAATTAGTTGTACGTGCTAAATGCTAATATATAGTTATAAGATGGTGTCATCAAATGTTGAGGATCTTAGAATGGACATCCAAGAAGGCGAAGGGGCAAATAGACCACACATCAAGAGTCAAGATGATTAAAATAATGATGAAAGAACAGCCGAAAACAAAAACGAAATAAAAAAATGATGAAAGAACAAGCCTGAATCTGTGGAATAAACCTCGTGACAGTTTCATTTTGATACGTGGCACCTGATTATTGCGACACATTTTAAGGTTTAATGATATCATAGGTTTCCAAGGTGGTAGGAAGTTCTCTGTGGGCAAATGAAATTTTAATTAGGAGTAAAATGAGGTGGGTTATACCCAGAAGACAAGGTGGTTGTTAGGATATATGCTATGTTATAAGCTGATGATCATCAAATCCAGTAGTGTAATATTATGGGCACGATATGGCTGCGTCTCCAATTCTTAGTTTTCAATTAAAGCTCATCCTAAGTCATGCATGTGGTTCAGTCTAGGCGCTAGGCACTAGACAGACAGGCCCGAGACGGGATTAGAATGGGTATAGGTTGAATTAGGCGAAACCTAAACAAAAGAAAAATGTACGTAAACAGCCAAGAGGATCCTAGTGCCTAGATGGTGATTAGGTGGGACTATTTAAAACAGTGATCTACATTTCATAGCTCTTATATCGTTCTCTTGTTATTAAATTACGTTCAATGATCAATCCGGATTTTATATTTTCTAATGTCAGTGTTTTCATCCATTGTTCTAAAAATTCCCGACTAGCCCCACCTAGTTATCGCCTAGGTTTCCTTTAGCCCGCCTATCTTTTTCTTCCGATTAGGCATCGCCTAGTCCTAACGATATGTCTCAGTCTGTC
Organism: Rehmannia glutinosa; assembly: GCA_016081115.2. Lineage (NCBI taxonomy): Eukaryota > Viridiplantae > Streptophyta > Magnoliopsida > Lamiales > Orobanchaceae > Rehmannia > Rehmannia glutinosa. The sequence goes on along the minus strand of CM071933.1, from coordinate 76,179,530 downwards.
GCCTGCCTAGCTAGCGCCTAAAGCTTTTTAGAATACTGATTCATCAAATGGTTTTAATACATGATCCTACAAATGTTACGTGTACAACATTGTACGTGTCTAGTGCACGTGATGTTCATCTCATATATTAAAGTAACATACATGAAACACCACAAAAACAGGAAACCGAATTGCACAGTGATAAAAACAATGTAATAAAAAACTAATTATTTAAATTATTGTGATCTTACAATTATTTCAAAGATTGATTTGGAATCTTGATTTTTAAACTAACTTATAATAGTTTTTCAACAATTTTAATGCTAGTAAAGTATAAAATCTTAACATTTTTATTCTCGTTGATGCTATTCAATCCTATGAAAGAAATTGATTAAATTATTTGTTTAGAATTTAAAATATAATCAAATTAATTAATCAACAACAATAATATATAGATGACGCTTTCCAGGAACCCAACAGCGCCTTCTTGTCTGTGAAAATATAACAAATCGTAGGGACACTTGGCCAACGTGTGTGAATAAAAAACACCTTATCTTATTCATTCTCTTAGACCAAAAAAAGAAACATTCTTCACTGTTTTAGTTGTTGATAGTTTGAATTTATTAAAAAAATGATCCATTATGTAATATTCCTTAAAAATCAAGAACAAATCAAATAAGAGATTCTTAATTACTTGAATAGTCATAGTTAATATTAATTCGGTGAAAAATGATTTAAGCAAAAAATTGTAAGTATCAGCCTCAATATGTGATTAAGCCCAACCCAACAACATGCCCTTAAAAGCTTCTGGAGGTCCATCTTTAATTTGAGAAAAGATTCATTTATAATGATTTTTTATTCTTCGATGGATCTTTTGTTTATCCTTAAGTAAAGAGATAGTGAGCAAAGTATCAGCTTATCTCTTTATATAGGGGAAGATATGTCACTTGTGAGGTGTCTCATATTGACTAATTAGGGGAAAAGAGCTTTGTTTAGAAGCCAAATGAGCTACTCCTCCTATTACCAATTGGTTTTAGGATGAAACCTCACTTGGTGGTTTGGGCTCTCCTTCTCGTATTGGGTACACTTCATGTGCAGGACTGTATCAAGTCCCCCCAAATTTAAGATGATACTACCGGAAGATGCCTCATGCTCGGGCCGAGTGGGCCGTCCATATGACGATGGAGCATGGAGGAGCATGGAAGATTTTGTGATGATAATTAATTTTGTGATGATTAATGAATTGACGAGACCCCATGCTCGGGTCGGGTGGGCCGTCGATATGACGATGGGGCATGGAGGATTCTATGATGATAATTAGTGAATTGACAAATTGGTTTTAGGATGAAATCTCACTTGGTGGTTTGAGTTCCCCCTTTTATATTTGATATACTTTATGTGTGGGACCATAATAAGTCCCCAAAAATTAACAGGACAAAAAATTTTAAAAAAAATGGAATACCAAAATATGACATAAAGAGGTGTCTGATAAGGACATTTATGTATATATATACACACAAAAACAGACAAACTTAAAAAAAAAAAAAAAAAAAAAAAAAGCTAACTCAAAAAAAAAAAAAAAACAAACTCATATAGCCAGAGTATATGATTCATATGTGAAAAGCTCAAAATAGAATATCGATGATTTGTGATGGAGATATGCTATTGCGTAACATTAAGAGATTACCATCTCGTGATTCAGATTTCATGTTTTACTTCTTGTTCTATCATCTGGATGACTGACATGTGTGAATGTATTAAAACAATTAACATCTCATAGTTATTTAAATGACATTAACATATGTTATTCATCCAGTTAAGTGGAACAAAAAGTTTGGTCCCATCTAGTCCACGTAAAAAAGGTTTCTAGAATGTAGTTGTTCTTAATTGTATTTGGTTATTTAAATGACATGTAACACATGTTATTCATCCGAACAAAAAATTTAGTCCCATCTAGTCCACATAAAAAAGTTTTCTAGAATGGAGCTATTCTTGATTGTACTCCAAATATATATAGACTTTGAATACGTCCCAAATTGAAGTTTGAACACAATATATACAAAAGATATATGTGTGTATATATATCTAACCATTATTACTATTGCCTTACTCCCACCACTACCACACAATTATTTCAACAATAAACCAACTCCCCAAACTCAGTCACCATCAATATGAGGGACATTTCGTGTTTTCTCCACCATGAACTAAAACAAAAACTAAAAATTTATTGGTGCCTTAAAACATACATTTTATAGACTATAGTTGACCTTAACCCATTTAGTTTCCTTTTTCCATAAAAGTAAAACCAAATTAACCAATTAGTGGAGGCTCCAGTTATGATGTTTATTTATTTTTTCAGAAAAGAAGAGGATATAGTCAATTGTGGAAAAATGGTCGGAAAGACATTCAGTTACTCGACTTATATATTATGGTCGCATGGGCTAAAACTTTCTACCCTAAAATGGAAATTATGATCATGAACAGATTTAAGCACCTTCAAATTTTACAGTAACTACATAATAAAAAATATTATTTTACCCTAAATATAAATAATACCGACCAATTACATACAAATCACCAACAATTTTTAAATTTACCGACATAAATATTGTAGGTATTTACCAACTATTTTGAATTTTGTTGGTAGATATTTACCTATTATAATTTTATATACACTTTATATTTGTCTTATACTTCACTACATAAAAATCTGCAGGTAAAATTGTTTTTTTCTTGTAGTGTGTTACTTCAAAAAAAACAATTATGCACTTTTAAAACATTTATTTATAATGCCAAATAAAATATTTTAAAAATTATAATAAAAAATCTTAATTGGATTTTGAGTCATAATTTTTTAATTAATAATTAAAAGAAGACATTTTCAGTAGTACTATTTGTGATGCTAATCTACGTTGGTTTGGTATATATTAGTATTTGACCGACCACGGGCTGACCACACTTTAGACAAAACCTTTTAAGTTTGGGCATTTTTAATGGCCACTACCCTTTAAATTAATATATTATATAAAATTATATATAATGGGACTATGTTTCTTCAGTTAGTTTTACTTATCCCTAACGGCCAGGCAAAAAGGCACGTACACATTTATCCAATTAAGGTGGAAAAAGTGTTATGCGCCATTTCCCATTGCTTCTTTCTCTTCGATCATGTTTTGAGCTGCAGTTTATAATATATATAAACCAAAAATATTAAGGATAGCATAATTTGCAATTAATAAATAAACCAAGCTAAAGTCTAACAGCACCCACAGGTGGATAGTTACTTAAAATATTTGACACCTGAAAAGGTTAAGGGTTATTTTTTTTTTTGAAATGTGATGTAATATATTTAGTGGATATATATGGTCATGACTAGGAATGACAATGAGTCGAATCTGTTTGTATACTTGACAACTAATAATTTTAAGGATTGAGACCAAAATCCTATGGGTAAAACCTTTTTAAAAAAACACATTTTCCTAAATAAAATATCTTAGAAGTATATACAATAATTTATTATTCTTAAATATAAATTATTGTAGTTGAACACAAATTGTTTGTTAAAATTGAAAATTAAAATTAGTTTTCAATTTATTAAATATATAATAACAATTATCAAGATATTATTGTTGATAATAAATACTTATAAAAGAAATTACTATACATGGTTAGTTAATTTTATATCAATGAGATTCAAATTGCAAGAAGTACCCTTAGGCTTAGCCTAACTAAAAAAAATTCGGTTATCTTTCAAAATTACAAATACCCCCTTAAGGTATTACGGACATCCCTTGGGGCTTGTATTGTATTTTTTGAAACTTGAGGGGGTAATTACTAAAATAAAAGCAAATATTAAAGGGCATTTATAATATTGAAAGTTAGATAAATCTCATATGATTTTTTTTTTTTTAGTACAAATCCTGGGATGGAGGAGAGTGATGGAAATCGAACCCTAAGGCCTAAACTTCCTGGCCTGCGGGCGTAGAGTTTTTAATCACTTGACTAATATCCAATTCCCATAAATTTTGTATGATTAGATTAAACATAAGATTAACTTTTTTAATTAACCATAATTTATTTGTACAATTATTGTGAGTTCCACTTGCAAATGCTCCAAGCGAGTAGCATTATATTATATATATTTAAAATGGCTTGGTCCCGAGATGTATGGAGTGTGACGAACAGCATGATGCATTCTCCTACTAATTCTGAGTCCAACTTTGGACACGTCTATTTCTACACAAATATGTTGAAACGAACATATCATATTGTAATGTTTTTGTTTTTTTTTTTTTGAACTGCAGCACCGCTACTTCTTTCTTCGAATAAAGACTCTGATAAACCCTCTTACTTGGATGTACTTCAGCCTGCAAACTACGCCAACCAAACTGGCACTAGGCAAGCCCTCGCGTGTGACAGTGCTCAACCAAGAAAGCGTTGGTAGGGGAATCGAACTAGTGACCTTTCGATCGCGCTACCACCTACTCCACCAACTTGGCTACCCTTGCGGGTATCATATTGTAATGTTAGTTATACGCGTTATATATCTACCACACATGACAATTGACACATACATAATTAGTTAATAAAATTTCACTCAACTAGTGGAAGTTAAAATTTAAAATTTCGGGATAACGCTGACAAAAATTATATAAACAAAATTTCTTTAATTGTTTTGTAAAAAATTGAATTTAATTAATATCTTAATATATAATGAATTGATAAGTTCTCCATCATTAACCTAACAAACATACATATGATTACAAGCACATGCATGGTTACAATATAATATGACCAATGTTCGTCCCATAGAGTGTAATAAAATAAATCCAAACACTATAATTATGAATTGAATGTGTAATCTAAAAAAGTGTATCATCTTAATTTAGAGTTGGCAATTGATCGGGCCAGTCTGGCCCGAACCATGGCTTCTAGGAAATTTTGGATTGGGTCGGTCGTTTTATCGGTCTAGAAAAATGGTTGGCCAACCCAACCCATATCTGAACTTGGTGTACAAAAAAATCAGGTCAGATCAACCCCGCCAATCGGGCCATTCGGACCGAGCCAAATAGGCCCGGCTTTTTTTGGGCCTAAAAACATGGCCCAGTCCAAAACCAAACCTCGGACTGGTCGGATGGGCCCACCCCTACATCTTATGCACTAGTGGAGATAGGGGGCCACACTGGGTCTCGGCCCCGCCGCCTCAGGCTCTTGCTCTGTTTATAAGAAATTAATCGAAAATAAATTAGAATTTATATGTTTTGTTTTAGTTTTTTTATCCAACTTATTACATTTTTATTTGTTGGCTCCGTTATAGATCTTATATAATTAAACGATTCATAATCTTATTTTACAATGTTTTTTTATTTCAGCAGGTCTCTTGTGAGACGGTGTGAGACCGTGAGACGGTGATATTTTTAGTGCAAAAAGTGATACTTTTAGTGTAAAAAATAATTTTTATCTAAATACACTAATCTTTTATTGTATTTACACTAATTTTTAGTGTATTTAGATAAATATCACTTTGTACACTAAAAGTATCACTTTTTGTATTAAAAGTATCATCGTTTCACGACCTCACGGACTTTCACCGTCGCGTTTTTATTTTTACACACATGTGCTTGCAAAAGCAATATATATGTAAATCTTTTCCTTTTTTATGTATTTATTTAGGTCAAACCTATGTAGTAATAACTAATAAGTATACACATATATGCGGGGACCTGGGCGCCGCTATGAAATTAAGTTCCTGGAATTTCGGCGATGAGTAAGGTAATAAAAGAAACACCTGCATCAAACATATGACGGCCACTGTCGGACTCATAACCCACCCAACAATTTATTTAAATTAAAATAATTATATAACTCGACTCTGTCACCTTTTTGGATAGATTTATTGGAATTGGAGTCCCTTTCCAATATTTTGTTGACGGGTTTTGGGCCATGCTTCCACGCGGACTTCACGTGAACTTCATGCCATCTAAGACTTTACTTTCTGGGTTTTTTTTTTTTGGACTCAATTTAAAATCCTTTTTGAAATTCAGTACCAAATCCTCAAAATCTGGGATTATTTGGTTTTGCTTAATTTGTTCTTTTCCTTCTTATGTCCTTTTCTCTTAAATGGTATTTAGAGGGTGCTTGTCTAGGCTTATTCAAAAAAAAAAAAATTATAAGCTTCTATGACTTATAGTTGTTTTAAGAGTTTATAAGATCTGGGATTTTACTTTGAAAATAATTTGTATAATTATTTAAATAAAATAAAATAGTGGAACTTGTTAGAGCTGACACAAAATACGATCGAATCTCCCACCACTGAGGTTTGGGTCGACTGACTCGTGTTTTATAGACTCCATAAATCTCGGGCCTATTTAAAACATAAGTAAAAATGATTTTAGTGATGGCACGATCGATGAGCTAGCCCAATCTAGCATTTTGCCAAAGAGACTTATATAATTTTAGTGATGGCAATTTTGTAATTAAATGAACAAACCAAAAAGGTTGTTAAAACACGATATTATTTTGAAAATAAGTTGGGATATCTCATTTTTTAAAAATATCTTATAAGCTCTAAAAATCTTAATTTTGGAAGATGATAAGATTTCAAATATTTTATGAAATATTTTGAAAAACTTATAAACTCATCCAAACAATATAAGGAGGAAGAGAAAATTAAAGACGAAAACCAGTAACCGACCCTTAAAGTATGAAGAATATGTTGACAACTAAGTTTAATGAATGACTTCAAATCCTATAATCCTCCTCTATCACCATAGCGGAAATAGAAAAAAAAAAAAAAAAGAGTTGTTTTTTGGAACTCAATTATTTAGGTTACTTTATGTTGACGTGCGTTTTAGTCAACAAGCAGAAAAATGTAAGAGATTTAACACGTGGAAATATAAGTGTTTGTAACGTATCTTATTTTCTGGCTAATAATGCCTTTTTGTATTATGCCGAGCCGGATTATTGGGGTCGGTCTTTTTGATAATTTTGTTACAATTGTCCTCCCTCTTTTTTCTCTTTTTCCGACTTTTTATACCCCTTTGAGTAAGTGGGTTTACAATAGTCATCTTTGCACTAACTATTCATTAATTAGTAAAATAATTAAAGAAAGACACATGTCCCTCTATAGTTGTGCATGTCAGTCAAAACTTGCCACTTGTCGACTTCTCTTCATAATTCTCTCGACATGTGGCGCTTTACGATACCAATAAAGCATTAAGTATGGGCGTGTGATTATTTTTACGAGGTTGTCGCGCGTGTGTTTCATATTGAAATTTGGGCTCGGAGCTCGGGGCTCTACCGCCGTGTTGCGAATGGGCTCGGTGAATGGCGAGCCTAATTCATGACGTGTCGTTGTGCATCATTGTTGACGTCACCCGCAGGTCGCCTACTCGGATATGTGTCAGGCTGATGACGTGGATTGATTTCTTCCAGCTCGGCTCGGGTGTCATCAAAGGCCCCCAAGTTTGACTCCGGAAGAATTTTTATATCGGAGTTAAACTTTAATGCAAATGATGAACATTTAATGGGGAAATGGATCTCTCAAAGGTTTTGTCCTTTCCAGGCACTGTCTCATAGTGATTAATGCTTGAAACGGCGCATTAATCAGGTTGCCATAATACGACAGACACGTGGCATCTCGTGGTTGGACCAATCTTGCGCAGAATCGAAAAGTTACGTCGATTCACAATCGTGGCGTGGGGACACGACGTTTTTCGACATGTTTGACGGCTTTTGAGCTTTTAAAAGGAGCGTCCTTTCGAATAAACGTCTCGTTTGTCGAGGAAACTCATTTATAAATACCTTAGTTTCCCTCCATTATTCACTTTCGCATCCATTAACCCTTGAGCTAAAGTAATTAAAACCGAGCATAAATTTGGGTCGGCTTCCCAAGTTCGAGACTTGAACTTAGGTATTTTTTCGAAATACTCTTCCTTTACCTATAAATGTCCTCTTTCAAGATAGTAGGAGTCGTAGTTATAGTGTAGAAGTTGAAATTGAAGGTCCTCCATCTGAACCCTCTGTTTATTTTTCACCAGCACGGCGATCTCCGTTCCACAGCCCGAGTATTATTCAAATATCTTCTCCGGATTCTTCACGAGGTGGAACGTCTTTGGAGCGGACGATACTATCTTTGACCCAACGCCCGATGGCTCATTTTATAGAGAAGGAACGATGTATCGGCCCGGGCCCGTACAAGAGAATTCCGGTGAGGAATCGCCAAGTGTTGATTCTAAACTCGTACCAGCCGAGGAAGAAGAAGATATGGATCCATCTCGAGCCGGAGCGTGACAACGTAGAGCGAGTAGATGAACCGTCCCAGGGGATTCAAGGCGGAGAGGCCACTAGGGCCCATAGGCCGTAATGGCGGCGGCCGACAAGGAGGAGGACCTCGTCTTCGTGTCGAGCCTCGGTGGGCGCCGAGCGACATAAAACGATATCCCGAGCATGTTGATGATTCGGGAGGTGGATGAGTTCCTACGGCGGATGTATCGTATTCAAGCGATATCTATTTTTGGGTGCGGACGGCACGGAAGTTCCCGAGTACCCACCAGAGGGTTGCACTGCCGTATTCGCTCCCGGCCTTCTATATGGTTTAAGATTTCCACTGCCGCTTTCCTCACGCGGTGGTTTTGCAAGTGGGGTATGCATCCGACCCAGTGCACCCTATTTCTTGAGGGGCAGATCATCGGCCTCCTGGTGATGTTTCACCTGGAAAAATATCCTCGCCCCAAATTTAAGGAGATGAACGAGCTCTTTGTATGGCGGCGACTCCATCGTCTCGGGGCCAGCCATCCTGGATGGTATTACGTCATGACCCGACCGGGGTATCCTGGACGGTTTGGTGGAAGGTCTCCTTCTTCTCTCAAAGGAGTGGAAGGATAAATGGTTCGGGTGAGCGGCGAGTGGCAAGCTCGTGTGGGAGATGGAGAAAGTGAGACTGCTTCTTCATCCCCCATCAAATTTTGTTTTTGTTACTGATAAGTCTTATCTTTTTCCTTTATCTGCTTTTCTTTTTTCTTTTTCCTTTTCGTAATTGTCTTTTCTTTCCACCTTTATAGGGAACCAGGCATCAAAGGGGCCTCTGCCGCACTTTTATTCGAAGGCCGGAGAACATCCAGGCCCGGGAATTATGGACGGCGGATTGAGAGGTTGGCCACCGAGGCCAACTTGGCCGCACTGGTTTGAGGCTGCTCTACCCGCCGACCCCGGCCGAGGGGCGGCTCGGGACGAGGCGGCCGAGCGGAATCGGGAGGAGGTCTGAGGGCCTCAGCAGAATCCTCCTCTCGTTAATGAAGAAGATGCGGCCCCATTCTCCGGGGAGCAGCGGCGGCGAGAATCGAGCGAGCTGCGCGCCTCCTGTGACGACTAGTCATGTGGGCGAGATCATCTGCGCCCGTAGGCGACGCAGACTTCCCGAGCGCCTTGTGCGCGGCCGCCGTTCGAGGTAAACACTCGTATTTTTCACATTTCCTTTTGAATTGTCTTTTTGTTTTCTTTTGATATTTCTTCTAATTGGTGGTTGCTTTATGCAGGGCGTGGCTTGGATTTGCGTGCACGCCTTCGCAGTGTGAGGAACACAAAGACGGCGAACTCGGGCGGGCCGCGATCAACTGCGGATGTGCGGCGCTCGGAGAGAGAAGATATCCGGGCCGTAAACGCCCCTGGCGATGGAGTGCGGAGGAGCGCATGCGACTCTCTCTTCAAAGGAGAAGAGGGGGATTGTGATAGAGGAGCGATCGATCGAAAGGGTTGGTCGAGCGGCGCCCGAACATCCCGAATGACCCCAGAAAAGGAAGGTCCACGAACTTTCTAGGATGACCTCGGCAGGAAAGGTCATTTCATTCCTCCAAACCAAGCGAGAGATGAATATTGCGAGGAATGATTGGACGCGCCCTCGATGGTTTGTGGAATTCGTTCGATGTGCCACGCCGACGGAGCAATCGAGGGTCTTACCGGAGGCGGTCGGGCCGCAATGATCGTCCCGGCTCGTGCCGGACAAAAGGCATCGAGCAATTCTCGCTCGAGATCGGCCGAAGAACAAATTGATATGCCATGGCAATGTCCCTGCGGATGATTGGGCTCTGGCATGCGGTTGGGGAACTCGAGAGTTAGAGAAAAAATATGCCGACCTGGAAAGGCGGCACGAGAGACTGCGGGAGGCTATGCTACCCTTCAAGGGGTACAAGAATCTTTTAAGACTCAGCGGATGAGGCTATAGCTCGGCCAACTCTAAGAGAGGGATCTGCTGCGGGGCGAGGTAGAGCGAGATCGAGCCCGCAAAGGTGAAGAAGAGCTCGGGGTTAAGGTCGCGAATCGAACGTCTTTGCCATTGCCGGGCCGAGGAGATGGAAAGCGTCTAGCCGATGTCGCAGGAGGTCAAGAAACCGCCCGACAAACCGAGAAGTTCGTAGAGAGGCCGTTAAAGCTTACAAAGACTCAGGAGTATGCATTCATGTTAACTCGTGGCCATGCGACCCGGCCTCCCAAGAAATTCTTGATTTACTTAAGGGCGCGCGCGTCTTGTTGCTCGGCCTTGGAAAGATTTGGCCCTCCTTGAGGTGATCTCGATACCCTTCGGCCGAACTTTGCGGAGGCTCTGTCGCGCAGGCTCTCCTCCTCCGGACGTGGAAGAAGTCGCCTCTAGCGGTCTTGCCGTCGAAATTCCACCCCCGCTCGCCTCGATCTTGATCTTTCATATGTACCCCTAGGTAGGTAAATTGGCTTCGCGCCTCGATGTAATGGGCTCCGGATTCCCTTGTAAATACTTTTGAAGTAGAAATGAATTGTTATTTTCCCCACCTTGTGTATGTGTTTCAAGCTTTTTGTAGATGCTCACTCTTTTCCTTTCTCGTAAGATTGTTGCTGTCTTCTTCTTTTTCTTTTATATTCCCAAGACGGGGCTCGGTTCCTAGTCTTGAATAAGAGGCTTTGCTCGCCTTAATTGATTCTTGTACTCGGTATATAAACCTGTCCATTTTGTATTTGAAATTTCGTGTATAAACTGAGTCTTTATTTGGCGCCCGGTGTATATATCGAATCTTTGATTTGCGCTTGGTGCGTAACTAAATTTTTGATCTGTGCTCGGTGCGTAACCAAGTCTTGGTATTGTGCTCGGTATGTAACCAAGTCTTGGTATTGTGCTCGGTACGTAACCAAGTCTTTATTGTGCTTGGTGCGTAACCAAGTCTTTATTGTGCTCGGTGCATAACCAAGTCTTGGTATTGTGCTCGGTGCGTAGCCGAGTCTTGGTATTGTGCTCGGTGCGTAGCCGAGTCTTTGTATTGTGCTCGGTGTGTAACCAAGTCTTTGTATTGTGCTCGGTGCGTAGCCGAGTCTTTATATTGTAAGGATAGATCCGCCTTGTGGGCGTGTTGTTCCTGAGCTGACTTTTCGGCCTTGGCCTAAGCCGAGGCGATTTTTACCGTCCTCGGCACATAGTGAGCCGAGTAAAAACTTCGTTTCCCTTTAGAGAGCTCACGAAATATCGGATGAAAGGATAATTACTTAGAATCTTATCCGGATCATAAACCGAGATCTTCATTGATAATACCGCTTTCGGGTATGCTACATTCCATGGATGCATAAATTTTTCTCCACTCAAATATTCTAACCGCACGCCCCACCGTATAAGGCGTGGTGACCCGAAATGGGCCCTCCTGTGCGGTTTCAATGGGTCAGTTGAACACCCGTTATCTTTTTTTAACACAAGATCGCCGACCAAATCTTTTTCCTTTACTTTCGAATGTGTAGTACCTCTCACTCCTTTGTTTATACACCGCATTTTTCATCTCAAGATCGCACCTTTTTTCTTCGAAAGCAGTCTAGTTCGGTTCCGAGTGCACCTCATTCGATTTTCTTCAAAATTTGCGATTACGAAGGTAGGGCTCCGATCTCAATCGGAATCACCGCCTCGGCTCCATAAAGCAAAGAAAAAGGTGTTTCTCCAAAGGCCGCGCTCGTGTCGTCGTCAGATGACCATAATACACCGGGTAGTTCCTCCCGCCAATTGCCTTTAGACTCTTCCAATCTCGCTTTCAAGGTGTACTTGAGTATTTTATTAACGGCCTCAACTTGTCCGCTCGATTGGGGTGGTATGGAGTTGAGAAATAGTTTTTTATGTGGAAACCTTCACAAAAATTTCGAAACCTTCTGGTGTCCAAACTGTTTCCCATTGTCTGGTAACAATCGAATATGTTATTCGAAATCTCAGATAATAGATTTCCATACAAAGCTCACAATCTTTTCTTCATCTATTTTTTCCGAGCTCCGCCGCCCATTTTGTGAAATAATCCATAGCCACAATGGCATACTTGACGCCCCCTTTGCTAGTGGGGAGTGGTCCGATGAGGTCCATTCCCCATTTGGCAAACGGCCATGTGGGCTAAATACGGAGGTAAGTTGCTCGGGGATGATATCTAACCCGCGCGCGAACCTTTGGCATCTCTCGCATCTTTTGACGAGGTCGGTCGCATCTTTTCTTAGGGATGGCCAGTAGTACCCTTGCCGTATCAATTTATAGGCCAACGTTTGGCCCCCAGCGTGGTTGCCGCATATTCCCTCATGAACCTCTCGAAGTGCATAATCCGCATCCGTCTCGGAAAGGCAGCGTAGGAGTGGAACGAAATATCCTCGTTTGTATAGGACGCCATCTACTAGTGTAAACCGAGTCGCTTGAGTTCGTAGTGTTCTGGACTCAGCTTTGTTTTCAGGTTGAACTCCTTTCTCTAAATACTGAATGATTGGGGTCATCCAAGTCCGTTCGGCGGTTTCGGTTGTATATATTTTCTTTGCACCAAGTGACGGGCGATGGGGTTGTGTGTGACATCCGTGATGGCATCCGCCCCTGGATCGAGCCGAGCCGAGCTAAGGCATCTGCTTGCATGTTCTCGGCTCGGGGCACATGTAAGACTTTTGTCTTAAAGTGTGATAATCTCTTCTTGACCAAATCCAAATATTGTGCAATTTTTTGCTCTTTTTTCGTCTTCGCCGTTGATTTGATGAACGACCAACCGAGAATCGATGTGCACCAATAGTTGTTTTAGGCCCATAGAGCCCATATCCAAGCTGCCGAGCGCCTCATATTCGCTTCCGTTGTTCGTTGCGGGAATCAAATCGTGCGAAAGCAAGAAGCATTTTCATTTGGATCAATTATCACGATTTCGCCGCCTGCTCGGCTGCGGTGGAAGAGCCGTCAACGAATAATTTCCATTCTTGGTCTTCCACAACTTCCAATCGTATGGAAGGTGTGAATTGCCACAAAATCGGCTAAAGCCTGTCCTTTTATTGCGGTGCGTGGTTCGTATATAATGTCAAATCGACCGAGTTCGACGCCCACTTAATCATCCGACCGTAAGATCGTGTCGGTGTAATACTTGTTTCAATGGGTAGTTCGTCAATACTATAATCTTGTGTTCTAGGAAATATGGGCGGAGTTTCCGCGCGCGCGATGATTAATGAATAAGCCAACTTTTCCATTGGTGGGTACGGGAGCTCGGCGTCATGTAACGCTTGACTGTGTAATAAACAGGTGTTGAATAGAGCCATCTAGCCTGATTAATACCGAGCGATGGCGTACTCGGATACCGCCAAGTACAAATACAAGTCCTCCTTTGGGTTGGTTTTTGTAATATAGGGATTGAAGAAAGGTCTTTGTTTGAGGGATTCAAAGGCAATCTGCGCCTCGGGTCCACTCGAAATCTTTTCTTTTCTTTATAATTTCAAAGAAAGGCTTGCACTTGTCTGTGGACCGAGAAACAAATCGGTTAAGGGTAATCGGCTGTTAGGCTTTGTACCTTTTTACGAGTTTGGGGATTCTAGATCGGTGATGGCTTTTATTTTGTCCGCAGGTTAGCTTCGATCCCCCTTTGATTTGACCATATACCCTTAAATTTACCTGAGCCGAGCCCCAAACGTACATTTTCTCGGGTTTAACATCATCTTGTACTCTCTCAAACGACGACGAACATTTTATTAAGATCGTTCAAATGATCGATATATACAGGTGATTTTACCAACATATCATCTACATATACTTCCATAGTGTGACCTATCATATTCTCAAACATCTTATTTACTAACCTTTGATAGGTCGCACCAAAGATTTTTCAATCCGAAGGGCATCATCTTGTAATGAGATTCCCCGAGCGAGAGAAAGAACGAGGTATTTTCTTCATCTTCCGGTGCATCCGTATTTGGTTGTAACCCGAGTATGCATCCATGAAGCTCATTAGTTCGTGTCTGCCGTGGCGTCCCACCATATAATCAATATTTGGCAATGGATAAGCGCCCTTAGGGCATGCTTTGTTAAGATCGGTAAAATCCACGCACGGCGCCATCGCCATTGCTCTTTTTACCAAAACAGATTGGCAACCCATCGGGATAGAGGGCTTCCGATGAATCGATTGTCTATCAACTTGTTTACCTCGGCCTCGAGTCTTTGCTTGTCTGTCAGGGCCGAGCTTACGCCTTTTCTGGACAACTGGGCGGAAAGTTAGATCAATATTGAGGCGGTGGCATGCATACTTAGGGTCGATTCCGGGCATGTCTGCATGAGTCCACGTGAAGACATCAAGATTATTTCCCAAAACTCAATCATCTCGGTTCGATATGGTTAGGGAGATCATGACCAATACGTAGTTGACGGCCTCGCCGGCCTTCCAACATTGATCGTATCAACCTGTTCTCTGTTCCGCCGTTTTCTTTTCTTGCTTTGCCGCTTCCTTGATTCAGGGGCAATTCGTCTTGGCCGCTCGTTCGATTGTTGGCTCGCGCTTCTTCCATCATTAGCTCTTTCCCGGCCGACGACTGATCATCCTCCGAACGATCACCACTTTCCGCTCGGACTCCTCCTTGGGCGGGGATTATTCGTGTGGTTGCCTGGTTTGTCCTTATTCCACCACGTTAATCTCAATCGGTCGGAGTTTAAGAGAGCACTCGTGACTCCCTTTGATTCCTTTGTGTATAGCTTCGCCATCGACGTTGGGAATTTTATACAAAAGTGATATATTGAAACGGCCGCTTTTATATGATAAAGCAATGGCCTCCCAATGATAAAGCATTGTACTCGAATCGGCATTGATTATTTTGAATGTTGTCATGACAATCCGTTTATGCAAACCTTGTCCCATTTGGATGGGCAAGTCAACTTCTCCGAGCGGGGACTATTCTTCCTCCTCCAAATCCCGAGAATGCTATCGTTGCATGGACGGATATAACTATCGTCCACGTTCAATCTTCAAATGCTCGGACATAAATGATCGACGAATAGCTTCCGTGTCAATCAAAATTCGTGGACCGGAATACCCAAGATCGGTGCGAATGCGACCACGGGATCGAATGAGGATGGACCACCTGGTCGGCATCCGCATCCGAGAACACAAAGTGGCCGGTGGGTTGGCACTTCCTTAATTTCCGCCACCCGAACTTGTCTTTCGGCGTTGGTTGCTGTCTAACATCGCCTTTCCTTTTTCTATTGGAGCGGCTATTCTCGGTGTGTTAGTATTAATTCGACCGACACTTGACATCATGAGGATCTACCTCCCCGGTTTTCACCGGGCGGCGGGAGAGCTGGATTGATTACGCGCTCCGGGTTGACACACTCGAGTCGATCTTTGGTGGGGGCGGTAGCTCATGAACGTACCTTTTAAGACCGCCCTGCCGAACAACCCGCATAATTTCCCTAATTAGATCTCGGCACTCATCAAGATCGTGACTATCGATTTATGATAGGCACAGAATCGACGTGAATCTAATTTTGACGGCTCAATTTTCGGAGGCCGAGTGGAGGCAACAAATTCGAGACCACTGTACTCCATTCCATATGGCCGATGGAGTGTGGGTCAAAGTTTCTTAGCGCGGCGACTTCGGCTCTCGCCTCTTGGCGAGCCCCTAAATCCGGTGGTCGGGTTTTTCCGAGAACGGTCGGAATCCTCGACCCGACCCAACTACATCGGTTCTTTCCTTCCGTTCTTTCTTACGCCTTGTCGATGCTCGGGCGGTTACTTGCCATGGCTTCTTCCGCGCAAATATGGCGTTCGCGCGGACCGAAATTCCCCGTACGAGGTCGCCCGATTCGTGGATGGAGTAATTAAACTATGTTTCGAGTCGATCCTGCCACGGCCGCGATTAAAATGGCGTCATCCGACACCGGTTCTATCTCTCGAACTTGTTTGTTGAACCGAGAAATATAGCTTTTTCAGGGGCTCGTCCTTCCCCTTCTTTGATGTTCACGAGGAGTCCTTAGGTGCGGCTCGGACTTTAGACGTTAAGAAATGCGTCGTAAAAATGGAGGCCAAATCCCCCAAGCCTGAATGGATCCCCGTGGTAGGGTCCTAAACCAACGGTGGGCTCGGTCGCCCAAAGTCGGGGAAGGCCTGCGAGAGGATGGCATCACTTGGACTGCATGCTCCATCCATGCTTTGGTACTTGTGAACGTGAGTGGTTGGGTCGGTTTCCCACTGTAGAGACCGACACGGGGGATTTTCAACTTTGGCGGTAATGGGGTCGCGAGAATTCCCGAGGAAAATGGCGGCGAACAAACCGGCCGGTTCATTACTTGGGGCGGTCTTGAAACTGCTTCGCCATCCTGGACCGCCTTCCAATTCGTTTAAACGACAGCGCAGCGATGTATTTCTACATCCCGTTCTGCCATGAGCTAGGGCCTTGACTTGATTGACCTGCTGCTTGCGCGCTCATCCTAAACCCGAGCCGGAACTTATCGATCGAGCCGGAAAAAGGATCAACTCCCGGTCGTCCGGCGAACATCGAGTGGGCACGACGATGTCGCGTTGGTTCGATAAATGATTCGCTATACGACTTTGCTCCTCTTCATCTTCTCTCGCCCGCCTTCATCGCGGGACATGTTGTTCATTACCTGAATCGCTTCGGGGCTTCGTGATGAGGAGCCCGGAATTTGAGGATTAATGTTAACATTTAGTTGTGGGTTGAGTGGGTTAGTATTTGCAAGGAGTGGAGGGTGCTTGAGAGTTCGTGGTAGCTAGAGTTTGTGATATGAGTTGGTTCATTTGTTGTACAAAAGTTGGGTTGGCAATTAGGCGAGCGAAGGGGAAACAGAGTAGTCTCCTGCCTCCGTTTGGGTATATTTTGGCCATTAGTAGTCGGCGGTTTGGTTGTTCGAGATGTTGCTCTTGATCGAAACGAGCATTTCTCGATCGTGACTCATTTTGTCCGTTATGAAAAAGCCAAACGTTAAATTTTACCTGGTTTTTACTTAACTTGCTGTGCTTGGAATTACGATCGACCAATACGGCCCCTCCTTCTAGCGCCAATTTGTTGACGCGTTTTTAGTCAACAAGCGAGAAAAATGTAAGAGATTTAATACGTGGAAATATAAGTGTTTTGTAACGTATCTTATTTTTCTCGCTAATAATGCCTTTTTGTATTATGCCGAGCCGGATTATTAAGTCGGTCTTTTTTGATAATTTTGTTACAATTGTCCTCCCTCTTTTTTCTTTTTTTTCCGACTTTTTATACCCTTTGAGTAAGTGGGTTTACAATAGTCATCTCTTTGCACTAACTATTCATTAATTAGTAAAATAATTAAAGAAAGACACATGTCCCTCTATAGTTGTGCATGTCAGTCAAAACTTGCCACTTGTCGACTTCTCTTCATAATTCTCTGACATGTGGCAGTTTCTGATACCAATAAAGCATTAAGTATGGGCGTGTGATTATTTTTACGAGGTTGTCGCGCGTGTGTTTCATATTGAAATTTGGGCTCGGAGCTCGGGGCTCGGCTGCCGTGTTGCGAATTGGGCTCGGTAGCGGGCGAGCCTAATTCATGACGTGTCGTTGTGCATCATTGTTGACGTCACCCGCAGGTCGCCTACTCGGATATGTGTCAGGCTGATGACGTGGATTGATTTATTCCAAATTTCGGCTGTCATCACTTTATATATATATATATATATTTTTTGAAATCAAGTTACTTTATATTAAATCCCGAAAGGTAAAGGGCCAAGAATCAACATTTGCAGTCGAATCAGCATTTTAGAATTATTGCATGGGAGACCAAGTGTCATAGTAAAACTTAAGAATCGTGGAACTCCATTTGTCAAAATGAAAAAATAAATAAAAAAATGCTACTTTTAGGTCCATGTCACTTGTGCTTTTTCAACACCGATTTTTTGAACAGCCTTCGATATAGTCAAGTATCGATTTTAGGGGTACATTCGCTTCACCTTTTATTTGGGGAAAATTATTGATAAAAAAATATTTTAAAATAGTTTTTTTTAGAATATTAGGTGAAAATGTAAAGATGATATAGTTGATCTGATGGATTTTCTAATAAATATTGAAGCCAAATATGTTCTAATTAAATGGTGATTGATGTCTGAAAAATAAAAGGTTGGGTAACTAGTTTATTTAATTGTAAAGTGTAAGTATAATGATGGTGGTTGATGCAATTTGATTGTAGTAAAATGATGATTAAATGTAACTGAGTTGCCATGTTTGGATAACACTTTTATTTCAAATGAGTAGCTTATCGCTGCTGCTCAAAAGTGCAGATCACTTCAAATTAAAGAATCTGATAAGTCGGTCCAACTTTTTCTCAAGAACTAGAATCTTCGAATGAGAACTAATCTGCAACACACTGAGAGCTTTTATAATTGAAATGATGGTCCTCGTGAGCTTAGTATAATACAGTGGGTCGTTTGGGATGTAATAGACCTCGTTGGCTTGTAAATAGTAAACTAAGTCTAATGGGCTGCTTAACAATGATTTGAACCTCATTGCCAATTAAAGGTATTTAGACTCACAACGAATCTTCGTTGATCAATAATTAAATAATAACATAATTAAATAAAAATATATAATTACGATTTTACCCAAACACTTTTAAAAGTTTTTATAAACAAACACTCACTAGACTTTTTCTTGTGCGTTCAGAAGCATCTTTTGTAAAAGTTATGGCTAATAATGAATCTCCGGCAAATTAAAATCGTGTGTACGACCGAGTCTGACTCATTTTTCTTTCCTTATTAATGTCGCCAAAGTGCGCGGTCGACATTAAATCAAGGTGGAAACGTTAGTCCAAAAGCACGCTTCTTATGACCCCACTTCTCTAGTCAGTTCCTAAATAATGATTATTGATTAAACGTGTCACATCCATAAATTCGTGCACTAACTTAACCTTTTTTTTAAACTATATTTTATTATCATTATTATTATTTTTGGGAGAAAGAGGAAACCCGAATTTAAAAAGAAAAGAAATATCTCGAGTGTGATTGGATATTCTTTTATTTTGGATTTTTTTTCCTGCTAGAAAATAGTAATTAATTTTTTTAGGAAATAAGAGCAATAAATTTTGATAGTGTGATCGTGCATGAGATGAAAATATAATAATGAAGTAAAGATGATTTGATATAGGAAAAGTAAAATAATGATTGAATTTGATAGGAAAAAAAACATGTGAGTGGGTAAATAGTATAATTTATGGGAAAATATGTAATAATAATTGGTGATTTGATTTTTTGTATTTTAAAAAAAATGAGTAAAATCAAGAGACCCTAATAGGATGGACTGATACACGAAATGGACGGGCCGGATAGGAAATCCAAGAAAAATAATACAAATCATAACTATTTTTTTTATAAAAATACTCACTAATTTTTCTTAAATATTTTTTTTTAAAAAAAAAAGAGGGATGGGTCAGAGCCCATGTTGATCACCTGGATCCACCATTGAGTGGAATTGATAAGCAGAAGATGAAAGTAAAAGTGAATCAATAATATATTTTCTAATTTTTTTTATAAGCAATCACATTTTAGAGTATAAAATTTTTGCTAGTGGAACGAAGATCAAATTATTTTGGTATACAATCGCTCCCTTAGACCTCTAACTTATGAAATGTAAAGACAGGTACAACCATCACTTGTGAGTAGTACTAACTTAGCATGTTATGGAAACAACGTTCATGTTAATCAAGTGGTCCAAATTTATTGCAAGAAAATCAAACAAATTTGATGCCCATGTGAAACTTGAACTTAACAAATTTCCTTGACCTTTTTTGAATGAGAAAGAAATTGAGCCAATCAAAAAGATGTGGGTCTACATAATTACATTAGGTAAAATATTGTAATGAATGGGACCTAAAGAAAAATGTGCACTAATTGAAGAATAACATTTACCAAAAGGATAATCACGTGACATTTACTGAGTGCTCTCTCCATCCCACTAATAAAAACAATGATAATAATTAACACCGATCAAGAAAACATAATAAATATGGTTGAGATTATAATATTTTCCTATATTTTTCTTATTTTGTCTTGCATTAAATGGGCAATATTAGAAATAATAATTTTTGTTAAAATAAATAGGGGTATTTTATTCTATTGTTGTGTAATTAATATTCTGAATAAGGAAATAAACCTATAAATTAAGATGAACGAAAAAGAAAAGATGACATATTTTAATGGAACGGAAGAGTATACACCAAATGAATTGTGTAGAAAATAGGAAATTTGAAATACATTTCAAGTATCAAAGTAGCATCCAAGTATGCTACGACCACTTTGCAAAGTTCATTATATTCCAATCATTTAATTTGTTATTATTACATATTATGTATATTATAGATAACAATATTTATCTATATTTACGAATGTATCAATAAAATATTATTCAAGATGTTATATTATGTTATAACAAAAAAATTCAAACCCCAATAAATTGATTTTCTCCAATTCGTCTTCTTTTCATATTTTTTTTTTAATTTTTTAATTTTTCAAAGTTTCATCTTTTTAATTTCCTCCAAGAGAGTGGGGGTATGGGGCGGTGATGCCAGAGTTGGTCCATTTATTCCAATCCAAATCTAACTCTGGATCCTAACTTCACTTTTAATAAGACAAACATTGCCGATTCTGAATGCCACATTTTAATTTTAATGATCTTGGGAATTTATGAACTCCAAAAAGACCACTTAGGTGTCAGCTTTTTGCAACAAAAATGAAAAGTTGAAAACAGAATTTATATAATTTTATATTGTTATCATTCTCAATGGACTGAGAGTAGAAATACAATGAACTTTTTAAAATCAGAATATTTTACTTCATGAAAGAGAGCCTTAAAAGTGATGATATGTTTGATATAGACAGTAGAGATGTAAAAAATCAATTCCAGTCACATATAGTATCCCCTAAATTGGAATTTTAGTCTTGTAGCTATTTATAGATAATTGGCAATAATAATTATGTACATATCACAATTTGCAGAAAAAAGTTATCTAATTTTCAAAAAACTTTCAATTTCAGTCGTTTGTTTGTTGGAAGGGAAAAATTACCGAGAAAATCTACATGTCGATGTTTCCAACCAAATGCACTGATGTGGAAACTAGTCTCGCTTATATGTGTTGGGAAAAACGATCCTCATTTATTCCTAGGGACAAGCAAAAATAACTGAAAAATAAAATAACAACAAACCACAACACAAGATTTATGTGGAAACTCCAAAACCGGAGAAAAACCACGACCCGCAGAGCAATTCTACTATATGAAAAATTTATACAATCACACATAAATTCTCTCTCCCGACTCCCGACTCCAATACTCCCACACTATTACAAATCTTTGACTAACTCACACATTTCTCCCAATTCTACAAAAGAATACAAGAAAGGAATTTAGAAGAATCCCGACTCCAATACTCCCACACTATTACAAATCTTTGACTAACTCACACATTTCTCCCAATTCTACAAAAGAATACAAGAAAAGAATTTAGAAGAATCAAAATACAAAGATTATAGTGTATTTGATTGGTGCACTTGAAATCAAAACACGTGGATTCCTTAAATAACCTTAAGGTTCCCATCACTTTTGTTTCCCAACCTATGTGGGACAAAAGCCCCTTCTTCTATTTTGACACCAAAAACCAACAAACTCCACATTGGCAAAATAAAAGAAGCTACATGTCTTCACCGACAATCATGATTCTCAAACCAGAAAACCATCATTCTCAAACCAGAGAACAACCTACTCCACCATATAAGTAGACCACTTAGAATAGACCATTCTAAGAATTTCATTCGGCACATGTCGAAAAACCTGCTGAAATTTATGGTGCAACTTCTAGCTCTTGGCTCTCATAGAAGTCATTCAGTCATCAACATAACATCCACCACACACCCTGCATCCATACCAAGTCAATGCTTGTGTGTAAACTTGAGGACCTGCTAACACTATCGCATCCTTTTTCATGGCAACTAAACACATGCCATAAGGATGCACATTTTCTCCTCAGAGAAAATCTTCATTTATCACAATGTTAGCTTTTGATTCGGAGCTATTTGCCGCACCAGCTCCACCTTGACAATTGCGCTTTGTATGCCCAGGTTCTCCGCATTTCCAACAAACAACATTCTTGCAGTCTTTCTTCCTCCCTTTGCTCACTGCCACCGCCACCGAATTTTCTGTTGAAGTTCACCCATCACTCATTAGCCTTCTCTTTTCAGAAAGAAGCTTAATTGCGACTTCAGCAAAAATTAAAGTTTCCTTCCCATACATCAAAACCGGCTTCATGTGTTCATAGGAACTGGGAAGAGACAAGATGAGCCGTAACACCTTATCCTCATCTTCAATTTTCACTCCAATTGCTTCTAGCTTTGAGATGATGCCATTGAGCGTACTTAAATGATCCGAGATTTTAGATCATTCGTTCATCCGCAGTGTGTGAAACTGCTCCTTCAAGTACAACCGATTTGAAATACCCTTTGCTTGGTACAAAGCCTCAAGCTTTTCCCATAGCTCTTTAGCATTTGAAATCCCATGCACATTTGCAAGAACATTCTTAGCCAAACACAGATGTATTGTGCTTGCAGCCCTCAAATCCAGATCCTCCCAATCTTCATCACTCATACTAGTCTTCGCAGAATCTTTGTCAGATGCTCCGCTCTATTCGCAGAATCTTCAGTGCCTTGTGTAATCCGGATTGTATTATCACATCTTTGACTTGTACTTACCACAAGCCAAAGTTGATTCTTCCATCAAACTTCTCCATGTCAAACTTCATTGAATTTGAAAACTTTGACATATCTGCTTATACACCCCTAACCTAATGAATACTCGCCTCTAAAATCTTTTCTGATATGGAAGATCAGACAAAGCTGCAACCACAGAGCATACTAAGAAATTAAGAGACCCCCAAAACCTACATCTCAAGAAATCTTTTCTGATGTGGAAGATCAGACAAAGCTGCAACCACAGAGCATACTCAGAATTTCAAGAGACCCGACCCGGGCTCTGATACCACTTGTTGGGAAAAACGATCCTCATTCATTCCTAGGGACAAGCAAAAATAACTGAGAAATAAAATAACAACAAACCAAAAATATGTTCATTTTCTAAGTGAGTTGACATGTTGATTTTAAAAAAAACTTGTGAAAGTAAAACTCACTTGGAGATATCCACATAAATAAAATTAGTTTCCAAATAAGTAGGTTTAGTTGGAAGTGTGTAGTTATAGATTTTTTCAACAAAATTTCCAACTTCTGATGACTAAAAGGACTGAAATCGAGATGTTCTGTTCCTTTTTCTAAGTTAGGTGACTTTTCTGCAAAGCGTCATTTCTTAACTATTATTTCCAACCCCCTTATATTAGAGACTACGATTAGTACTATTTAGTGTATAATATCGTTGAAATTTGCTTAAGTTCTTGTCGAGTCTCAAAAATTAAATTCGATTTTGATTACCTATTAAACGAATCAGATCTGAACATATTACAATCAACTCAACAATGAGTCAAGCTTAGAGTTTCAACTTTTTTATATGTAATTTTATTATTTAATTTTTATTAGAGTCGAACGGAAGCGGAACTTCAAGTCTTGTATCAATAAGAGAAAACTATGTTCTAATTTAAATCCTTAGGTATATCTAATCAAATCTAAATGACCTTTTTTAAATATTAATCTCGAATCGAGTAGTAATTAATTTAATTTATATTTAATACTAACAAAAAGATCTTTATATTTTAGAGAATCCATATGGTAATTACAAGGTTATATATTTTTTTTATGGGTCTCACCACGCCATATCAATTTGAACTAAGCTCTCTCCTTATATATGAATAGCAAGTTCAAGTTCAAGGTTTAAATGTGGATGATATCTATTATTCACTCTTTATTCCATATATTAGATGAATAACATGTGCACAATTGTGACATCATCTTATACATGTGTTAATTATCCAATGTAATAGAATATGAGTGGAACAGAAAAAATTGAACAAGAAATCTCAATTCTTTCATAGGAACCCACTATCGAATTTGTTGAATATGAAAAGATGTTGAAGAGGTTCAATATATTACACCCAAAAGTTAAAAGTTGCAACTATTTAATCTTCTACAACGAAAAAAGTCAAGTTCAAGTTCTAAAACTTTTAAACTTAAACCATTGTGAATTAGTCACTGCAGCAGTTTTTCTATTATACATCTTTTTACAGAGATAAAAACAGAGTATACATGAACTATTGAACTCTGGTAAAAACAGAACCTCGTCGTATAATTAGGCTTTATTCATTATTCTCAAAAGCTGCTTCGTTTTACCTTTTGGGCAAAAAGGACACGAGAAAAATAATGTACAGTAAATAACCGTCTGGCTTAAATCAATCTACAGGAAAATGATGTAGAATTAGGTCTCAGCTGCGTGACAAGAACAGTAAAAAATAAATAGGCAAAACAAGACAAAATGAAACAGAAACCAGCTGAGCTTCATTAATACATACACACCAAAGCCACATGCTTGGCTCCTCAAAAACACGCAGTAAAAAGTAAAAAGTAAAAAAAAAAACCACAAAAATTTACCACTAATTCAGAAGCAGAGGAGAGTCCGGGGACGATGCTCTACATCTACCAATCCCTCTGGTATACCCCTCCTCTATTTTGGATATACGTATACGTATATGTACACACATAAATACACTGTAATTTTTCATCAAGCTTGATTTACCAAATCCTTCGAGCTTATGAATGTGCCATGAAATCCGTACGGCACTCTCGATGGAAGTTTTACAGAAGCTTCCAATTTCAAATCCATGGCGTTAATTATCTGGAGCTCCGATTTCCAAGCTTTCTCATCATGTACAAATGCCAAAATGTACCCATCGTCTTCGTTCTCCGAATCCGAATCCCTCGGCACGAAAAACGGCTCGCCGCCGAATCTCCGGTCGCCGTACATGAACTTCTCGACTTTTCCGGTGGATAGATCGACTTTCGCGAAACCGGAGACTTTAGGCCACGGCTCTGCGATTGCCAGATATGCGTATTTTGTTTTCCGGCCGAGCCGGTCCCGGTTCACCATCCCGGCTTCCAGATTGATCTGCTCCGAGGGTTGGATTATTGGGCGTTTTTTTGATTCCCCGGTTTTTAAATTGAGCCGGATTTCTGATAAGACACTCTGTAAATTCTCGTCGCATTCGTTGAAAATCGAGTCGGCCGGAGTCATGCATGAACCGATCACCACAATTTCGTCATTCTCTGGTTCTTCCCACGCGTTCCATAGATGAAAGCAAAAGGTATCTTCGCAATCGATCCATTTAATGTCTTTTGAATTTTGGGCGTTTTTGGGTAAAATCCCAAATCTGGATTTTTTGTTTTTGTCGTAAATCATGGGGGAACCCCCTTTCACCATTTCCTGAAGCTTGAACACGACCTGTTGATCGGGGACCACGACGAAATTCTCCGTGATGGCGAAATCGTGGATCATCGTGGGCGATTCTAGTGGAATTTCAACGTCCCGCGATTTTTCGCCGTTGGTAGAAAATTTAAAGTAGGTTAAATACGGCTTCTGAACGACGTCGTAGCTCAGAGCGAAAAGCTCTTTAGAAACGGGGTCGATTTTCGGGTGAGCGATCATCGTGGTTTTCAATTGCTCCCCGAAATCGTACCTCCCGACGGTCTCTAAATCGCCGGAGGAAGTTAACCGGACTTGATAGGGCAGATCGTCCTCCGACATGGCTAGGAGTCGCCGATTGAAATAGACTAAACCCGCGTTCGCCACGCCGATTCCGTGGCTGTGGTCCACCAGCCCGCATAAGCCCCGGGTGTAGAATAGCATCAGCCGCGCTATCCCCAAATGCCCGTGTAGTTCTCCAATGGCCTTCGGGAAAACGGGCCGGCCCAAATCACGTTCCTGGATTAACCGTTGTGTCTCCGTGAACCGGCAGGCGTAGCTAGCGGAGTTCTCTCCGTTAAATGAAACGGCGTGGATCATCCCGTCGCCGTCGAAGAGGTGGTGGCCGGCGACCGGCTCGTGCAAAGGGTTAGCGCCGTTTCGTACATAAACGCCGTTAATGCAGTCCGGGATGGTCCCCGTGACGTGGAGGTTGTGCCGAACGGGCTGCTCCGGCACCGGAGCGAAATTTCCGGCGATCTGGACGCGTGGGTCGGTGGTTTTCGGGAAAGAGTGGTGGCGCTCGCGTGAGACCAACGCGCTCTCCACCGCGTCGAGGGTTTTCGCCGCCGCTTTCTGTAAGAAGTTCCACTGCGGCGGCGGTGATGGCGGCGGCGCGGTGGGGACTGTTTTGGTTGGGAAGGTCTGTTTGGGGAAAGTGAGAACAGAAGGGGAGTGTAGGGCACAGTGGATTTTATCTCTTCTGGTGGGCTTTCTCATTGGGATGGATTTGATAAAGCCCAGTTCGGATTGGGAAAATTGGGGCCCGGCCCAAGAACTAGAAGGGAAATTTAAATTTGTTTGTGCCATTGAAGAAGAAGCCATGTGTAAATTTTGTCAGTCAATTTTTGAAAATTAGACAGAAATTGAAGAAGGGAAGTATAAAAGATAGTGTATATGTTGTTTTTAGAGTGTGTTTAAGTGGAGAGAGTGAGATTTGGGGGGAGAAAGGGGGAGAAAGAATGGGGTATAAATAGAGTATGGGAAAGAAGAGTTTTAAGTGTAAAATTTTGGTCCACCTTAGACATGTAAGAGAAGACCACGTGGTGGATTTGTGAGAGGGGCACTTGGGGATTGACATTAGAAAAATAAAATAAAATAAAATTGGTGTTATGCATATATGAGTGAGGATGACATATATGACATGATAGATACTATGGTGTATTATGGTTGTTTAGACCATATAAGAAAAATAGTGGGGTTGGGGGAGCCTCAGGGAGGGATTTAATTGGAGAGATGGTTTAGATTAAGGACCAATAAGAATTTTGAAATTAGAGTCAGAGAGCACACACAATAATAATAATGATGATGACGACGACGGCAATGAAATGGATTAATTGTAAAAGTTATTTCTTGATATTTGACATTTTAAATAATTACTCGTT
This sequence comes from Rehmannia glutinosa, assembly GCA_016081115.2. NCBI lineage: Eukaryota > Viridiplantae > Streptophyta > Magnoliopsida > Lamiales > Orobanchaceae > Rehmannia > Rehmannia glutinosa. The sequence continues at coordinate 76,152,253 of CM071933.1, read as the reverse complement.
ATAGAGTTTTTTTAAAAAAATTCTCCAACTAAATGATTACAATTAACTATATATAAAAACAATTTTTTTTTAAATACACTACAATAAAAACTTGTTACAATTTTAAACTAAAATAGTTCTAGTGATGTCCCTTTGTAAGTTTTCGAACTAAATTAAAAATGCAAATTGGATTGGGTAAAACATTAATATAAATCTAAATAAATATTTAAATGTTAATAGAATTTCATATTTGAAAATTACGACATATTTAACTTCAAAATCACAACATAAAATCAAGTATAGCTAATAAATTTTAATGATTTAAAATCATTACTATAAATTCCAATGCATGTTCTAATAGTGCAATCACGTCTAATTAAAAAATTAATGTTCTCAAAATGCAAATTGCATATGCCTTAAACTGGCCATGGGTTGGTCTAGCGTTCTTAAGGTTGCAATTGCACCTTAAGGTACTAGATTTAAACATTGACTATCGCGGAATAAGTGGTTGGAGTTTGTCAAAGGAAGTGTGAGTTTTGTACCCCCAACTAGTGTGTGGATACTCTGAGATTTCAAAAAGAAAAAACGATAAACTCTCAATAATTTCAATTTACTTATTTTTGAAAAAAAGGGTTTGCAAAAAAAAAGTCTTGGGGTACTCTTCCCCTTTTTTTGTTTTTGAGAAGTAATATTATTAAGAAATTTAATAAAGAAAATATCTTTAATTTTATATGATTTTTTATTTGATTTTTTTTACGATCCACTTTATTTTCATATATTGGGCTTAGAGCTAGCAATCTTTTGCTCGGCTCATGGGTCGGCCCAACCAGCCTGAGAATTTGGTTGGGCTGGACTATATTTTCACAGGTTCTGTCGGACCCACTTTGACCCTGCTCGAGGAAAATAATGGCCTGAGTAATTTCTCGACCGGCCCAACCCGACTCGATTTCGAGCATTGGTCTGATGACCCGACCCAAACTTTCACCAGCTCTAATTGAGCCCACTCTTATATCGTGTTGTGGCTCCGCCATTGATGAGGTCGCTCGGCCGCAAAAGCGGCCTTCAGTTGGGCTTATCGGCATCGAGCATGGCGGCATCACCCTCCACCCCACGTGGCGGATCTCTATTCACTTTCCGGCTTAAAACCTTGTTCACTTCACGCGGGACACCCCACGCTAACACATGATCTGTATGTTTCTTTAATTTTTCTTTTTCTGTATTATGGGACTTTTTGCGTAGCCTAGTAATCAGCAGTGCTGCTCTAAATTGGCTACAATATACATTTTGAAATTTACTGTTCCACCAAAAGATATTTTGTTGCAAAAAAGGCATATATTTTGCCACCAGGCATCTTTGTATTAGCGCTATAATAGTATTGAAACTTTTTGGAAACTTTAGAGATAATGGATTAAATTTATTTGTAACTATTGGATGATCATGTTGAACATATGCATGAAATTATCATCTATCTGTTCCAATGGCGAAAAAGTCAATTTACCTACAAAATTTTAAATTGTTGGTAAATATTAAAATAATTGTAATGTATAGGTAAATTTTTTGTAAGTAATATTATTGTAGGTAAATATTTACCTATAGAATCTAAACTGTTAGTAAATACCTACAGTGTTTCTGTTGGTAAATTTAAAAACTCTGGTGATCTGTCGGTGTAATTTGAGAAAAAATAACTTTTTTTTTTTATTTTGTTGATCGGTATTCTGTCTGTAACTGTAAAATTTAGTAATTTATGTCGATAAACTGAAATTTTCTTGTAGTTATATATACCAATATTTAGGTGAGAGAGAGAGTTGACCTACAAAAAGTGACTCTGGTATATCATTTTCTCATCCTTAAGTGGCCAATTGTTGTAAAATTCACCAACACACAGCAAACAAAGCATGACGAATTGGAGAGAAAATCTTATTATCTTATTATTGATCTGAAAATTGAAAATGTTACAGAAACAGAGAATGCCTATTTATAGAGATCACACCATCCAGCAAGCTAAACCTGACAGCTGGAAAGGAATATAACAGTGAAAACGAAATGTGAACCAACCAACTCCAATATGCTAAAATGACAGACTGTGATATAATGATGATAACCAACATCCCCCCCTCAAGTTGGACCAAGGTGATCAACCATGCCCAACTTGGAAACCAATCTGTGAAAGACACCCACACCAAGGGCCTTGGTAAAAAGGTCTGCGAGCTGCAATGAGGAAGAAACCTTGTGAGGAGCAATAAGACCAGATTTGAATTGATCACGAACAATGTGACAATCGATGTCAAGATGCTTAGTCCGCTCATGAAAGACGGGGTTAGCAACGATGTGTAATGCGGCTTGATTGTCACACAAAAGAGGAATCGGAGTAGGAAAACGGAGATGAAAATCCTGAGCAACATAAGTGACCCATTGCAGTTCACAAACAGTGGAGCTCAATGCCCTGTATTCGGCCTCAGCCGAAGACTTAGAAACGGTGGTTTGCTTCTTGGCCTTCCAAGAAATCAAGCTACTACCCAGAAAAATACAGAAACCAGTTATTGAACGACGAGTATCGGGGCATGCAGCCCAGTCGGCATCACTATAGGCTGTGAGAGAAGAGGAACTATCAGCAGCATAAAAGAGCCCTTTGGAGGGGCACCCTTTAAGGTATCGAAGCAAATGAATAGCAGCAGTCCAGTGTGCATCACTAGGTGAGTTGACAAACTGGCTCAATTGTTGAACACAAAAGGTGATATCGGGCCGAGTAAGATTAAGATACAACAAGCGACCCACTAATCTCCTGTATTGATCCGGATTGGATAAAAGAGAATCTGAGTTATGAACAAGCTTCAGACCCTGAGGGAAAGGTGTAGACGCTGGCTTGCACCCAATTAAACCAACATCATCCAAAATGTCAAGAATATATTTCCGTTGATTTAAGTAAATCCCAGCATCAGACCGAGCTAATTCCAGACCAAGAAAGTACTTGGCTGCCCCCAAGTCTTTAATGGTAAACAAGCTGTCAAGATAGTGCTTCAGAGCATGAATATCATCAGGATTGGATCCAGTCACAAGGACATCATCAACATACACCAATAGACACATAGAATAGGATGCAGAATGCTTGGTAAATAGACAGTGATCATGCACAGATTGAACGAAGCCAAAAGCTAACAGTTTGGTGCAAAATTCAGTGTTCCACTGTCTTGATGCTTGCTTAAGTCCATAGAGACTCCTCTTTAACAAACAGACCTCACCAGGTTTGGCCTTGGTATACCCTGCTGGAGGAGCCATGTAAATAGTTTCATCCAGATAACCATGAAGGAATGCATTATTGATGTCTAATTGATGCAATTCCCATCTCCTAGTGGCTGCAATGGCAATGAGCATCCTAACTGTAACCATTTTGGCCACTGGAGAAAAGCTATCTAAGTAATCAACACCATGTACTTGATGATATCCCTTCGCAACAAGCCGTGCCTTGTATCTATCCACTGTCCCATCCGGATTCATTTTCACCTTGTACACCCATTTACAACCAATAGCCTTCTTGCCCTGTGGTAAAGGTGTAAGTTCCCAAGTATGATTATTTTCAAGAGCATCTAACTCTTTATTCATTGCATCCACCCAATGAGGATCTCCACTTGCCTGAGCATAAGTAGTAGGTTCCCGGATATTTGAAACATTGGCTAAGAAAGACACATATTGCTGTGAAAAATGTGGTGAGACAAAAAAGGGAAAAATAGGTACAGAGTATTGTGAATTAAAAGAGCCAGAAGTGATCACCTCAGTGGGAGTTGGAGAAATATGTTCAGCAACATTATATACCACATAGTCAGCAAACTTGGCTGGAGGATGAATGTGTCTGGCACCCTTTCTTAGAGCAATAGGAAGGTCATTGGTTGAAGGAGGAGGAGAAGCAGGTGGCTGGGAAGGAGTAGTAGCAGCAGGTTCAGGTTCAGAGATATGTGGCAGAGGGGTGGAAGTGTTTTTGTGTGGAATAGAAGGAAATTCTGTTTCAAGAAAAAAAGCTTCTCTAGTGACCAAGAATTTGTTGGTGGTAGGATCAAAAAGTTTGTATCCCTTCTTTCCCAATTCATATCCCACAAATATGCACTTATGAGCCCGAGCATCAAATTTGTGTTTGTGAGGAAGAAGATTGGTGGCATAAGCTGCACATCCAAAAGGCTTGAGGAGATTATAATTGGGCAGTGTGTTAAACAAGACTTCATAAGGGGATTTCCATTGTAAAGTGGAAAGGGGAATTCTATTTATGATGTATGTGGCTGTGAGAAGTGAGAACGGCCAAAAATCAATGGGAAGTTTAGATTGGAAGAGAAGAGCACGGGCTGTATCCAACAAGTGTCTGTGTTTCCGTTCCACTACCCCATTTTGTTGGGGGGTGTAAGTGCAGCTTTTATGATGTAAGATGCCATATTGTTCAAACAGGTCTTTGCAATTCTGATTTAAGAACTCAGTCCCATTATCAGTGCGTATGATTTTAATGACCTTGTTGAACTGAGTTTGTACCATTTGGATGTATTTGTGAAGGAATGAAGAAACTTGACTCTTATGAGTCATGAGGTATGTCCAAGTGGATCTGCTGTAGTCATCCACTATTGTGAGAAAGTAAGGAGTGTGATAGAATAGAGTTCCAGAGTGAAAAGGTCCCCAAACATCAACATGTATAAGATCAAACAAAGCATTAGCATGAGATTCACTTGAGGAAAAAGGAATTCTATGCTGTTTGGAAATGTGGCAAATATCACATTGCTTAATAGATTGCTCAACTTCTTTAGTACAATGAGGTTTCAGAAATGACAAGTGTTCAAGGATACCATAAGAAGCATGTCCTAGCCTAGTGTGCCAAGTAGTGACCACATTATTACAAGAAAAAGAAGAATGAGCATTGAATGAAGTGAAAGGAGAGCCACCAATTTGCTGAGTATCCAGTATATAAAGGCTGCCAACAGCTTTTCCAATCCCCAAGACATGATCAGTCTTCAGGTCCTGTACAACACAATGAGAAGAGTAAAATATACATTTGCAAGGAGAAGTTTGAGTCAAGTGAGTGATAGACAACAAGTTGTATTTGAAAGAAGGAACAAACAAAACTTCTTTCAGAACAAGATGATTAGATAGAGCTACTTCTCCAATGTGGGTGACCTGTTTGGAACTACCATCAGGTAAGTACACAGTAATAGGATTAGTAGCTGGTTTAAGATGTGAGAGTAAGGAGGAATCAGTGCACATGTGTCTACTAGCCCCTGAATCAATGATCCAAGTACCACTACCTTGCTCAGAAAGTGTGCTTAAGGCTATCTGATGTATATTTGTACCTGTGTATCCAGCAAAATGAGCATATTGTGTTTCATTGCCAACATTGTTGCCCAACTTAAGTGCAGAGATACACTTTGCCATCTCCTGTTGGATCAAATTAGCAATATCAACTGAGTGTACTGCCTTAGCTTCTGAAGTATTCTGTCTCACATTGGAAGTATCCATTTCAACAGCATTAGCTGTGATTCTAGCTCTCTGATCCTTTTGTTTCTTAAACCAATCCGGAAAACCAACAATGTGGAAGCAGTTCTCAGTTAGGTGTCCATGTCTGTTGCAGTGATGGCAAAATTGTTTTGCCTTCTCCTCCTTAGTGAGTCTCATTTGTCCTCTTCCTCTACCTTGTGACCAATTACCATTCCCAGATCTTATTCCTGGTGCTTTGGCTGCAAAATTGTTGTTCACCATCATGGCTGCACCTTCTAATCCTTCAGGAAATGCTTGTTGTACAGTCCTTTGCCTCTCAATTCGAAGAATCATCGAATAGGCTTTGTTAACATCTGGCAACGGATCCATCATCAGTAGCTGACCTCTTGCCTGATCAAAACTCTCATTCAGTCCCATCAGGAACTGCACTAGTTTAGTGTGAGCTTCATTTTCAATGACTTGCTTGTGTGCAGCACATGTACAAGCTGGAGTAGGGGCCAAATTGCTATACTCATCCCAGAGACGCTTCAATTTAGTAAAGTAAACCATAACAGAGGTGTTGTTCTGACTTATGCTACTAATTTCCCTCTGGAGTTGATACAATTGTGGTCCGTTACACTGACCAAAACGTTGAGCTATTTCATCCCATAGATCTCGAGCAGTATCAGCATAAATGAAACCATCAACAATGTCCTTCGAGATAGAATTTAGAATCCAACTAGTTACCATAAAATCTGCTCGTTTCCACTGTTCGTATTGAGGAGTATCAATCTTAGGAACACCAATTTTTCCATTGATGAATCCTAATTTGGTTTTGGCACCGAGTGCAATTATCATAGAACGCTTCCAAGGTAAGTAGTTATTACCATTGAGTTGATTTGAAACAAGGATAAGACCTGGATGATCCGATCCATGCAGTTGGAGAGGATCTTCCTCTTTTACCTCAGTTTGGTTGGCGGTCGCCATTTCCTCCATGGCTGAGCTAAGTGAGCTGCGATTCAAGCTCTCGTAATCTCCAGGAAATCAAACCGCTCTGGATACCATGTAAAATTCACCAACACACAGCAAACAAAGCATGACGAATTGGAGAGAAAATCTTATTATCTTATTATTGATCTGAAAATTGAAAATGTTACAGAAACAGAGAATGCCTATTTATAGAGATCACACCATCCAGCAAGCTAAACCTGACAGCTGGAAAGGAATATAACAGTGAAAACGAAATGTGAACCAACCAACTCCAATATGCTAAAATGACAGACTGTGATATAATGATGATAACCAACAGTGTCCAATGTGTTATAAAGATTAGCTGCTACCTATAAAGCAACTTTTGGCGTCAATACTATTTTTTTTTTCACATTTATGAATATCAATTCACTATCAATTTTTTTTTTTGAGAAAAATTCACTATCAATTTAAATGTGAGTGAATTGGTTTCCAAACACCGCCACTATGTTACCATAACATATTTATTGATGATTTTTTTACTTTATTACATCTTATATTTCAATACATATCATTTTGTCTCAACACGCGACATCCATCTAATATATGTAAATCACAATATGAATAGTAATCATATAATAGAAGATCCCGTGTGCTATTAGACATGATCAACATTCAACGTTTGCAGCCTTCAGATTTTCTACTTTTTCATGTAATATATCACTGATTGACAACACCTATTTCTCATATATAAATATCATACATCCAACGTCGTAGTATAGAAAAGTGGAACAAGAAATCTAATCCCACAATTGTAACAATCAAAAATTTATTAATTTCTTCTAATTCCTCTAATAATAATTATATTAAATTAATCCTACCTGTTACTAAAAAAAATTCCCTTTTTCATCATCTCCACACAATACTATATACACCCATCCAATAATTCCCATGAGAATTTTTTTTGATGCCTCAGGTTCCCAGTTTTGCCGAACTAATTCTGAACCCCCAATACCCGCCTCTAGAGTCTTAAGCATGATTCCCACGAAATTTTGAAACTACACATTTGAAACTACGCAAAAGAGACAGAGAAAAAGCACAGGAACCACCACAATTTGCAAAATTAATAAAGAGGGTGTCTGTGGACACCAACTTCGGCCCCTCATCGCTACCACAAAAGTAAACCGTTGGATGTCGACGTGGATTCTCCTGCGGTGGGGTTTAACGCGACTATATCACACGCTGAGTTTTCAATAAAAAAAATAAAGAGGGTGCATGCTAGAAAGCATACAATTATATTGTCAACGTTTGATTTCTATTTTAAGACAATATTGTCGTGGTATCATTTCTTGATCTTTTCCCTAATACATGAAAGGTTATATATCACTTTAATTTCTTATTTCCAAGTGATCGACGACTTAAGAATTTTACTATAACCAGTGAATTATAATGTCATCGAGGACTCAAATAATATACCTAGATAGTGGGATGTATTATTGTCCTCTCTTATGTCTAGTCTCAAATTAAAGTGACATGATTCCAATCCATTTTGACACAAAGCTGACTTCCCAGCTAAATTGGATGTGCCCATCAACCAATGAAATTCTTGATTTTAATTTGTGCAATTGATTACGGGAGTGTTTGCAATCACTTCTGATTCTTTGAGAAGTGATGTATTGTACGTAGTAGAAATAAAAGTAGTTGAAAATCAGAAATCTACAGTATTTGCAAATAAAGTTTAAAAGCTGAAAATCAAAGTTAAAGTGTTTGAGGGGGAAAAAAACACTTTCAAAATAAGCTTGTGGATAGAAAGACAAAGACACTACTATATGAATATGATATGAGTATTTAGGAAGAGAATGGAAAATTGTGGATTTTGAAAAAAAATTGAGGATAAGAATGTAATTAGAAACAAAATTCTTCTTATTTACTAAATATAAACCTAGAGTTACGAGAAATATAAAAGGACTAAACTAGCCTTAGCATAAAACTCTAATAACTCTAACAAAATTAACAAAGTAAATAGTTAATTATTTATTAAATTTTTTCTTTTAAAGTTTAAGATTTTAGATTATAGGTTTAATTTATATACTCAAAGGTCAGAATAATTCAAATATCATAAAGTACTCTTAACTCAAACGTCAACAACGATGTGAAAATCTGAATTAAACTTGTATGTATGTCATTGTACCAAATAGGATATGAAGGAACAAAATATCAAGAGTTCCTTAGATAATATATAGATATATTTCCATCTAAAGATTTTTTGGTATAGTAAACATGACATGGGCTCTGAATAATTGCCATTGCTTGTGGGAAGCAAGACAAAAGGTTTAATCCACAAGACTTCATTGGCCAGATTTGCATTATTGTCAAATGTAGAAAATAATTCAGGCACTAGCAATTATGCACGATTTAGTTTGTTTTGCTATTTAAAATTACCTAAACAAATGTAGTCATTGTACGATTAGGGTTTCAGACTTTCAGTTATATATCAACATCAAATGAGTGATTTATCCAATTATCCTTCTAGATTAGGGGTAAATTTAATTAGGGCAAGAAAATCTCCCCAAAACATAACATGTTTGGCACCATAATCAACATGTGAAATTGTTGATGAAGAATCATAAAGTGATCACCTATGTTTAATTAATCTTCGATGAGTACCTTTTTTTGTTGTTGTTTTTAAATTTGCATTAGCATAAGTTGGTTATTGGCATTAATGGCAGCAGTTGGCACATGGAATGCACAACTTCGAAAATATCCGGCACTTGCCATTAAATTAATTAACTTCTATATATAATTATAATCCAATTAAAATAAAAATGGGTACTCTCAATATATATCTTAATAGAGTGGGTGATCTGAGTGCTATTAGATAATGAGAGACGCATATGCTCATCTAAAACGAGTAGAGAATCTTGCACTTACTCACAATGGAGTAGCCATACAAAAACAGGGTGGATCGATACACAAAATTGGAGTAGGCCAGATAAAAAATTAAAAGAAAAATTATATACAAATTAAATAATTTATTTTAAAAAAATTTACATAGTAATTTTTTTTAAATGGGGGGCCCAGGTTTGCCCCCTAGCTCCGCTAATACTTACTCGCTAGAAATAATTAGAGCTTTTCTATCCCAACTAGGATCTTTTATTTCAAATAAATTTAGGGATAATTACAAGAAAAGCCCTTAGATTTGGCCTAATTTACAAAAAACTCCATAGATGTTCAAAATTAAAAAAAAAACCTCAAGTTTGATTATGTATTGTATTTAAGTGAATAACTGTAATATTTCTATAAATATCATGGGAGTTTTGGAATATTTTTTTGCTTAGGAAGAAGAAAATGTAAGATGAAAACCAAACTTCAAGGGGTATTCTGTAATTTTCAAAAAGCTCTAGAGTCTTTTGTAATTAGCACAAACCTCAAGGAGGTTTTTGTAATTGTTCCATAAATTTATTACAAATTATATTTTATTTCTCATTTGTAATAGAGAATCCGAATTGATGAACTACACCCGAAGGATTACCCACTGATTATAGGGAAAAAAAATATTAGGCTCCATTTGGATTGAAGGATTTGGAGCTAAGTATTTCAAATCCATAATAACAAGTCCATTGATGTTATTTGGATGGAGTTATTTTATAATGGATTTCAAATCCTTGGAAGCTCTTTTTGGAGTCATTTTGGAGGATTTCAAATTCATCTTAAATGGTGTCATTTGAAATCCTCCCCTCAAATCCTCTCCCCAAATCCAAATCCTCCCATCCAAATGCAACCTTACATTATTTAGCACCATTAATTGATTATGAAGCATTTTTCCCAGGAAATGTGACATTTCATGTAATAAAAGTCTGTTAGTGAAGTGAAGAGATATTGCAAAATTTGGGTTGATGAATAGACCACATGATTAGCAGTTAGCATTGGCCATAATCTATATATTCTCTTACAACATGTGAAGCTAATCATTGACTAAGGAACTTTGATTTTATTTGTTAGGAATCAAGATTGTTTGGTAGTTTTGGCAGTTGGCTCCAATTGCACGAGCTGACCAATGATTAGCATCATACGAGATTAATCATGGTTTGGTCACACATGAGATTTGAAACACTAACTAACGTAGATTTGAGAGATTAAAATGACCACCACCTTAATGAATTTTTTGTTGCAATTAATTATGCAAATGGGACTGGAATAAACCCTAGGTACCTTAAATTGATCATTACAATGTCTGGGCCGGACTGAGCTCCCAAATTTTGTGGCGCGGGGTACTGTGTGGCCCGACCCGGCCCAACTTTTTGAAAAGACCGGTGGGCCGGGTCGGGCTTTTGACAGCTATAAACCTAGGTATAAAATGTCTCTCCTTAGGCATTTGTAAGTATTCTCAATTAATCGCTCTTAATTACTGTCATTCGTTCTGGAATTATTCTCCTATATGGACTGACTTGAGTATTGGAGGGGCCTCCCTGGGATAACCTCAGGACTATCTAACATTGTCTGAGTGTTGTAAGTAAGTCCCTACCTGAAGTTTTTCTTATCTTTCGGAGATGAATTTGGACCGATGAATTCAACCCCCTTGGCTTGGAGTGAAATGCCTTTCAAGCAGCATCAGCGGGAATTTTTTTGTGGAACTTTTTAAACAAAATTTCGTAATATATATGTCCCAAACATACAAATAATAAAAAGGGTTAATTACAAAACAAAACCCGATGTTTGGGCTAATTACAAAAATACTTACTTTTCAGAATCACAAAAAGAACCCTTCAAGTTTGGTTTTGTCTCAGAACTTATGGAGATCATTGCAATATTTCTATAAATGTTTGAGAGGTTTTTGAAATGTTTTTTTTGCTTATGAAGAGGAAAACTGTAACACATAAACAACCCTTAAAAGAGTTTTTTTTTTTGGTAATTTTCGAAACTTTGTGGGATTTTTTGGAATTATCCCAAACCACATTTTTTTGTGGTAATTATCCCTATTACAAATTTAAAAAAAAAGATTGATTCTTATTTGATGAAAGAGCCCAATAATGAAAATGTTAAGAAATTAATACAAAGTAGGAAGATATGTTGGATTAGTGAATGGCATCCATGTGTGGCATGTTCAAAAGGAAAATTTCTTGAAAAAGATACAATAATCACTAGAAATTCATTCGTCCACGTTTGCACATGTATTTACATGTGCACCACCACATGCATTTATCTTCCAAAGAAGATTTTCATAGATACCATTCTAATCACCTCTTGTTGTTCCAATCCATTATTATTAACCAATAAGAGAGTGTAAGTTGCTTCTCAACTTAGCGCAAAAAAATGTGTGAGACGGTCGGACTGTGCGACAATGATACTTTTAGTGTAAAATATGATACTTTTTTAATATACTAAAATTATTGTATTTAGACAAAGTATCATTTTTTATACTAAAAGTATCACCGTCGCACGCCGTCTCACGGTACGACCGTCTTACAAGAGACTTGCTGCTCAACTTGACCTAATTATTATTTCCCAATATTTGTATATAATTAATTAATTAATTATGGCCCACCCCAAGAGAACAAACCAAAAAAGAAAGAATTAAAATATATAGGGAAATTAAGACAGATATTATTAGATTGTAAAGAAAGAAAACATAAGACTCCTGGGGGAATTTTAATGCGTAAAAGAATCAGTTGGTGAGATTATGTGAATCTTTGATTAGGTATTTGGAGAATTTTAATTTTGAAAAAATGCAATCATCAATAATTAGGCCGCAATGCTTGTGAATTGGGATGCATATCATGTGGTCCGCTTTGCTTAACTATTTATATTTCTCGTATTTATGGGGTTGTGGATGTGGATGCGATTGGGGATGATGTTTTTCTTTTTATGGATATAAAAGATAGAACTCTAAGAAAAATAAACTTTTTTTTTTTTCAGAAGATAAACGTATGTAATGCTTTGTATAAGAATAATGGCCGAGAAATAAGAAACTAGCTTAGTCTCAGTGTTTTAAAAAAATTGTGTTGTACCAGCAGGTTAAATCGGTTATACAGAATACCTATGGTCGATTTGGTACTGTAAGACTTTAAATACCATTTTTGCGATTGTACTGGTCAAAACCGCTCAATACCGATCAAAACCGCCAATACTGGCTAATACCGGTTAAAAGTCAGTTAAATCGCTTCTTACAATTTTTTTGTATTGAAATAACAACTTAATATTTAATATATTTATGTCACAATTCAAATCAAATAAAAATTCAAATTAATTATTTAATATTTATGTCATGATTCAAATCAATTATGTTTATTTTAACTAATTCAAATAAGATTGAATTATAATAAGTTAAACATTCTAAATTGGGACTAACTTCTATAATATAAGCATAGACAATTAATCAAATAATTACATAATAAAAATAAGAAATTAAAAATATATATAAATTCTCTTTTTATACTAGTACATTATATTAATATTTATATAATATAATTAATAATTAAAAATATAAATAGTTTTATTAAAACCAGTAAAAACGGCAATTGAACTGCTTACCAGTTGCTTGACCTGCTTGGTTGTGGTATGGTATTTAAAACATTGTTTACTCTTTACCCATGTGAATGAAAATTAAATTGAAGCCAATGGTAACGTTTTTAAACTTTAATATTTGAAAGTAAAATAATAAATGCCAATAATTGGTTTGAAACTCATGAGGTAGAACATACCGATATTTTAAAAGGTCATTTTCTTAAAGGATGACTTAAAGAATTCTTAAACGTGAGGTAATAAATTATGTGATTAAGCTAGAAGCCTAATAATGTTATATATATATATATATATATATATATATATATATAACCAAATAAACAATGCATGCTCTATCTTTACATAATTTGACCATTCTTTTTGCCTAACCGTTTACCAAATTTTGGGTCTTCACACGGTTCATTTTCGCAAAACTAAAATAAATCATATAATACGAATATAGGTCAATCCAATATAATTCTTAAGCGTGAGTGGAACATCTTTGAATTTTTAGGTAAAAAGAGGGTTCTAATTAGTGAGGAATTAAGCAAAAACACTAATTAAAAACCTAGTCAAAAAAGCAAGAGAAGAAAGCTTAGTTAGGCTTCTAAGAAATGTGACATTTCATTTTCTCTCGTCAATTGAATTATATACTAAAGGACCATGAAGAATTATTTGGCATAATACATATATAGTCAAAATGGATGTGTGGACGTGATTGCTCTTGCCAGTCATGACTACTATTGGTCTGTCAAAATTTACCTCAAAAATCGATTTTTTTTTTTCACTTAGTAATTTTTGGATGCGGATTTCAAATTGTCATCTATCACTTTTGATTTTCTTTGCATAGAGAATACTTTTTGATGACTTATTAACATCCACATGTTAGACATTAAATTTTAAGAATTTATTTAGTAGAAGTTATGATGTAATTGTTTTACCGACCTCAAATTATTTTTGCCGATTCGAAACAGGGATCGACATGCCCAGTCAGGTCGCGGGGTTCGAATAAGTAATTTTTTGGAAAGAAGTAAGAACGAGACATTCTATTTACGAAGAGTTACGTCTCTTCAAAAGGGTCAGCAGTTGGTTGCTTATAGATTTCTGGTTACTTATAGATTTCTGGATGAACATTTGATGAATATAATACAATTATATTTTATCATTCGAATTCTAAGTCATAGTTTTACAAAAAAACATAGAGTGTTCTTAGATCTGATCAAAATACTACATTTTGAATCAAACTACTCCATTATACCTTTATGTGTGACATCGCAGATCGCAGTTGATATGGAGGGAAGAAATTAATAACTCTTAAAACATAAAGATTTTTCGTACCTTCGAGTCATGAATGTTGATTTATTATATATATTCCAATCTATATTTCCAACATTAGTTACATGAGAAGATTCTAATTAGTGCTTCTCATATTTTATTAAATCACGCAAGAAAACTTTTTGCACTCCAAAAGTAAATTAAACAATTTTCCACCAACTACTTAATTAATTTCTAAATTAAGTGTATATACTCTTTAATTCTATGTTGAATCAATATAATAAACATGTTCTGAGTATCAATTTTCACCACTCTTTTAACATCATGTTTTCTTGTTCCTTTTGTTGTTTTCAGGATTAAAAAAGCTGGCAATCTGATATTTTGTCCTCGTACATTGAACATGAACCAAACACAGGATAGAAACTTTAATTTGCCTTTTTGGATTGACGAATATATTCCACTAAACATTAATTTCGTCAAGGTGCATTTAATTAGTCAATATGAAACCTAAAAAAAGATATTGCCGGATAGGAGCAGATATTGCATGTTCACGCCATTAATATTGTCGAACCTTTTTTTTTTTTAAGAAATTAAAATACCATGAATTGCAATATATGGACATTTTAAGACATTTTCGAAACAGATCTTCACGTTTAGTTGTTTTGTAATACACGTTTTTTCTATAATCTGATCAACACAATAGGAAAGAAATCGTGGTTAAATTAACCACATAGACATAGTGTTCTATCATGTTGGCCTAAGGCTGAAAAACGAATTAACCAAGTTATTCGATACTCGATTTAAGATCGATCGTTAAAAGTTCGTTTGAGATTGATTCGCTAATATATATATTTGAGGGAAGATTCGCTAATATATTGAACCAAAGCTTAAACATATTTTTCGTTCGGTAGAATGTAAAGTTCGACTCGAACTTGACTAGATTAGTAAGAAAGTAATAAAATATGTGGGAAAATATCAAGTTCTCGAGCTTGATTTGTATTCGGCTTGACTACAACTCGTTCGGCCTCGATTCAATGGCGGAGACAGGGCTGGGCCAACCTGGGACGTGACCTAGCCTTTTTTTTAAAAAAAAAAAATCAGTGAGAATTTAAAAAAGAAATAGTTATAATTTGTATTATTTTTTCTTGGATTTTCTATCCGGTCCACCCCATTTTCGTGTATCGGCCCACCCTACTAAAGTGTCCTGGCTCCGCCATTGCCTCGATTCGATTAATAATTAATCAAACCAAGGTCAAATACAATTTTTGAAGCTCGATTAAAATTCAAACAAACTTGAACAATACTATATTCGACTTGACTCGACTCATTTTCACCCAACAGTTGAAGGCATGCATTAATAAAATCCATAAATCGTTTTAGGGTGAAAACATGTTTTACATATAGTCCTTGCTTTATTACTTAGTCAACTACTTTATTTGTATCAAATCCTGCACACCCCTTAGGACAATTATATGTCACAAATGACAAATTTTTCTTAACTTTCACTCTCAGAAAATATGATTTTGTTGGGTGTTGGATTCTTGTATACCCGTTTGTTTTTATTTTCAAAAGGCATCTTTTCACTTTTTACTGATAAAATAATTTAATTTGCTCTCTGTCGGGAATATATTTATTTTATTTTAAAATTTTATTTTCAAGCCTATCCACCAAAATGTGTATATTTCCACACATAATCTTTCACATCTGTTTTTTTTAATTGAAAATAACATAGTATAAATATATTAAATTTTCAAATTTATATATAGTTAAACATGGAAATTTAACCTTTTTTATACATGATAATCAACCTCAAGAAAACATTAATTTTAAAAGGGATAATTACAAAAACTATTTTTGAGGTTTGGGTTAATTACAAAAAAAATCCACATATTTTTTAGAATTAAAAAAAAATCCCTCGAAGTTGATTACACATTAAATTTAACCCCTTCATAAGTAAATATATTTCAAACTCCCTTGCATTTGCAAAAATACTGCAATTAGCCCTTTGCATTTAAAATAACATCAAACATAAGGTTCACTATCTATCTCTTAGAATACCGCCGATTATAATTCGCTCATTTCATTTAAGTTAAGACGTAAAATCGAAATCCTTTTCATTTGACTTCGTCAATTTTTGATAAGAACTCCGGAGGAAAGTTTTATTCAAATGCATTTGAAAATTCGATTGAATTAATCATTTTGACTGACTGTTTTCACGTAAATGATAAGTAGGAAAGCAGTAGTAACTAGAATGAATAGTGCAGTAGCAATAAATGTAAGAATATTTACTTCCATAATCTCATCCGTTTTTTTACTTCGCAATTAAATCTTTCGTCTGTAAACTCAATGAATGAATTACCTCTTGATGATCTGGTTCTCATTTAAAAATGAAACTAACTAAAAAAGGTCTTAGTTTCCACAAATACTTGTTTGATAATTGATATGTTCCATCACACTTGTTTGTCAAATGTCAATTTCACAATTACCTAAATGTCCTTCCCATTATCCGAAACTACGGAAAGCAAATAATATTATGTCTTTGCTCTCCTACAAATTACAATGTTTGGTTGGCTTCTTGCGAAATGCAAATTAAACCTGACCACAGAAGACAGAATATATAATTGACGCAAACTCATCAACTCATGTTATTCACATAATTGGATGACAAAAGCATCACAAAAATCAAAGGGTCCCTTAAACTTTTGGAGCGACACCAAAATTTAGTCAGACAAGCTTTCTAGTACAAAGTTAATGCCTCCATTCCCTCTGGTCTCATCTCATTTTCTCAATGTAACTCAAGCAACTTGTCACTGAGTGCTGACAATGTTTTCGCTTTCCGAGAATGTCGCGCGTGTACAATAAATATACCATCTTATACACGTGATATTCATGATCTGTTAAACTTACATAGACAGATGGGTATATATATTAATGAAAATAGAAATATATCCCATATGCATTTCATATAGCTTTGTTTCTAACAAGATCCCAATTTTTTGTCAAGCTAATTGGGCATAAGAGTGGGTTTACTGGTATGCAAGGGTGGAGATGGGGGGGGTTCCACTCGGGCCCGGCCCCCATTTTTGAAAAAAACAATTACACTAGAATTTTTTTAAAAAATTATTTATAATTTATATGATTTTCGTATATTAGCCCACCACGGTTTCGTGAATCGGCCTATCTCTTTTTTTTCCTTGCTCCGCCCTTGCTGATATGATATTTTAAGTGGGAGATAGTTGTTTGATACATATTTTTATCTTAATTTTGATGATTTTATTTTTACACCAAAACAATGTTTTTAATTATTGTCCAAATACTCCTAAATGATTTAAAATGGTTTTAATATTTTTCGGAGTATTTCTTCAAGTTTTATTTTAGATAAAATTGAACAACACTTTTAATGATTTTATGTTTATAAGTTTTTACTTCAAAACAAGGTTCCTAAATGTTGTCTAAATACTCCCGGTTGGATTAAAATGTTTTTACTAAATTTTCGGAGTATTTCTTGAGTTTTATTTTCGACAAAAATTGGACAACATTTATGTCTCGAGGTCAACCGGTCGTCGTAGAGGGCAACCCGTACCTGAAGATGAATTTTGAAACAGAAAATGAGACGGAGGAGAAAGTGACCAGGTCGACCAGGGTGTCGACCGGTGACGTCGACCGGTCCACACCCACGTCGACCGGTACCTGGGCATTGGTTTTGAAACAGAATGAAACTTTCTTGTAAAATCCTTAAGGGGGACCGGTTGGGGTGATGGTCGACCGGTCGAGGTCTATGTCGACCGGTCACCCCTTGTATATTTGTTGTGTTCTTTTCTTTTCTCTTATCAGTGCGCGACCGGTCGCCCTATTTTTTGACAGCAAATTTCTGACCGTTTGACAGCAGACAACATTTCCTTAAATCATGGAGTTGAATTCTAACAGTCTTTTCTTCAATTGTCTTGCAATTTTTTTAAAGAATTCAAGTCCCCAAGAGTAGCCTATCTTGTACAAGACATCTCCTATAAATAGAGGAAGTTTTGGAGCAACCAAGACAACAATTGAGATACAACACAACAAGATACACTTCAAGCAAACACTTGTTCTTCATAGTTATTATTCTTGTTATAATTTTGTCTAGCTTTTGTCACTTTCACATCCTCGAGGTCTAGCTTATTCTTGATTACACTTTGCACTCATATTGTAATATTCATTATTGAGTTGTAATCTTGATTTTGGGTCATCATTCAACACAAGACATCCTTGTGAGTATTCTTGTGGTAAGAATACACTTGGGTGATCTAGGTGATAGGTGTTTCAAGAGTGTGGTGCTCTTGAGGTGTTGAAAAATTTGGTATTCTTCAAGATTGAAGATTGTGGTGATCTTCAAATGTGCCGTTGAAGGAAGATTATGGTAATCTTCAAAGGGAGATTGTGGTAATCTCCAAAGGTGGTGTTGTTGAAGAGTGTGGTGCTCTTCAAGGTGTTGTAAGTTGAATTTGTATTAATTTTGGTAATTAATAATTTTTTTTTCTTTTTGAAATCCATCCCGGATATACTGGGGTGGTAGAGCACGTAGTCCCTAGGTGGGATGAAGCTCTATAAATCGACGTGTGTTGTTTACTTTCCGCACCTTTATTATTGTCTTTGAGCATTCGGTTCGAAAAAGAGGGTAAAATCGAAAAGATGGAGATAATCTATTCACCCCCATATAGATTATCGTAGCCGCTGACTTACAAGTGGTATCAAAGCCAAACTCTTTGGCAAGCTCGTTTCAAATCGCGAGTGAAGAGAAACGATCGCTCGGCAAAACGAAGCTCATCTTACCGCACCTCCACCACCAAGCCACCACTATTTGATTCCAAAAATTTTATATTTTGGAAAGAAAGAATGAAATGTTATTTACAAGGTTGCGGGTTCGATATTTGGAACATCGTCATAAATGGAGAATTCATTCCGATGAAAGGCACACCACACACCTCTAAAGGCCTCAAAGAGCTAAATGATGAAGAGAAGAAAATCATCTACTTAAATGGTAAAGCTCTCAATATTTTACTAATTTGGAATTTGATCATATCGTAGGAATTCGATCGGCTCATGGAGTATGGAAAAAATTAGAAGCCATTCATGAAGTATATGCAAATGATAGGAGCAACTCAAAAGCATCTACTTCTCAAAGGGATAAAATGTCAAATATAAGGAACAAGCCTCTTACAACTTCCAACTATGAAGAAGTTGAACATTGTCTTATGGGCATCGAAGAAGAAAATGAGGTATGTCTTAAACCCTCTACTTCCTATGATATTGTTATACAAAATGATTATAGTGATTTGCAAAATGATTTTGATGATCTTCAAAATGAATTCCAAAGCTTGCTTGTTAAATACAAAAATTTGAAAAAGGAATTCAATGTTTTGAAAAATGATAAGGATAGTTTATTTATATAGCTCCTATGAATCACTATCATGTGCTCACTCCACCACACTTGACAAGGTTAGAAACCTTAAAAAATAAAATAGTACTCTTGTTGAGGATATGAATTGCATGAAAAATAATTTATCAAAATCCAACTTGAGTACCAATAAATTGCCCAATGTTGAGAATGATAATGGTTGTGATAATTTGGATAATGAACTTGATCATGAGCCTAATATTATCAAGTATATGAAAAAGAATCAAGTTCATATACATGTTAGTACTATCACTTGCTTTTATTATGGTAAGAAGGGACACGCCGCTAATACTTGTCGGGCTAGAAATAGCTCTAATTATTGTTGGATACCTAAAAGTCTCAAGACTAATCCCAAAGGACCCAAACACTTGAGGGTACCACAAAACAATGTCATATTAGGTACCCGACGGAATAATAATCGAAGAAAATTCATACCGCCAAGAAAACATCAAATGACCATTTCATTTGATCAAAGGAGAAAACATTTTCAACAAAGTCATTTTCCAAGAAGATGAAATAATCAAAAATGGGATGAACAAAATCCTTTGAAATGGCAAAGACATCATCAAGATGATTTTTCAAGAGAAAGACACTTTCAAAAATGGGAAGGCTATAATCCTTGGAGATGGAAAAATCGGAGAAGCTATCATCAACAAGATGATTTTCAAAAGGGAAGATATCATCAACAATGGGTACGACACAACCCATGGAAATGGCGTAATTGGTAAAATGTATCTCCCTACCTACATATGCATTTTAATTTAGTATGCATGTTTTTATTTATGAGTTTTTTTATTATTTCAAAATTAAGGTCTTCTATATATATTTGTGTTTTTGAAATTTTTGAAAATGAGACCTTACATATTATTCTTAAACTCTTATGGATTTCTATTACATAAGCATTTTATTGTGATATCTCTTATTGCTTGGCCTACACTTGTGATATTATATCATGTGCAAAATTTGTTTAAAGAATTGTGTAGGTTATATGTTTCATATTCATTGGCTATCGTCTATTTCTTCATCAAGAGATTCTTAAACCATCGAGGTATATTCACTCGTATTTTTCTTAATACTCGATATTGTGTTCATGTCATGTTTATGCACATATCTTTCAAAATATTTTATTTCAACCCCTTAAGTACCTCTAAATGATTTTGTAAATTTTTCTCAAAAGGGCACTACCTGCAAAATCTCATTTTTTTGGAATACATGTTTTTATCAAAACTCGTATTCGTCGGATTTAGTCCTCGATTATATTTTTGCAAAGTTTTAAAATTTTTGGGGTGAAAAATCGAACTCTGGGAATTGAAAATTGCACTGAAAACTGGTACCCAGAGCAGGTACCGGTCGACCAGGGGGTCGACCAATCGACCACATGATCGATGACCGTCGACCGTCGGCCGACTGGTCTTTTTCAATGGGCATAAGACTTCTTATTGAAACAGGGGCTTACTTCTTTCATTTCTTATTTCAAAACCTTCGAACCCTAGCTCTATTTCTCTCCCAAATTCTCTCAAAATCTCCCAATACTTCTCAAATTGTTTCATCCTTGTGCTTATATCACTCAAATTCATATTGTTTTCATGGCACCCCGTCAATTCACTGGACGAAATCCTCAAAAGAGGAGAAGAAAGCAAAGGGGAGAATTTTCCTCTAACCCTCAACAAGATGATATTCCACAAGGAGATAACCAAAACCGGCTTACAAAAGAGAGATTGTTGAATTGAGAGCCGGGATTTCAAAATCGAATATTCACTGGGACTTTAGTAAGTTATCACTTTTTTTACGAGCCTCCTCTAGAGTTAATAGATTTCGATTTCTAAATAAGCTTGCGAAGGAGCACTATGAAAATATTGGGTTGAATGATAAGAAAATTGCTTGCACTCGTATAGTTCGAATTTTAGCATTTCATGATGAATATCCGGAAATTATGGCTTATTTTGAAATTCAAGGCTGAGTTTCATTATGAGATAATCTGTGTTTGCATTATGATGACGAGCTTATAAATTTTTTTTATGCAAATATGTGGATCGTTGATGCTACGGTAGATAATCCGTTGGAACTTCACACATTCGTTAATGGTAGGCACTTTTCGTGGACATTGGCCGATATTTGTAATCATTTTAATGTGCCGAATGATGGTGTTGAAAATGTGGATTGTGCTCATTGGGATGATGATCTTTTTGGTGTCTCACTCTATGAGGTAAAAACTTTTTTAGGAGTTTTTCCGGAAGTAAGCTTCTCGGCAATGCCGCCAAATTATCGGATTGTATCAATTATTTGCTCCTATTGTGTTTGTGTTAAAGAAGTAAAACTTCCAAGTAATCTTGAACTCTTTCTTACCTATAAGATTATCCGAGAAGAAAGAGTAAATCATGGGGCTATTTTTGTATATTGCTTGTCGGAATCAAGAAGGCTTACTAAGAAAAAATATACGTTGGGAAATTTGATTTGTCGATTACTATACCTTTCGGGCTATCCTGAAAGTGAGATGAATACCAAATTCGTCACAATGACTATGATAATGCCAACATTCTACAAATGGTGAGAATGCGACAACATTTACCACGAGTTCCCACCAAAGCCGCTAGGGACGTGCTCAAAATCCACAACAACCTCGAGATGATTTCTTTAATGACAATGAGGTTGAAAATATTGGTAGAGGAAATGTTGAGGAACAAGAAGATGAAGATGAAGAAGAAGTGAATGTGGGAATGAACAAGAAATTGGGGAGGAAGAAAATGAAGGAAATGAGGAAGAACACTTCAATGAAGGAAATGAGGAAGAAGATGAAAACGAGCCGGATGTTGAAGATTTAAGTCTCAAAGAGAGAATGGACAAAGTAGAAATAGATACATTTAGGGATGTAGCCTCTCTTAGAAAAGAGCTCCGGGTTGTGAAGGAAGAAAATTCTAGATTGAAAAAGTCTATGGGAAAATTGAAGAAATTTATCAAAGAGCTTATCCCCAGAACTTGCTTCTCTTCGGATGAGGATTGATCTCCCCACCCCGTGTTTATCTTTTTATCTTAGCATTTTTACTTTGTCCTTGTTGTTTTGTAGTTTTATGAACTATCTTGTAAAACTCTAAATTGCACTAATGAGATTTGTTTGTTTTCTTGAAAGGGTTAAAATAGCAAGTTGGAAATGGCCTTTTGGTTGAACTTGTTATTGATGGAGTATTTGATTGTAAAAATACTCTATTTGCATTGTTTGAGAATTGGTATGAAGTACTTGATGGTAAAAGTGTTTCTCTTAATTTTTGATGCCTTGATCATTTTAATGGATGATTTGGGACATTTGTAATGTCTTATATGCATTGGTTGATGTTTGACATGTATTACTTGATGGTTCTTATATTTTTGCTTGATGGCATTCGTAATGCCTTGATCTTTTTTGGCTAAAATTATCTCAATTGGGTCGAACCCTTGAGAATTTACTTTATTGAGCCTTTTATTTCTTGGACATATGTTGAAAAATTATTATTGGGTGATGATATGAAAACACTTGGCTTAATATCTTTTACAAGGGCTATATACATTTTCTTCAAATTTTGACGCCCGCCAAGTGTTCGATAAAATATTTCAATGAACGATTCATCATCTACATGATTCTCTTAGTTTCAAATGTCTTAAATTCTTGTTGAGATCATGTTTTGTCAAATAAAACGAGCTTATGGACATTTTTGATACATTTCTCCCATTTTTGGATTCTAAGCTTAATTCTTTCAATGGTTGATAAATCGTATTGTTGGCGCACTTTGACAAACTTGTATAATATTTTTATCATCCTAAAATTCTTTTTGATGATTCCAAAGGGGGAGAAACAGGATATTGGCTCGTTAGCTCAAAGAAGCTAATAAAAGCTTGTTATAAAAGCTATAAGCTATGGCATCTTAAAAGCCATAAGTTGTGAATTATATTTAGTCCAATTGTTGCTTGATGGACTTATACTTGTCTAATGATGTTTTGTTGACAGGGGGAGCTTATAAGCTCTTGAACAAAATGTAAAAGCTAAGCTTTTAGCTTATGGTTAATTGCTTTTACATTATTCTTGATGTGCTTGTTGATAGGGGGAGCTTGTGCTTTTTCTTGCATAATATTTACTCCCTTATCTTGGTTGCTTATGTAATTTGGAAAATTTGGTTGCTTTTAAACGGTTAGATATTTTTACCGGAAAATCGTTTTTAAAATTGTCCTCCTAATATTTCTAAAAATTGTTTTGGTTTGTAATCATCAAAAATGGGGATATTGTTTGATACATGTTTTTATCTTAATTTTGATGATTTTATTTTTACACCAAAACAATGTTTTTAATTGTTGTCCAAATACTCCTAAATGATTTAAAATGGTTTTAATATTTTCCGGAGTATTTCTTCAAGTTTTATTTTAGATAAAATTGGACAAAACTTTTAATGATTTTATGTTTATAAGTTTTTACTTCAAAACAAGGTTCCTAAATGTTGTCTAAATACTCCCGATTGGTTTAAAATGTTTTTACTAAATTTTCGGAGTATTTCTTGAGTTTTATTTTCGACAAAAATTGGACAACATTTCTGTCTCGAGGGCAACCCGTGCACAAGATGAATTTTGAAACAGAAAATGAGACGGAGGAGAAAGTGACCAGTCGACCAGGTGTCGGCCGGTGACGTCGACCAGTCGACACCCACATCGACCGTTACTGGCATTGATTTTGAAACGAACGAAACTTTCTTGTAAAATCCTTAAGAGGGACCTATTGGGGTGATGGTCGATTGGTCGAGGTCTATGTCGACCGGTCACCCCTTGTATATTTGTTGTGTTCTTTTCTTTTCTCTTATCGGTCTTGCGACCGACGTCCGCCCTATCTTTTGACAGCAAATTTCTGACCGTTTGACAGCAGACAACATTTCCTTAAATCATGGAGTTGAATTCTAACAGCCTTTTCTTCAATTGTCTTGCAATTTTTTAAAGAATTCAAGTCCCCAAGAGTAGCCTATCTTGTACAAGACATCTCCTATAAATAGAGGAAGTTTTGGAGCAACCAAGACAACAATTGAGATACAACACAACAAGATACACTTCAAGCAAACACTTGTTCTTCATAGATATTATTCTTATTGTAATTTTGCCTAGCTTATCACTTTCACATCCTTAAGGTCTAGGCTATTCTTGATTACACTTTGCACTCATATTGTAATATTCATTATTGAGTTGTAATCTTTATTTTTGGTCATCATTCAACACTAGACATCCTTGTGAGTATTCTTGTGGTAAGAATACACTTGGGTGATCTAGGTGATAGGTGTTTCAAGAGTGTGGTGCTCTTGAGGTGTTGAAGAATTTGATATTCTTCAAGATTGAAGATTGTGGTGATCTTCAAAGGTGCCACAAGGAAGATTGTGGTAATCTTCAAAGGGAGATTGTGGTAATCTCCAAAGGTGGTGTTGTTGAAGAGTGTGGTGCTCTTTGAGTGTTGTAAGTTGAAGTTGTATTAATTTTGGTAATTAATAAAATTCTTTTTCTTTTTGAAATCCATCCCGGATATACTGGGGTGGTAGAGTACGTAGTCCCTAGATGGGGTGAAGCTCTATAAATCGACGTGTGTTGTTTACTTTCCGCACCTTTATTATTGTCTTTGAGCATTCGGTTCGAAAAAGAGGGTAAAATCGAAAAGATGTAGATAATCTATTCAACTCCCCTCTAGATTATCGTAGCCGCTTGTACTTATAATAGTTTCATTATTGATGTCGCAACTAGATTTTCTAGAAAACTCAAAAAGAAAAGATTTCGTTGATTTTTTGGCTAATGGTTTGTAAAAGAAATATTTTTACGTCATGTTAAACATTTTTTTTTTGGCCATTTTGAAAAACATGGCTATTTAGCCTATTACGCAAAAGAAAAAGAAGCGGGTTTTACTTTTAGCATATTATTGATTGCACTGAATGTGTTGTGCAGATTGATCATCATATTCTAAGGGCTCTCACCGTCCCCGCACCTGAGAAACATTGAGGAGGTGAATCATGGAATATGTCTTAATGAGCCGATTTGAGCTACTTTTGATTGAGTCACCACACGAGAAATTCTCCTCAAACTTTTTACCAGACGTATTCAAACCTTCACGTTTTGGGTGCAAGCGAATTAAGCGGACATCACATCACCCAAATTCTTAGTTGTCAAGATTGATCATCATAATTTGTAGTCAAGGTGGTCTATTAAGACTCTATAACTAATAAGACATTTTGGATTTGAAATCTAATTAATAATCTACATATGCTACTTTTAATTGTGACATGTTGGCATGCAATCTTATTAAAAAAACTTAGACATTTTAGAATAAAAACTACACTATAAGAATTGAACGATGCCTTAACATTTGGATTGAAATGTCACAATTATTTTATGGTCTGAAAATAAGTAAAATCGTTCAATTTTTTTTAAAACCATACCACCAAGTTAGGTAGTAATAGCTTTCCTATAATTGTGTTGCATCACATCAACAAACAGATTTTGAAAAATATCTGGATAACATGTGATCAATGTGAGTATAGAGAACCCACTGCAAACCAATCATATGTCACTACTTAATTATCCATTGAACTTTACTATGATTGTGGAACATAATAATATTATCGTTTTTGTTTGGTTATTTCAGAGGCAATTTCCTTTTTTTTTTATGAAAATGTGAAAATTTTATTAAAAAAATATGCGAAAAATTACAAGTTAAAAGGGTCATACCCCAGTTTTGGAACATGTGTTAAGTGGACAGACCCATTAACACGATAAGAGTACATCCTTTGGCAACCGAACAGTTGGATCTAATAAGATAGAGAAAACCTAACTCACCTCAACAGAAATTTACTAAAAACAGAAAAAGAATCTCCAACCAATTATTCAAGTGAACAAAAGGAAGTAGGCGGTCCCGACTTAAAGCACCCGATTGTAACTCGAACAAAGGTGGCGAGAGATTTTTACAAGAAAAAGTTACACATAACAGATGGGGCATACCCCATAAAAAGAGCGAAATAGACAGCGGCAACATGACCAAGGAGGCAATTTCATAATTGAATAAGTTACAGGAGCATCAATTTAATGACCATTATTCAAATTAAATGATTCAGCTATTAATTAATTTACAATTAATAACTCTTAATTCCAAGATGCTTTGATGTCGGTGAAACGTGAATTTAACAACATCAACAACTATATAACTATATACAAATGTACATTTTCCATTTTTTTCATTTGATTTTTTTAAATAAATGAAAATATATAAAAAGAAAGAAAAAAGTTTTGATCACAAGCCAATCAGAATTTTTTCATTTGAATAATAATTAAAGGGTCCAAAGTATTTTGAACGTATTTTATTAAAAAAGATTTGAAACTTGAAAATATTAGAAACCAAGGTACACAAGTTCGATTTATATTCACCACGAGGTTGTAGCTCATGTATTATCACTCACTCTTTATAAATGTGTTAACCAGGATTTTTTGAAATTTATATCATCCCTTCCAACCAGTATTCTCAACTTATTAAAAAAAAGTTCGATTTATATTCAACCTGTTGAAAGCACTTTCAACTCGACTAAATCAACAATCAAATCAATTACTAAAAAATATTAATTTTTCTATTAGATCAACAATCAATTAAAGCTCGTTTATGTCTCTACTCGGTTATTTCGAATTTCTTTTTACTAAAAAAATTCTAATTACTAAAAAGAGTAGTTTCGAATATTTTTTTACTAAAATAGTTATGTCGTATTAAATATTAATGTCAGTATAACCTCATTCACCGGCCTCTGTAATGAATGACTAAATGGGCTTGTTTTACTTCATTGGGCCATACCGCCCTTCATGATCTTGCCCATTTAGACTATTCTTGGGTTTTAAAATTTAACTATTGGACCATACCATCGGTCATTCACCGAATCTTCAACTAATATCATAATGGGCTTGCTTTACCTCATTGGGCCATACCGCCCTTCTGGATCCTGCCCATTTAACCGCGAGCAACTTAATGCGTTTACCAAGAGCACCACTCTACAAAACAGAGTCGCTAAACACGTAAACGCGATTTCAGAACAAACCGCAGTATACAATGGACCGCGGCTATTTCATCCACTGAGGACAACCCCATCGTACGAGCAGTGAAGATCTCGTCAAAAAGCAAACGAGAGAGCGACGGAGATGGGGGCGGTGACGACGGCGCTGATAGCCATAGCAGCGGTGGCGCTGGGCTGGTGTACGATCGAGATCGCGTGCAAACCCTGTCTCGAGAAAGGCCGCGAAGCCATAGATCACAATCTCAACCCGGATTACGATCCCGACGACGAAACCACCACCACCACCCTCGACGCCCCTCTCATTCCCAATAAAAATGACGATGATGCCCCTGCCGCCTCTTCCACTGTCGGCAAGACCGTCTGATCGTTTCACCGACTGTTAGTCTTTGGTTTTTGATGTTGACTTTCGTATATTTTTGCCCCTTTTGTACTGTATCTTCTGTTTTTTTTTTTTTTTTTTTTTTGGTGATGCTCCTTTTAGCGGGTGTTTTTGTGTCGTATATGGGAGACTGGGATCGGAGAGAGAGTAAAATTGGCGAACTGAGGTAGATTTCTGTACGTGTATTGTATGTAATTTGTGATATCTTATCTTTTTCTCCTACAATGATCTTTTTGTATAATGTCAAAATTGAAGGATGATATATAATAAACATTGATGTTTTCTTGCTGTTCTTTCATCTTCAGATTTGGTTGAGTGATGTGTCCTTTGGGCTTGTTTTCTATGAATGTGTGTGCTTTCCTTTTCAGTTAGCAAGTATTTTCCTTTATTCTGATGATTGCAATATCATGATTATATGTTATATTAGACTCTTATTTTCTTTCATCATGAAATTTTCAATTTTTTTGGGGATGTCTTCTTTAAGATTTATCCTTTAGTTAATGATTGCAGTATCTTACAATTAACTGTTGTGTCGAACGTTATGTGTTTTTTTCCCTTTTTTCAAGAATGCTATGTTCATGTTCGTCTTCATTAATTCATCAAGAAAATCTCAGTGTTTATGGGTCTGTGGTGTTTGTATTTATGATTCATGTAATGACATTTGCTATGAAGACTTTACAGGTTATAAAAGTCTTAAAGGCCTGTCGACTTTGGATTATGATTTTGTGGTAGAGATTTTGGTAGTCGTCCAAGAACCAATTTTTGCGTTAGTATATACGTAACGTTGGACTTTAATATACCATATATGGGTGTAGCAGCCTACAGGTAAACCATATAGGAGTAATTTAAGCAGCATTTCTTCTGCTATTCATACTTCATCTAAGAACTTCAATGGTTTTCAAACTATGATTGTGTCAAAACTTTGAAGATAACCTAGAGGAATCTCACCTGCAGTATGTTATCCTTATGATTTGGTAATGATAATGAAATTTGTCTTTAGAATCTGACGGAATCAGGAGAGATCCTTATAATGAGGACCATTGTTATTGCACGAAGAGTGAATTAATGTCATAATGATAAGTATCATTTATGTAACGGATACTGTGCCCGTCAGATAATGAATGTTTGATCTTCTTTAGATTTTATGGTAAATACTTTCTCGGTTTAAGTATCTATGTGGCCTTCATTTTGAATCCCTTTGTCCCTGTTTCATCCGTACATGATGGTGTCTTAGGATTATAGGAATAAATTTGTTTCACAAACAAATATGTTTGTTTTCTAAGAAACAGAAACCATTCAAAATACGTGAAACAGAAACCATTCAAAATACGTGATTCGGTGATTGATATAATGTATGTGTTTGCACATTCAATATCCCTGTTTAAGTCTTGATACCAAGGCTTCTCTAGGATGATTTGACTAACGAGTAAGTTTTGTTACATCTTTCTTCTAAACCTTATCTGAGTCGATAAATTGTTTTCACCCAAAAAAATGATGTTTGTGGGGTATGCACATCCGTTCCAGGATATTTCCATTGACTGCTCAGCTTTTAAATGTCAATTTCATGTTTAAATGAGGTAGTAAGCACATGGCATTTTGTAACAATGTAATAATCGTCATATCTGATCGACAATTGTGGTCGATAAGTGTTGTGTTTCTTGCAGACTTTTCTGCATTTCTTTTCCTGAAAGGTTTGTCGGCAATTTTTCCATCTTTTCCTGCACCTTATGTATGTTATGTTGAATCGAATGATATCTGTGGTGGTTGCTTTTTTTTTTTTATGGGATATCTATGGTAGACAATTAATTGACACTATAAACTTCAAACCGACTTCCCACACATGTGGGATAAAGTGCGATTGATGATGATGATGCAGGTAGTTGCTAAGCGCGATATATAGATATTGCGATGTTGTAGTCTCTGTAAAGTTTTTGCTCCTAATATTTTCGTTACATAGCCCTCGATTTATTTTGTATTTACTTGAGAATGTATTATGCTATTCCTGAGACTTTCAGCATGTACAACCTAAAGGATACACTATGGCTTGCTTAGCAATGAGGAGTAATTTTTATCCATCTTTTCATAAGTTGATATTTGCTCATAAATGCCACCCTAATCAAGGGCTCAACTGTCAATTAATTTTTGAAAATATGTAATCTCACTTCACATTGGCAAAATATTTAAAGGTTCATGCCAAAGAGTAGCCAACCCATTGATGGACAGCAATTGTTATACTTATTTATAACTGCTGTAGTAATGAACAGGAAAAAAATAGGTACTTGCAAATTTGCTAACCTTCAAAGTACATAACGTGGCAAAGAACTGTCTATAAAGGCCTTTATTTCTGGCATTCTGGAAAATAACAAGAGGAAAAAGAGAAATCCTGGATATACATGAGTTGTGAGACATTTTATGCATGTATTTCAAATAACACATTTTACGACAACGAAACACTTTTCAAGACTCGGATCTTGGGGTTATTTAACGGATTGTGGCATTTGCCACAAATAATTGCAAAGTTGGGGTGTATCGAGGGGTTTAATAATTTTTCTTTTTAGTACAATGAGGGGACTAGGAGGGGGACACACACACCGTATGGGGATCGAATCAAGGTCATTCGGAGGGTTTAATAATTTAAGTGCAGGAGTACTCCCACTTTTTTTTTTTTTTTTTTTTCCAATCTTGTAAAAGAAATGAAAAAGGAAAAAGTGGGAGTAGGCACCATTTGCACATAAATTGTTAAACCCCCTCAATACACCCAACTTTGCAATTATTTGTGGCAAATGCCACAATCCGTTAAATAACCCCGGACCTTGTTTCTCAGAAAAAACTAAGAAAGACTCGGGTCTTGATTTAGTGAAAAAGCTGAATGATTGCAAATTCAGGTGTACTTGCTTCATGTCTCAAATTTAGAATCAGTATTTGAGAATATGGTAAGAAAATATAACTTTACAGTTATACATCACAATAAAAAATTAACTCTATCGACTTCCTGTACACGTCGACTTGGGGTTCATTAACTTCCAGCTTCTGATTTAGAGCGGGATCTCCCATTTCATTCACATGGAAAAATGCTAAGCCATTTACGCGAGGTAGTTGTATATTTGTGGATTATTTTTGTCGCGCTCAAATATTCTCTGTCAATGAGGCTCTCAATCCTTTTCTTCAGGTCAGCTGGTTTTATTGGAAACTTGAGCTGTGCAATGGTCAATAAAGATTATATTCAATCTCTTTTCTATCTAAACTCTCACACGCAGATAAATTGTAAAGCACCCCTGAGGTTTGATTCAGTGTTAAAATTAAGGGGTAAACTGTAATATTTTTATAAATATGAGGGAAATTTTGAAATGTTTTTCTGCTCATGAAGGGGGTAAATGTTAGACAAAATAAAACCTCAGGGTATTTTTTGTAATTTTGAAAGTTAGCTGGGTTTTTTTGTAATTAGGTTAAACCTCAAAGGTACAAATTAACCCCAAATATCATAGTAAAGCCAGTAGGTTTCCATTACCTGCTGAAAGAGTTCTGTTATCAAGAGGGTGTGACTTAGCATTTTTCTCGTCTTCATTATCCGAACAATAGCAGCATCAACCTATATGAACAATCACCGAAATTCGTATTAGCTTCTCCGACAAATTTGCAATTCAGAAAATTTAATCGGGCAAACAAAAAGTAAACCTGATATTGACGGTCTTGGAAGACCCTTTCTGTAGTGCTCGTATTCTCTTCAACTGTTTCCTTCATCTGAATGGCATTTACCTGTTCCCATACAAAGCAATAATAATCATATCCAGCAAAAGCCCAAGTAAAGTCTAGGCAACTCCTCAGAATCAGTTTGAAAACTATTGTATTACGTTACTGAGTGTGTATGTATACCTTTATACGATATAGAGGAGCATTAAATTGATCGTTGAAGACAAAGGTGTCTTCATCTTCCACATCTCTCCCTTTGGGGATCTGCAAGAACGGGGCGATTATTGAATTCAAATATTTGTTTTCGGTAAGCCAAGGAAATTGAAAATGTGTAGTGTCCAAGACTGACAATTGACAACTCACTTTATTAAGAACACGAAATTTTCCACATGCAAGTGACTGCAAAGTCCTCCTTAGCTCTTTATCCTCGATACCTGTGGAGTCCTTGATATCTTGAAAGCTAAGTTTTTGCGCGTCATTGAACAGCATCAACACAACAGTCTGGGGCACAAAACAACATATGCAATAATATCATATTGAACAAAAAAAAGGGATAATTATAAAAACACCCCTGAGGTTTGGGCTAATTACAAAAAAACCCAGAGTCTTTGAAAATTACAAAAAAACCCTTGAGGTTTGATTCTGCCTTACATTTTTTCCTGGTGATTTTCGAAAACATTTCAAAAAGACCCTTAAATTTAAGACAAAACGAAACCAGAAGGGGGGTTTTGTAATTTTGAAACATGTCTGGGTTTTTTTGTAATTAACCCAAACCTTAGGGTGTTTTTGTAATTATTCAAAAAATATGCAAAAGAGGAGAAGCTTATGAAACAACCTACAATAAATACATAATCGAACGAGACCAACCTGAAACAGAGAAACTGCCAGCTCCTTTTTACCTTTTGGAAATTCTGCTTTTAGCACACAGTGACCTAATGAATTTTGCCACATTAATCGCCTTCCACTGTACTTGCTTAAGTAAAACTCCTTAAAGATATCCTGGAGGGTGATTGAAGTAATGACACTGGGTTATTCCATACAACTGTTAGCTCCATAATTTACCGATCACAATTCCAATAATGTGACAGCTCACAAACCTGATACACATTGAGTTCATGGGGAAGGCGAACATCCATGGGTGGATACGTCGGCCAGTATCTGCATCCAAGCAAACATACTTGAGTCAATTACCCAGAATAATCGGATGAGTGAAGATGATAACACCAGAGTGCAATGTAAAAGGAATAAAAGACTGCCATTTACCCTGTTGTCAGGACGTGGACACTCATCTCAATTCCTGATGGTAGTTTTGTCCGAGCTTGGGATGATTGCTTGAATGATTCATTAATCTCTTTTGACAATTCAATGTCCTGGAGTAAGGTTTTCCAAAGCCATTACACTAATGAAAAGATCTTGCTAAATAAAAATAGGAAAGTTGATTGATTTTTTTTTTGCATATATTGCTTTGCTTAGTTGTATAGAAACACAAGTTTCAAGAAAAGTAAACCCTGCAAGACTAGTGAAAATGGGTAAACTAAAGTAAGCGTCCCTAATGTCTTAATTTCTCCACAAAAGGGATTTAATCGCCCACCTTGCAGGTGATGAAAATTATATAGCAACAGAAATTAGGTTTGAATAGCAAGCAAGCTTTAAGATATGTGATTTGATATATTGACAGTTTGAAAAACGTCTCTCTTGGGGAAGAAGATACGAAAGAATTCAGAATCTCTATGTTGAATACGAAAGTATGCTCGATTTAACTTATAGACATGAATATTTTATCTGAAAGGTGATTTTTGGATTTGGCAGTGACTTTGGTCTTACAAAGAACATTTCTACAGCTTAAGCCAGCTGGAAAAGTGATCTATAGGTGGTTTTAGCGTCTGACGGGCTCCGTAGGCACCCAATCCCACTGACCACTATGTTAGTTTTCTTTCTTGTTATTGGAAATAAGAATTTTTTGTTGTCGGACGAAAATATGTTTTATGGAATGGTGTCGTATTAGGAAAATTGGCTTTTGGTGCAGGGTGAGTACCTATATAAACTTAATACATCAGGCATTCAACTTTGAACAATTGATACACACCTTGAACATTCCTTCAAGTTTGTTTGTGAACTGACTGCCACACTCTGTTTTCAACTGCAACAACAAAGGAACATTTTTCACTTTGACACTGGGTAAAGTTTATAGGGGATAAACTTAGAAAGAGACGATTTCTTTACCTTGGTAATCATGGACTTCTCTGCATCAATAGAGGCACTCTTACCCAACAAGAGTCTTTTAGCGAGATCTTTCTTATAGAATGCTTCAAATACATCTTTACCCTACATAAGGAAAAATAAAATTCGATTCTGAGGCATATTTAACGATATAGCATTTGCAAAATAATATAACTTCCAACGCTAAGGGAAGTTAAATGCAACACGTGTATTACCTGTATAAATCTGAACAAAACCAACACTTTATCCAATGTACCCTCCAATTCCTCCTCTGATGCACCCTTATTTCCAGCACGGAGCTTCTCATCGACAAATTTGGCAATTAGCTCAGCAGGTTTGTTCTGGAACAGGACAGAAAAATACATGATAGGTCTGATCACTAGTTACAGATCAACATACTTAGAATAATGCGAAATTGATATGCTGAAATCATAATGAGGACGGATTTAAGGTACACATCCAATGACAAGCACCTAAACCATTATCATGCTTAGTCATGATTCGAGATAAAATTTCAAACTCGTCCAACTCATTTGCTTTCGGTCATCTGTCCACTCCTTATATCAATTTAGTTAAAAACCACCAAAAGAACAATTAAGAAAGGGCATTACAACAGGAAGAGACTATCAGCTGCTTTTCCATTTCACCTCATATGCTGTGACTATATGTAACTAAAGGAGAGGGTTCACAATATTGTAAGCTGATCTATGCAAGAAATTTACCAAGAAGATATTCACTTTCCAATCTATAAATCAATAGATGTTTCAGACTGTCAACCTTTGCAAGTTTCCATGTTGAATGCAGAACGCGCAGATATCATCAATAACCAAAATGCACCCAAAGTCCCAATCACACCTCTCACACTACATTTCAAGTGCCCACTTCACAGTTCCATTACAAGATTCAAGGTGAAAAATCGAAACTCGGAGCAAAGGCTAAATAGTGTTTTTTATCATATGATGTCATTTCCACTGCATCTACTAGATATTGTGCATTCATATAAACTTGCACTTAATATATATATATATATATATATATATATATATATATATATATAAACACTTGCACTTTCTCCATCATATTGTTTTCTTTAGATTCGCAACAAGGGCACCTGTTGGACAGTTTAATTTTGATCACAATAGTCAAGTGTGACAGTATCCACAGGATAAAAGTGCTAAATCCATAAAGAAGAGCCCAATAAACAATAACTAAGGCCAACTTCAATTACTAGCAAAGGATATAACATGCGCAGGCTGGTATACGGTGTCAGAATAGTCTGTAGCAGTTGGTTAGGTGAGAATAATTTTGTATTCTTCCTTTTTAAGAATTCGTATTTCAAATAATGCTATGTATTCACATTTAAACAAACTGATGTGTTTTTACCATAGGTAATATATGCTTCAAATGTTTGGATATTTGAGTACATTTCGAACCAATTTTACATTTATTCAATTTAATTGGTTATAAAGTTTTCTTCACTCTCACAACTAATAGCAATCAATCAAACTAAATCAAGTAGCAAAATGACTATACCTGCCGGAGATTAATGAGATACTCAAATGCATCCTTGATGGTATTACTAAATGCTTCATTTTTCAAGAAACTTTCTTCCCATATCCTATCAAGATTCGCCTTAAATTCCAGTAAGCAGGATACCATATCTTTGTCCTTCTCTTCATCCATGACCATGCCCTGGCCAGTTCTCCGGATATACTGATTAAGGGATTGCCTCAAAGATTCAAGAGCATTAACCCTGGAGAAGAGCACATACATTCTATGGAGATCTTCAATACGCTTCCCATCCATTAACACCGTGAAACCCTGCGCAAGTACATAATTAAGTAATATGAAATAAATATGCTTAACTGAATATGGAATTGGAAATTATCTGTCAATACATACCTTGTCTGAGATTGCAGATATATGGCGTTCAGAAGTTGCCTTTCTGCAGTAGCTACTAATGGCTTTCTTGTACTTGCATCCAGGTAGAGTTGGCATCTTTCATGCTCTTCTTGCAACCTTGTCTGGAGGAAAATGTGAAAATAAATAAAAAATGGATCCACTTCATGATAAAAGATAATACAGAATAATCTATAGATGAAACCTAAATGTCAAAAATGCATGGCAGATCAAGAATCTCATAAATATGTAAAAGAAGAAAAACACAGTATGATTCGCACCTCTACATGTTTTAGATAATCTGGAACATCTGACTGCTGTATGTATTTAACGCCTTCAGCTGCGTAAAATTCAGATGTGCACTCAAGGAATGGCTTTTCAAAGCTTTCTGGGTAAATTCCCAAAGCAGTGAAAAACTTCAAAAGATGACTAAGTAGAGTTCTATCAACTGCTTCGCCTAATCTATAAGAACAACAAAAGTATTAATATTAGAAAATGATTAATTATGTATCTCATCAACTATGCTTAATCCAATTATGCCATTTCCATATAGAAATTTCATGGTTAAAAATTGCCTCTGCCGACATAACAATAAGCACATGAACAAATAAAAAAAATCCTTGAATATGCTGTAGCTTAAAAGCAAAATGCGCAGTAAAGTATATCTTCTGTAAAGTCATTAAAATGTATGGTTAATGATATGCCACAAGACCTAAGTATGAACAAAATTGAGTTACAAAACTTTATAGTTCAGTGATAGATGCTACTGCCTACTGCACAAATATAGTGATTACAGAAAGCTTCTGCACTAACAAATGTCAGCCTTCCAAAAAAAAAAAAGTGCAATTACCTTTCACTCTCAATCATTTTCAACAGTCCAAATACTGTTTTATGCTCTACCTCTGAAGCCAACGAGAGATGTTTGCGAAAAAGCTGCAAACCCATATCCCATAATGAACGCACATTTGGGTTTTGCTTCACATATGTTCTATCCAGATATAATGCTATACCGCGGATCATCAGCATCTGGTCACAAAAATCCTGCCAGCACTTCTCCACAAGTGATAGAAAAACCACCAGATCTTCACTTTGGCCAACCAAAGCTTGTAAAGCAGCACATATAAACTCTTCGCACTCCTTTTCAATACGCTGATAGAGAGTGCCCCCCATCTTGTGCAAGCAAAGGTCATTGACCGCCTAAAGATTATAAGGTTGCCTGTCAGCATGGAAGAGATGCAGCCGTAGGAAATAAAGATCAACTGTTCATTACACCAACCTGATATAGCTTCTCCAAGTCACATGGATCAGGCTGTTTCAAAAATATTGCACTGATTGCAGACTTGAGTGTTGCCCACGTATTTTCCTCAAAATTACTTGGCAATGTCGGTTTTGCTTCACAGACGAAATCAAGGAATTGATCAATAGGGTATATTAACTTACGCAGCGAGAACAAAGACGAAGAAGAAGAAGGAAACAGGGCACAATAATTTCCAGTTCGTTATCTACTATTCCACTTATCAGGGGAAACCAGAGAAAAAAAAAAAGGAAAAAGAAAAAAGGAGGAGTTTTGTCCAGGCCCAAAGCAGTATTAGGTTCAAAACCATTTACAGATCAACTCCTTCCAGCAGAATACATAGCATTTCACATTGTTTTTAGTGAGTATTAGAAAGTGGCTTTAAAAAAAAAATAACCTTTAACAAAGGTGTTGACAAGGCCTCTTCGCATAATTGCCAATAAAACATGCATCTGGTAATATATGGCTTAATATAAACAAACAGAAATGTGCTCTAAGGTCATTCATCAGCAACAAAGACAGTAATTACCTCCATCACTTCCAAAGAACAATTTAGATCGCTTTAAGTGCAAGCTTTAACTGTGGCACACTAGCACATGACAAGAAAGGATAAAAGAACTCTAATACTATCAGGTGGGGGCATTACTGAAAAAACTGTACCCCAATAACACAAATACTAACAACATTTGTCCAAGAGAATCTACATGCACCTACCTCCAAGAACACTAAGTTTAAGCTGAAATCCCACTTTTACGAAAGTAAAAGCCTAAGATCGCCTAGGTAGAGGACTGCACACCAGAAACTTAAAGAAAAATCTGAAGATTACTAAGATTAACTGTTTATACATGCATTGAAAGTTGAACTACAGCCAGTTCAATTGTAGCTTAAAGGGCTTTCTTATCCATACTATGGGAATTGGGAAGTAACAAACAACAGTTCTTAAACGAACTGAGAACATCACAGATCTTTATAAATTACGACCCTAATTAAAACCCAAAAAGAAATACATCAAATTTCGCTTAATGTAGTTGCTAAGTATGATTCTCAAGCTACCCAATCTAACATTTTCACCTCAATTCGACCAACACAAACACCAAAAATCTCACACTAGAAATCACAAATCTTCACCTGGAACTCGAAATCCTTAATCCATTAAAAAAGTGTCCAATCAAAGGAAAAAAGAAAAATTCGAACCTTTAACAAGCTTAATTACAAGCTTTTTCGTAGGATTCGGAGGCGTGGCCTTCTTCCGAGACAAATTGGCGGTGACTCCTCCTCCTGATGCAGACACGCCGCGTCCAAAAAGGCAGACGAGGGGGACGCCTCCATTGCACCGTCGCTAGGATCGTCTTCGATCATAGGGGAGTGAGCGCCGAAGTGTACGTGAGGAGTAATCTGCTGCTGTCCGTTCTTGTTTCCATCGAGTGAGCACGCACCGCCCTGTGACTTGGCTTTTTTCATTGCCGGGAAAACAGGGGCTCCACCGGAGCCGGTAGCAGCGGCGGTAGTGGAAGAATACGGGGATGAAGAGCGCCTACCGGTGTTGTTGGAGGCGGAAGCGGAGGTGGTGGGTTCAGACATAGAATAGTGAAAATAAATCTCAAGGAGAGCTCTTCATTGAAGAAGAAAAAGGAAATTAGAGAAGAATTAGAAATTCTACTGATATTCGATATTATGCTGTTTGGGCCTTAATTTAACGAGTGGCAGTCCGTACACTGGACTTGGGTTTGTTCTGGATAAGCCCATATTCATTATTGGGCTTTTATTTGTTGGACTTAAATAAAAGATGCCCATCACCAGTGCCCAATGGTAGCCAGAAATAAATCGGGATGGGCCAATCGCATAGGGCTAGCAATTTCGACCCGATACGAAGGTACCCACCCGTCCCATCCGGTCGCCCCCATCACATGATTCGCGCGCCGGGTTTGGGTATCACTCGCCCATCCTAAAATTTTATTTTTAATATATATTTTACATATATAATATATTATAATATAATTTTTATGAATTCTTATATTATATCTAACATTTAAAATTTAATAATAATAATAATAATAATATTTTATTAATATATTATAAATACATTTTTTTATTTAATTTAATTTAAAACGGGGTAGAACGGATAGCCCCGCGTCATGACCATCGGCGGGTCGCCCCACTCCGTTCTAGGCACGGGACATGTATTAATTTTCACCGACCCGTCCCATTGTCATCCAAAGATACACGAAATTGGAGTGATCCAGATAAAAAACGAAAATAACAACTATAAAATTAATAAATAAAAAAATTCTTGAAAACATTACCTACTAAAAAAAATTAAAAAGGAGGCCTAGAGCCCAAGTTGGCCTCCTAGCTCACAATGGCAATGCCTTTTTTTTAGACAAAGTATCCCTGCACACCTGGGCCACACAATTCTGCGATTGTCCACACTACGTCGGGCCTATTGAGCATCATTTCGCTAGTAATGAAACTAATCGTCTGCAGCGGTGGGCCAACCCCAAACCCACACACTGACAGTACAGGAGGATTTGAACCCGAGACTTCAAACCCACTTTTGAAAGTGGGCACTCCCCGCCAGGACAACCCTTTGGGGTGCCAAATGCCAATGAGCATGTCGACGGAAATTTTTTGCTTATTATCATAGCAATTAAAAAGCCTTTACCCCAAATGGGTGTGGAAGATAAGGAGACAAGTTAAAACGATGGGCGGTGCTGACTATTCCATTTACCTTTTGTACGAGAATATGAATTTCTTGGTCCACACTCGTTATTCCTACACGTTGGGGCATATTACATGCCTTTTACAAAACTTATTATAAATAGTAGTAAAACTTTAGTGAGCATGCATGAGCTAGCTATACGTTTCCACTTCACATTAGTAACAAAATTCAGTAGCTTTCCTTTTTCCTTTTCTTTTTTTTTTTTTTAGGTTGATGATTTTATGGCAGTAGAAAGGCATCCTCTGGTGGTTAGCGGTGTGGTGGGGGACGTTTTAGAGCCTTTTACGGCCACGACTGAGCTCCGAGTATATAGCGATGGTCGGACTATCTTTAATGGTAGTAGTATGCGACCATCACAAGTGGCCGGCCGGCCTAGGGTTGAGATTGGAGGCGAAGATTTTCGCACCTTTTATACTCTTGTAAGTATTTAATTCGTCCTATATAAGTTTTTCGGATTAATTGCAATTTCAGTCATGTAATTCATAGTATGACAGTTTTAGTCCTCGACGACCTCAGCCTTTAGTGAAAATAACAATTCTTGTCTTGTAACTTTTAACAATCCCATATAACTTCACCTTAATTCGATAAATACAGCGTGATGATATCTCATATTTGCAGGTTATGGTGGATGCTGATGCTCCAAGCCCTAGCAACCCACATT
Source organism: Rehmannia glutinosa (assembly GCA_016081115.2). NCBI lineage: Eukaryota > Viridiplantae > Streptophyta > Magnoliopsida > Lamiales > Orobanchaceae > Rehmannia > Rehmannia glutinosa. The sequence goes on along the minus strand of CM071933.1, from coordinate 76,111,746 downwards.
TTAAGGAATATTTACACTGGTCTCTCTCTCTCTCTCTCTCTCTCTCTCTCATTCGCAAGATTTCTCTTTTTCATTTTACTTTTTAAATATTTTTTTAGAAATCTCATTCCATGCATGATTTTGGCTAGTTTATGTCATTTCAGGAAACGTGGTCCAATATCAACTAGATAGCATAATATCGTATTGGGTCCTTTTTTCAATCCACGTATTTCAAATTACGAATATATGTCAACTACATATAATTCAGTTTATTGATGATGTGTGAAATAAATGATAGAAACACCAACTAGCTACAAATAATCAACTAATAGGATGAATGATGAGAAACACAAGTAAATTAATATATTCATGATATCGTAAAAATGAAATTTATGTAACACGTTATGATTTAATTATTGCTACTGATGATATATAACATTCTCGTAATGTGTTTGTGAATTAACTGTATGTGTAGGTTGGTCACTGACATCCCAGGAAGCACTGGAGCTGGTTTCGGTGAGCAATTTTATAACTGTACTCTAAAAATATATTCTTCCACAAGGACCACAACATCGGATTGGAGTAAAAGAAATCCTTATATACCTAAATCTTATAAATCCACCACCTGTTTGATTCTAGATTCCAATTCTTTATTTTTTAGAGCACATGTATAAAAATATATAAAATTGTTATTATCCACACATTTCCATTCAAATTACATTAGTGTGACCTGCCACTACCAAATATATCTAGTTAATATTTTACTATTTCTAAATTGTATCAATCTAACAGAGTATCACATATTCAAACTAAATATTCACTATCAAAATTTCAAATTATTAGATACATAAAATTTTAAAAATAATGCAATAAAACACACAAACAAACACAATTTCATCTGTATTATCACATTTTTCATACCTAAAACTCTCTCAAAATCAAAACTACTCAACCAAATATATTCCAAACCAACATAACACTTTATTTATATTCATTCATTCAAACACAATTTCACATTTTCACACAAAAACCAATAAAATTTTGAATAAAAAGGACAATTAAAACATAAATATACGAACCCTTAATTTTTTTCGTCCAAAATCTCATACCCAATCACAATATCATAATACAAGCGGACAGAAAAATTACACATCATCTTTACTAAGTTCTGATGAATGAAGCAATTTATGCAGGGAACGAGCTAGTGAGTTATGAGAGCCCTCGGCCATTAATGGGCATCCACCGCCTCGTTTTGGCACTGTTCCAACAAGCGGCCCGGCAAACAGTGAATCCACCAGGGCGACGCCATAATTTTAATACCAGAGAATTTTCTCAGCTCTATGACCTTGGTTCGCCTGTAGCGGCCGTGTATTACAACTGCCATAGGGAAAACGGCACAGGAGGCCGTCGAGCCTAAGGGCGAACTAGCGAATATTTATAGTACCCACCATAATAAAACCTGTGGTTGAAAATATTCATGTATTCCTATGGTAACACTTGGTTACTTTTAGTGCTGAGAATATATCAATGGCCTTACAACCTATGTCCGTGACGTTCCAAACTTACATTCTGCAACGCCACGTATAAAGTATTTTTAGACTCTGGAGAGCATGTCAAACTCGAAAATATTCATGGTATAATATCTTAACTATGTCAACATAAAAAAAAAAGGAACATGCATGAATTTTTCAAGTAAAGTAGACAATGTAATCCAAATAAAGTATATATGCAACAAGCACGAATAGGATGTGTAATAAAAGATGCCTATACAGTTTCATGCAAGAATGTAGAAATTAAAGATATTCCAGTCAAACCCATCATAATCATGCTTTGATCACTTGTGTAAATTACCTCATCCGCAACTTAATTGTAAAGAATATATCCTTGTTGGAGAAACAACATGCTGGAAGACATTCTTGAATCCCACGTCCAGACATTCTTGAATCCCACCTGCGTGTGATTATCAATCCTCTGTGTCCGAATTGAAGTTCAAATCTAACTGGACACTATTTCAACAAACCCCATATCAGGAGAAAATAAAAAGGAGCGCCAGAGTGAGGATCTGGACTCGAATTTGAATCAGGAAGGACTATAAAAATTAGCTAGCTTAAGAATTTGAAATACATTGTATCATGATATTATTTAACAAGCACAATGTATTTGTTAATATAACTTTAGGTCATTTTCATCAATCTAAATGTAGCGTAAATGTATTTAATACATATAATCATAGTCACACCCATTTATCCCACAAAATATACATATTCTTTCTTCACATTTTGTATATAAAATTCATTCTCGCAATCAATCAAAATATACATGGCATTTATTAATTATATCAATCTATATTCAACAATTTATCACAGTCTATATCATCTTATACCCAAACCGCAATAAGGTAAACGAGGTTCTAATCTAACTGGATTAATGGATAGGAGAAACTATAGCAACTAGCTATATAAGTCAAACAGAACCGAATATACAAAGTTCCAACAGTTGAATGTTTAATTCCTCTAGGTAAATGGTCCTAATACCATAACCTCTTTTATGGAGCATATATGCAAAGTCCCAATAGTTGGTTATTATAGAATTCTTTGGTGTGAAAGAAACACCATCGTAACCAAAATTTTAAAGTGCAACTTGATACATCTAATATCCATCACAAATGCATGCAGTATCATATATAAAAGGTTTTTTCTTAAATATAAATTTGTTGTGAATTATACATTTAACGTGAAATTTTGGACTGAAATAAGAGATCAAAATTCAAACAGAAACATGAAATCTGAAATGCATATTTATTCCCATTAATAACAAACCAATATTGACTTTCTGCATATTAACACTTGGCTGGAAACTGGAAATTCACATTTATTAGTTGATCTTTTATATTTTGATTTTTGCCTCTTTATTTGGAGCACAATAAACGAGTATAGTATAATATGTTTGAGTATGAATAAAAAAATATGACAACCAACGCACCAGTAACTACTAAAACAGATACGGGTTTCATTACATAATTGATATTTTTAGGCCCATTCATCTTTGAGTTTGAGTGTATTGACACTTGACCAAATTGAATGCATCCTATTAAGTAAAAGTGGAATTTATTCAAAAGGCAATAACTATGAAGACAATCAAAAGAATCTCTGTATGTCTTTGATGCTTTTGGACTTCCACGATTGCAAGTTGGAATTGTACGGCATACCTTTAGGGTAAACAATACACGAGGAAGATAAGAACATTGAATAGTATCCAAATCAAAATATGTTATAGTAGTAATTCACTGACAAAAGTCCACTGGGGAAGATTAAAGGAATCCTACAATAGGTGACAAGGCCGGTATGATCATGGACATGCTATCCCCTCCCCTCCCCCTTTCCAACCACCACAAAAAAAAAAAAAAAAACAAAAACAAAAGAAAAGGAAAATAATGAATCTATCACCTTTGAATCTTTTAGTTGCAAATGAATTTTTCTTACCAAAAAGACAAATGGAAACAGGACATGAAAATATGAAATGAGGACAAGTGAATAGATTTCTTTGTTTATTTAAGAAATAACACACACACCACAAAAAAGAAAAAGGGAGAGAAGTACAGAATCATATGAGAAACTTGTATATTTTTTCCTACTTAGAACTTTAAAAAATAAAATTCTTGAACAATCAATTTGCTTTAATTGGTGAGAATATAAACCACTAGCCCACTTGATTGGCTTTATCACTCCAATATGGGAGAGGCTGCAATGTGGAAGTAAAACTTACAAAATGGACTACTATAAACACAAGCAAATGTTCTTGGGAACTCATACTTCTCATTCAATGACATTATTAGGCTTCTACATGAAGGCAAACAGGTTCAAAAAGTTCTATAGCATCTGTTAACCCTCCTGATCGGTAATTTGTGATGGTCTAAGGCACAACAATAACATATACAACACTGATTGTTACCTAAGACCATTCCAAGTTACCAATCAGTTTGGAGTTGAGATTGGGCACGACACTCCCTAGCTGCTAAGTTCATTTAAGTTTCAAATTCAAAATTTGATAATGACTGCTCCCATATATATATTTGATATCTTCATAAGCAGTCCCATATCATAATGGACAACAGCTCTGCCCCCTAACCATTTTAAGATTTTCAGGTGGTACTAATGATATTGGACATTTTCACAGGATAAAGTAGCCTGGAGGCTCCAAGTCCTAAGAACAAACATGAGACCTGAAGGGTGGAAAACTGGAAATGTCAATTGGCGCCTGTGAACCCTTATCCTAGTTACCCTCTTCTGCCCTCATCACACACTCGTATCCTTCATGTAGAAATGCCAAATGATTCGACAGGAACGAGTCAGTCAAATAATAGGAGGTCTAATATTCTATTCAGAGGTTTCCACTACTTTTTTCGACTTTCCTTCAGACTACCAGGTGAAGATAAATCAACCAATAAAATATTTGAATTAAAATCAGTATGCATCTATTCACAACCAACCTTGCACGCCATCCCTTTTCCGTGATTCTGAAGAAGACACTAATCAATGATCACCGCCTAAAACTAGAGCGTTTATTCAAGAATGCGGGCAGATATACAAGAGAGCCATCAGAAGATCACATTAAATAATTATATAAGCTCCATGTTATGGGCTAAGTTGGGAACCAAAACATCAGTCCATCCTCTCTTTAACCACGTTTAAAATCCGTGTTAATTCTACAGACACATTCACCCTTCCTAATCAAATAATTCTAAGAGTAACTAATAGCAAGGTTGCAACATTTGCTGTAAACCAAAGTTTCATCTCTCATCCTCGTATCCACAACAGCTTAATATGTTGGAGAATGAAAATTAAACTAAATTAGCACTTCAATTTTAATTATCAAGGTCATGTAAACCAGTCCAGCGTTCTATCCATCAACAGGGACAAAACCGGAAAAATTATTGAAACCTATCTTTAAAACTACTGAATCGGACTTAAGTACCAATGTACCATGACAATAGGTTAAGGTATGTTCAAGTAGCTCATCAACGAAAGTAATATCAAGTAAAAGCAATAATCAATTGAAAAAAAAAATTACTTATAGAAACAGGGGGAAAAAATCGGCCGACATAGGTATTCATCTATAGAACCGAAATTCATCATTAGGAAGAAAACAGCAGGAGCAGTAAGAAATTTGATAAAAGATACTAAAATACAGAGGATCTCCTAAAACTTACAGCTCAATCACTCGAAGCCTCCGCAACTTCTATTTCTTCTTTGAACCATAAGTGACCACGATCACGCCCTAAAATAGACGATTCCTTTCGTTCACGCCGTCAAAATAAGCCCTAAAACAATTCCAAGACATTTCTGTTCCCATTTTCATGCTGTAAAAAAATCACCCAATAATCAACAATGAAAGCCATCGGCCCATCGAGTTGTAAGTTGTTGCTGGAAAGATAGTCGAAAGAACTCTCTGGCAAGGCAAATCACTAAATCAGTAATAAATCCTTATAAAAAAGGGTAAATTAGTTCTTCAAAAAAAAAAAAAGGGTAAATTAGCAGTGAGACACGTGGCGAAACAAAGTAAAGATTAACGGCCAAGATGAAATCAGTGGCAAAAGTCAAACGGTTTCAATCCTATTCTTCGGTCGAATATACTCGATCTAGTTAGGGATGTCAACCAGGGGGGGGGACGGAAGCAATCCCATCCCGTCGCCCTCGCGATCACGGAATCCCCGTCCGTCCCCGTCCATGAGACAAACGGGAAAAAACTCCCCATCATCCCCCCGCTGGGATCCGCCCCGTGATTTCCCGCCCGCGTTTTATTATTATTTTTTTTGCAAAAACTGATTTAAAAAAAAAGATTTTTTAATATTTAAAATATATATGAATTATATAGAAAAACTAAAAAACACTTATTCTACGAAAAAAAAAAAAATTAAAGATTTTTGATTTTATATATTTAATGTAGATATATTTATAATATATTATATATTTTAAAATATTATATTATATACTTAATATTCGGTTCCTCATGGAACGGGCAAGCGACTATGATCCCCGTCCCGCCTCGTCCCGTCCCACGGGAAATTTTGGGATTCCCGCCTGCTTTGGGGCGGTTCATGAACGGGGAATCCCCGCCCATCGCCATCTCTGATGTGTAGTACATCTCGTACATATGGTCCATATGGATAATTGTGTGCAAATTTTTACACATCTATAATAAATTTACGTTTATTATTAAAGTCGTCTATTCCGATCCAATCCCAGGCCTGGTGGGCCTACTGACCGATTTTTAGTGGATTGGGCTATGATTTTTGGTCCGTTAAGCTTTATGATTTTTAGGGCCAAAAAAGCGGCCTATTTGGCATAGCCCATTAGACTTGAAAAATCGGACTAAGTCGATGGGCCCGATTTTTACAGAGTGTAATTTTATGGGTTGGACTCCAAAATTAGCTGCTTCGATTATTGTCCGATCCTACCCGATCCAAACTAATTTTTACTTTACTTGGCCCAACCTACCATTTTGACAAATTTCATGTATTGTGCACTTGGAGTCTGGCTTAGAAAAAAACTTTTTCTTGCACTTGCAATTTGCATAGTGCATTTAAGTCATGCATGGGACTTGGAGATCACCTAATCGAACCGATATTCGAACCAAAATATCCGTTGACTTTTTGACTTTCTCCGAACCGAACCATCCCGAATTTTTTTTGGTACGGTTGAGATTTTTAAAATATCCGCATCGAGAACCGCATCAACCGTACCATTCTCATCAACCAAGACCAAGATAGAACCGATTTTTAAGATTTTTTAATGGGTTATTGATTTTTTGCAACCCGTCTTATAGGTCATTGCGGTTTTGATCACTGGACTATTTTTTTGTGAAAGTAGTACCTAAATTAAACGCATTTGTTGAAATGCAACCTAATACACACCGTGATGGAATATTCCACCGGGATTCTATCACGTGACACGCACGCCCCCTTTTTAAGGGTATTTTCACAATTTAGGTTGTTATTGTAAGTCCAAGCGCTACTACGATAATCTGATGGGGTGAATAGATTATCTCCATCTTTTCGATTTATCCCTCTTTTTCAAATTGAATGCTCAAAGACAAATATAAAGGTGCGGAATGTAAGCAACACGCGTCGATTTAAAGAGGTTCAACCCACCTAGGGCCTAATCCTCTACCACCCCAAAGATATCCTGGATGGATTTCGAAAAGAAAAAAAGAATTTTATTAATTACCAAAATTAATACAAATTCAACTTACAACACCTCAAGAAAGACCACACTCTTCTTCAACACCACCTTTGAGATTACCACAATCTCACTTGAAGATTACCACAATCTCCAACGGCACTCGTGAAGATTACCACAATCTTCACCCTCAAGAAAGCACCACACTCTTCAACACCTCAACAAGAAGATTACCACAATCTTCTTACACCTAACACCTAGTTCACCCAAGTGTGTTCTTACTTACAAGAACACTCACAAGGATATCTTGTGTTTGAATGACGACCACAAATTCAAGATTACAACTCGATAATTGATAATACAATAGAGTGCAAGTGTAATCAAGAATAGCCTAGACTTCGAGGATGTGAAAGTGATAAGCTAGGCAAATTACAACAAGAAATATGACAATGTAAAAACAAGTGTATTCTTGAGTGTATCTTGTTGTGTTGTAGTTTTCTCTCCTCTTGTGTTGCTTCAATTCTTCCTCTATTTATAGAAGATGTCTTGTACATGATAGGCTCCTCTTGGGGACATGAATTACGAAAATTGCAAGACAATTGTAGAAAAGAGTCTGTTAGAAATCAATCCCACAAATTAAGGAAAAGATGTCTGTTTGCACAACGGTTACATTTTTGTCATTAAACTTAGTAGAGACGGCCGTTATTACAAGACAAATAGACGTTAGAAAATGAGAAAACACATTTACACAGGGCGACGGCCGACGGGGTCCGACCGGCCGACCCTATGTCCAAAATTGTCGGCCGAAAGCGAGAACCAAAAAACGAGTCCGAGAAAGTTCTGCTTTGAAAAATGCTCCCGTGCACCGGTCACCCGCACGGCCGATCGTCGACCGCACCGGCCGCCCACCCACTGGTCGACCGGCCGACCGCAGACTGTCTACCACCCTCGTTGACCGGCCAACCACCTTTTTTCAAAGAAATAGCTTATTCACCTGCTTTTCACAATTTTCGTGTACGGGATGCTCCTATAGGGCGACCGATTGGCCTTAAAACAAAAGTATTGTCCAATTTTATATCGAAAATAAACTTCAAGAAATACTCCAAAAATAGTAAAAATATTTTAGATCGATCGGAGTATTAGGACAATATTTTAGAACCATTGTTTTGGTGTAAAACACATTAACACAATATCATCAAAAGTGTTGTCCAATTTATATCGAAAATAAACTTGTAGAAATACTCCTAAAATATTAAAACCATTTTAAATCATTTAGGAGTATTTGGACAACCTTTTAAAAACATTGTTTTGGTATAAAAACAAAATCATCAAAATCATGATAAAATCATTTATCAAACAATCTCCCCTTTGATGATTACAAACCAAAACAATTTTAACGAGGTCGATTTTGAAAACAAAACATTTTTACCTAAGGTTAAAACTATCTCTTGTGAGTGACAACATTCCATGCAATAAAAACACAAGGATGACGAGTAGAGATATTCAAACACATATAGCAAATGCTCCCCTATCAACATGCACAACAAGAGTTTATATAGAAGAATTTAAACATAAGCTAAAATATTAGCTTTTTCAAAATCGAGCTTAAAAGCTCCCCACAAAGAGACATCATTAAAAACATATATAAGTCCATACTACAACCAATGGACCATGATTCATACATAACCATAATGCACCAAGTGGACTAAATATGATCCACAACTTACGGCTTTATGAAGCCATAACTTATAGCTTTTTCTTTTCGTTTTTATCTTAGCTTTTATGAGCTAATGAGCTTATAACCTATTTCTCCCCTTTGAAATCATCAAAAGAATGTTAGCACGATAAATACATCATATATTCTTATCAAAGTGCGCAAGTAAACCGATGTATCGAGCCATTTGAACATTGAAGCTTTTAAACCAAATAGAAGAGTCGAATCATACGACTTGTAGAAGCTTATGAAAAATCATTTGATTTGCAAAAACATGATCTCTATAAATATATGAGACTTTTGAAATCGAGAGAGTCATGTAGGTGATGAATTTTTCATTGAAACGTTTTATCGAACACTCATAGCAAGGCCAAAAATAGAAAAAGTTATATATAACCCTTTGTAAATGAAATCAAGCCAAGTTTTTCATCACCAAATACAATATAACAAATATCATTCATCAACAATCAATAAGCTCATCACAAACATATATGAATTACATCAAGAAAAATACATATAAGCCACAAACTCGGTTCAACCCAATTGAGCTAAAGATAGTGAAATTCTTACCATTCAATCGGTAAAGACGAGCAATGATGATGATAGTCGAGCTAGATAATCCCCAAAATATATAATTCATGCATCAAAACTCATTTGAAGTGAATTGTGTGTGAAATTTGCAAAGGGGACTAAAATGGCCAAAAGAAGTTAAACTTGCGAATGCCAAGACAGAACCATTTTAATCCAAGATTTTGCTTAGAGGCGACCGTCGTGGTTGAGGGCGACCGGCCGAGGTTGAGGGGCGACCGGTTGCCTCAACCCTTTCACCCTGTCTGTCAGTTTTTTTCCAAAATCCGACTTTTCAACCAAAAATCCGATTTTTGCCCCTAAGTTTTAAAAAACGTGCAAAATGCAAACGTAGACTTCATTCAATATACATTATGTCATAATCAAGCTCGAAATGAGGTAAAATACTCGGTGGTTAATGATCAAAAAGTCCGCGAGTTATCCTTGAGACTAATTAAACACATCTCAAGTTTTTGTTAAAAATCACAATCCCTTAAAAATATATCAAATCTCAATATGTTTAGTCTGACATGATGAACCAAATTTTGAATATGAATAACCGTATAATAGATACTGAACTTGTTATCCCGAAAAATAAGAACGCTTTTAAAGCTTTTGGATACAACAAGTCATACGGAAGTGCTTTCAAATATTTGAAAATTTCTTTTAATGGCACTTTAATGAGATTCGTTGATAGTTTTTGAAGTCGAGCATATAGACATAAGGCATATGGAATGTCGAGTCTATAAAATAATACAATAAAACATACCTCGAATTTAATTGTCGACCGACATGCCTTTCTCAACCTTTGTCAATCTTTAGCCATAGATGTTGAGATAGTTCTTCTTCTTCAATGCCTAACTCCTTCAAGACCACTTGTAAGTCCAAGCAATAAATTGAGCTCCCCCATCAAGCTCATCTCGAGTTCACCTAAGATCAACTTAGAAAATATCTTGCACAAATATTCATTAGTAGCACCAAAAATATTCTCATAAATATGCACAAGTTTAAACAATCTCGCCTCTTTTTCTCAAACAAAGAGAGTAGTATCAACTTTACCTCTTTGTAAAATCATTTAGCAAAAATAGTTAAGTCTATCATACCATACATGGGGTACTTGTTTTAAATCATACAAGGCCTTTTATAAAAAATCATTCGCCTAAAATTTTAAACTCCGATAGACTTCTATTCAATGAAACCATTTAGAAAGTTGGATTTAACATCCATTTGGTAAAGCTTGAAATTTTCTTTAAAAAACAAGAATGGGCAAGTAAAATGCAAATAGCTACTAAATGTGCTATGAGTGCAAATGTTACAACAAAATTAATTACCTTCTTTCTTGAAAATACCTTCGAGCTACTAACTCGCTTTAGTTCACCAATGTTGCTTGGTCATCGAGTTTGTTCCTAATACCCTTTCGCTTCTTCATCACTATCATCATAGTCATCCAATCGATCTAAGCATCAATTCATAATAGAACATTTACATCCAAATATTTTCGAGGTAACTAATATTTGGAGTACTTCATTTCTCATCTACACAACTTAACAAACTCATTACCTAGACGCTTATATAAGCAAGAAAAATAGTCAAAGTGTAAAACATGCCTCAATCATCAATCACAAAAATATCTTCGCATAAGAGCATAGTAGAAATAGACACTATATATATGTACCATGAAGCAATAAACACATACTATGCATTTAGAAGATCATCAAGAGTCTAATAAATCATGCAAGTTCAAATAAGCTTAAGAAAGCTACAAAAGGTCTCTTTTGAAATTTGAAAATCCGAAAAGCATATAGTTGAGACCTTATTTAAAAGAAGTATTTGAACAAGAGTTGATACGGCAAATATGTGCAATCAAACATCGAATAGTGCCTTTCAAAAAAATCTAAAAATCCTCTTAATGGCACTTGTATGAAATACTATGAAAAATAAGACACATAGGCACATGGCAATACATATATCGAGTCTACAAGAGTAAGAATAACACAAGTAAACGCACTCCTCGATAATTTATGCCTTTCTTGACAAATAATGACGAAATGGCCATTTGTGAAAATATGTAAATCCTACACAATTCTTAAAACATATCTAAGACAAATCATAATGATAAAAGTGTAGCTAAGAGATATCACAAGTAAGCTCATGCCATAAAAACCATAAAAGATGATAACACACTTTAGTCTACAAAAATGCACAAGAGTTTTAAAACATCATATAAGGTCTTCTTTTTCAAAAATATTTTAAAAGCACAAGTATATATTGAAGACCTTAATTAAAAAATATTTGAAAACTCATTTGCAATTAAGACACAAATAAAAGCATGCATAATAACAAAATAAAAATGCATATTTAAATAGGAGATACGGTTACCAATTACGCCATTTCCATGGGTCAGTGTCGCTCCCATTGTTGATGATATCTTCCCTCGAGAAGTCACTTTGTTGATGATGACTTCTTTGATTGCTCCATTTCCAAGGTTTGTTGCTTTCCATTGTTGAAAGTCTTTCTTCTTTGAAAATCATCTTGTTGATGATGCCTTTGCCATTTCAAAGATTGTTCTTCCCATTTTTGATTATACCCTTTCTTGAAATTGGCTTTTTTAAAATAGTTTCTCCTTCTTGATCAAATGAAACGTCATTTGATGTCTTCTTTGCGGTATAAATTTTCTTCGATTATTATTTCACGTACCTAATATGACATTGTTTTGTGGTACCCTTACGTGTTCGGGGTCCTTCGGGGATTGGGCTTGAGACTTTTAGGTCTCCAACAATAATTGGAGCTATTTCTAGCCCGACAAGTATTTACCATATGACCTCTTTTACCGCAATAAAAGATGTAATAATTCTAGAGCATAATGACCAACGTGCTAGAGACTTGATTCCTTTTCATGTGATCGACACCCCAGTTTATGATCAAGTTCTAGTTTAATTATCACAACAATCAACAATATTGTCATCTTATCGGACTCAAGTCGATTTAGATAAATCATTTTTCAAGCAATTTATATCCTCAACAAGAGTACTATTTTTCTTTCTCAAGCGTTTCTAACCTTGTCAAGAGTGGTGGTGTGAGCACATGATAATGATTCATGCAAGTAAATAAACTATCCTTATCATTTTTCAAAAATATTGAATTCCTTTTTCAAATTTTTATACTTAACAAGCAAGCTTTGGAATTCATCTTTGAAGATCATCAAAATCATTTTTGCAAATCACTATAATCATTTTTGAATAACAATATCATGCTGCAGAGAGGTTTAAGATATACCTCATTTTCTTCATTGATGCCCATAGGCAATATTCAACTTCTTCATAATTGGAAGTTGTAAGAGGCTTATTCCTTAGATTTGAGCTTGTATGACCTTGAGTATAGATGCTTTTGTTCGACTTTTTCATTTGCAAATACTCCATAGATGGCTTCTAATTTTTGCCATACTTCATGTGCCGACTTTATTCCTACAATATGTTCATATTCTAAATTAGTAAATGAACAATACAAAATATTTAAAGCCTTACCATTTAAGGAGATGATCCTTTTTCTTCATCATTGAGCTTTTGAATCTTTCGAGGTGTATGGTGTATCTTTTGTCTGGAACGGATTCTCCATTAATGACGGTGTTCCAAATGTCGAACCCGCAACCAGAGATAGATTCCATTCTTTCTTTCCAAAAATTAAAATTCTTGAATCAAATAGTGGTGGCTTGGTGGTGGAGGTGCCGAAGATGAGCTTCGTCAGAGTCACGATCAAGCTTTCTCTCACTCGCGATGTGAAACGAGCTTGCCAAAGAGTTTGGCTCGATACCACTTGTAAGTCCAAGCGGCTACGATAATCTGTAGGGGTGAATAGATTATCTCCATCTTTCGATTTATCCCTCTTTTTTCAAATTGAATGCTCAAAGACAAAATAATAAAGTGCGGTAAACAACACACGCCGATTTAAAGAGGTTCAACCCACCTAGGCCTAATCCTCTACCACCCCAAAGATATCCGTGATGGATTTCAAAGAAAAAAAGAATTTTATTAATTACCAAAATTAATACAAATTCAACTTACAACACTCAAGAAGAAAGCACCACACTCTTCTTCAACACCACCTTCGGAGATTACCACAATCTCACTTGAAGATTACCACAATCTCCAACGGCACCTTGTGAAGATTACCACAATCTTCACCCCTTGAAGAGCACCACACTCTTCAACACCTCAACAAGAAGATTACCACAATCTTCTTACACCTAACACCTAGTTCACCCAAGTGTGTCTTACCACAGTTAACACTCACAAGATATCTTCGGTTTGAATGATTACCACAAATTCAAGATTACAACTCGATAATTGATAATACAATAGAGTGCAAGTAATCAAGAATAGCCTAGACCTCAAGAATGTGAAAGTGATAAGCTAGACAAATTACAACAAGAAATATGACAATGTAAAAACAAAATGGTATTCTCGAAAGTGTATCTTGTCAGGTTGTAGTTTTCTCTCTCTTGTGTTGCTTTCAATTCTTCCTCTATTTATAGAAGATGTCTTGTACATGATAGGCTCCTCTTGGGGGACATGAATTTCAGAAAAATTGCAAGACAATTGAAGAAAAGAGTCGTTAGAAATCAATCCCACAAATTAAGGAAAAGAGTCTCGCCGCACAACGGTTACATTTTTTTTGTCATTAAACTTAAGTGTGGTAATTTGGTCAGCGACAAATAGACGCGCGTTAGAAAATGAGAAAACACATTTACACGTATGCATCGGCCGACGGTCCGACTGGGTCGACTTCTATGTCCAAATTCTGCCGATTAACCAAAAAAACGAGTCCGTAAAGTTTTGTTTTAAAAATGCTCCCTGTGCACTCGGCCACCGTCGATCGCCGCACCGGCCGACGCTTCCTCCGATCGGCCGACCGCACCGGCCTACCACCCCCGTTGACCTGTCAACCAAACCTTTTTCGAAGAAATAGCTTATTCATCGTTTTTCACAACTTTCAGTACTGACGCGATGCCCTATGTATGACCGATCGCCTTAAAACAAAAGTGTTGTCCAATTTTATATCGAAAATAAACTTCAAGAAATACTCCAAAAAATAGTAAAATATTTTAGACCGATCGAGCATTAGACAATATTTTAGAACTATTGTTTTTGGTGTAAAACACATTAACACAATATCATCAAAAGTGCTGTCCAATTTATATCGAAAATAACTTCAGAGAAATACTCCTAAAATATTAAAAACCATTTTAAATCATTTAGAGTATTTGGACAACTCTTTTAAAACATTGTTTTGGTATAAAAACAAAATCATCAAAATCATGATAAAATCATTTATCAAACAAGCATTAATCTCCCCGCCAAAGACTCACGCATTTGCACGAGTTCACAAATCCCCAACACCGTTAACTTCCCCCAAATTACACCTTGCAAGCCCTAAACATAAACAAACCCAAATTAACGCTGCACATGCAAGCTCAATCTTGAAATCGACAAAAACTTGCCAGTATCAAGAAAAGAGACAACGGGATGGACAATTAGAGACCGAACAACCACTTCTATGCTTCTCCAAGGCTGGGAGGATGTGCCCCGACACTGCACTTTTTTAATAACTTTTTAATATTTTTTTGA